>CM056172.1:27094405-27428314 GCA_029691765.1 Entomobrya proxima | reverse complement strand
CTTGAATAATCATATCCAAATAATTCATCTCTGAAATTGCATCATAGCTTAAATTTCCCCCATGTCGTTTCAAAACAACATCAATTTCTTCATATAGTTTTTTCTTGTATTTCAGTCTCTAATGCCAAAGTATACATTGTCAGTAGCATCAACGACTGAGAAGTGTCAAAACCAGCCATTAGAAAACTCATTCCGTTTGCTACAATGTCATCATCATCAAATGTAACTTTGCCTTGCTCTTGATTAGCGGAGTCATTAAAAAGTGTTCCGCTACCACCTTCACTGCCCATCATAACTTGATGTGTTTCGTCATCCGCCTTTAGCAAACCTTGTTGAGCGTCCATCATTAACTGTAAAAAGTCTTCTCCTCTTTCTCCCGTCTCTCGTCGTCGCTTTAGCACACTTTTAACCACATTTGCACAATAGTTTTGAGCTTCATGGTCCATTGCATCAATTCCCAGAAAATCAGCAACTTTTGGAGCAACGGTCATTAGTAAAAACTTCATAAATATTTTTGCATTGAAAATAAACCCAAATCTTTTTGCCATAGTTTCAAACGTTGACTGCTTATCTGGTGGTACTTCAAAGGATTTACTATCAATAGCGAAAGCACAATTTGCAATTACTGAAAGGGCATATTTTGAAAACACTTTGGTAAAGTCCAAATCCACTGAAGTGCTATTAGGATAGTTCATGTGCTCCTTTAGATACAGCTCTAGCCTTTCACTGCTATTGCGAAATATTTGAAACATTCTTCGAATTCTTCCGGTGGTAAAAGTGGGACTCAGCTTGGTTCTTACTCCACGCCACTGGTCGCTCTCCATGAAAAATAGCATTTTCCGCATGTACTTATTTGCATGTTGAGTAAGAATTGGACGACGGTTGAAAAAGTGGTCGAAATCCTTAACCATTATATTTTTTATTAGGTCAGGGTCACTAATAATAAGATTCCTTTCCCCGGCCAAGTCACGAAACCCAACAATCTCAGAATTGCTTGCTTTTACGTCCCTGTATATTTCGTTTTCTAAATCTACCAAACTGATGGATCCTGTGATCATTTTGAAAACTCGATCAACTCTTGCTCCTATATATGGAATTTGTCGTCTTTTGAAATATTTGGCACTACGCTGTAGTTTTACGAACATGTAAATAACACCTAAAATTGGTAGGGCTATTAAGCCCAGCACTAGTGAGGTTAGCATGCCCATGACTAAAAACTGAGATGTGCGTCTTCGACGCTGGACAATATTCAATTACTAGTTATAAACGAGTGAAGTCAACACTGTACAATGAACAAATAGGAATGAGAAGCAAAGCCTGGAGTGATTTGGTTTGGCATGTCCTTGATGAACAGCACAGTGCACGTGCTGTCATTTTGCATGAAAAACAAGATACTTGAGTGAGACGCGCTAACACACATTAAGCCAAGTAACACTGTTGCTATCTTGCACAGAAAATCAAGGTTGTATAATATGAAGCTAATCACTATGATTTTGCTCAAGGTCAATGCCCAGTTGAAAAACATATTATCAGTGTTTTGTGCCTACAGCAATATAGGTATATTTATGTAACAGTGCATTATTGCAATTTTTTAGCACTGTGACATTTTATGAACATACTTAAAATTATATAACATGTGTGCAAGTGGATGATTACCATCGACGCTTTAACAGGCATTATTTATACAAGGCAATGTATTATGTTCAAAAGGAAATTTCGCTTTATTTATAAGGAGAATCAATTGTTAATTTATTTTACAAGTGGGTAACTAGTCTACTTATCCAAAAGTAATCAAAAAAATTTAAAGTTACTATAAAACTAACAGACTCACAAGATAATTAATTCCATTATCTGACCATTCTAGAAAAGTGCTTTTATTCACATTAAAGTATGACCCTGCTGATCGTATTGTCAAAGGCGTGAAAGACCTTACTGTTTTATAAAGCCTTGATGATCTACTCATATCTTTCTTTAATACAGTTTGAAATGTTTTCCAGCTTTGCTCCATCATATGCAGTTTATTACACTCAAATAGCGCAATAGCAACAACAATTAATCCGCAGAACGATAGGCCACAAAATAACCCCAGTCCTGTCATTGTTCCGTTGAATACCAATGCGTTGTATCGAATTAGAGAAAATGCTGCTCCCACAGCCAAAATTTGCAACGCGGCAAAGTGATATGCAAAGCGGTTATTGGAGAATATATCGCGCGTAATTGCCAAAAGGGTTTGAAATATTCGATATAGAAATACTAAATCATCTTCAGATTGCTTTCCAAATTCTGCGGTAGTAAAATACCATAAACCAGTGCTTGTTTGAAGGCATCTTGGACCGTTAACTGGCAAGGCAGCGTCGAGCCACATTGGTAAGCCCAATATTAACGTTATATAAACACTACCCCACACAATTATAAGATTGATGAAAGCGTGAACCGTATATAAATGTGCGACTAGTAACAGCATTGTTGCCTTATTTGCACCCAACTCGAATTCAAACAACCATTCCATCAAATTGCGAATGGGATCTAGCGGATGAAACAAAATAATAGGTAGCAAAAACAATGGTATATAAGAACCTAAGCCTAATAATTGAAACCACACTTGACTGCATGCTTGTCTGGCATCAAAATCACGAGAAAACTTTTTGTCTAATTTTAAAGCAGTTCTAATTTGTTGATCTAGTGTAAGTGTTTGGTTTATCGATATTGTCAATACATCTTGATAATCAAGACAAATTGATCCTACGGGTAGCGCAGTTGAAATAATTGTCCAGTAAAGGCATCCCACAAGAAACACTAGAAAACCTTTTTCTGCCAAAACACTATACACGATATCGGGTAGTTGGGGTTGAAACATTAGTTGGTACAGGTAATATGACAAGATTGCTAAAAACGATAACCCAAGGTAGTATGTGGTATTCCATAGCCAGTAAAAATATGATTGAATACATTGAAATTGCTGAGTTTGATTGTCCCAGTAGAATGCACCAGAAAATGTATATTTTAATAACGGTCCTAGACGCCAGCGGATGAGATCCTTTGTTTTTTCCTGAAACATTTTTGTTGTAAAATGGTACTATCAGTATTCCCCAACAATAAAATTTGTAAATTTTTATTTGTAAAAGCTTTTGTAAATGCGACGCGGACACAAATAATTTGTTTTTGTACAAAAACTAAACCTTTGTCCAAAAACACAATTGTAAACTATATAAAAGTCAAAAATTATCTGCTGATCTTATAAAACTGTTGTCAACTTTAAAATCATAAACTGTTTGTTATTTGAAACTTTCAATGACTACATCATGCAACTTAGCATTAAAAACTTATTTTCATGGAACTGAATGAAAATGACAATTACTTCTGATGCTGTTTTTGTGACAATGACGATTACAAAAACAGTATTTAGTAAGTCCAATTAATCTTGTCCGTCTGTCTTAGCCTGTCGTCAATTTGCTTTGTTTTTGTTGTAAATACCAATTTCTCTTCAATTGATAAAATGATACTTGCTTACAAAACGCGTATGTGTGCGTGCATGAGATAAACACCCTTACACAATGTAAACACAAAGTTGCCAATACTTTATCAAATCATGAGTTTTAAGTAGTATTGTTGAAACTTACATGAGCATTATTGCAAAAACAGTAGTGCAATCAATTTGTTGGGGAATGTAAGAAAACTACCCGTCTTCAATTCCTCCGGAGATTACTGCCTCGGTGAAAAATATGCGTATATTTTCTAGCCTGAATCTATGAAAGAGTTGTGCCGCAATCTCCTCAGAGCTATCAAAATAATACCACAAAGTCTATCTAAGGTCTTCTACTTTCAATCAAAATGACGAGAATTACACTTAAAATAAACCTCCACCGACATCAACATTAATTTAACAATAATAACAATTAACAGATTTATTTAACTGTTCAATTAACTCTCAAAAACTACAATTTGTACTACAGTTAACTTTCGATCTCATACGACCGCTACGCTACTGCTACAATTTTGAAAAGTGAGAATGAACTGTGAACTAACGATCTGCTGCTGCTGACGATGACTTGACCTTTGACAAAACGACGGCAATCACGACGACGACGACGAGAAAGATGTCACAGCCAATCAGAGAGAGTGCATTTGATCTCGTTGCAGTTGACGGAAAGTTCATTGCAGCATACGAATACGTTAAAAGCACGCAGACAAAAAATATATACATATTTTTCTTGACTAAATGCACGCAGGCATTACTACATGCTACATTATAACTATACAAAAATTATTAAACAAAGGTAATTGTTCACAATTCCCGACACAATTATTGGTTGTTATTGGCACAAGTTTGTTTTCTCAGAACAAAACGTATATTGAACAGGAAACAAAACTAATTTACAAGTTGCAGCAAAATCTCTTCTTTAATGACTACTAAAATCATTGTCATTATTTGTATATCTTTACGCCAAATGTAATAAAATATAAGAACTACATACTTGTGCCTGAATTGACTACAAAAACCTATTAATAAATGCGTTTCATATTATTTAAATGTTTAACCTTTTTTAGTTATTTGAATGATTCTCCATGAATGGCTAAGAAAAAGATGGCATCCCACGATTAAGGGTTAAAACCATGATTATCCAGACTAATCCCATGTTCATGTATTCAAATGTGTAGTTATTTGAAAATAATTGTGCATAATATCCGTAGAACTACTGCAAAAATTATTCAGGTATACGAATTCCAAAGCGGAAATACAATTGCGCCGATTACGAGAGCAAAAGCGTGTAATTAGTAGTTTGCCTTGCATCGTTTATAGTGCAAAAAAGTTTAAATGTTTCAATGAAATAACATGAGGTAGGTCTTTGGAAATATTTTAGTTTCCGTAGCAATTATTTGTATAAATTTTATCTAATTACCCACAAACCTATCAAAAAACCCACACCAACATCTTCATTTTTATGCGAAAATTCATTATTTATGCGGTTATTGTGTATTAGGTTTGAAAATTCGACGTGATTTACTTATAAAGTAATTTTTACTAATGATGTAGAATTTTAACCGTATTAGGTAGTTTAATCTACGTAATTAGGTTTTCTTTACAAAAACCCTGAATAAACAATGAAGACGAAGTAAGTGAAGTTTCCCATTCGAAATCCACATATTATAACATTGTTGCAAATAATTTCTCATTTCCACGTCAAATTACTGTAGTAATGTGGAAATACATAATGCCGTTTTATTAAGATTGCCACCATTAAGATTTTGATAAGTACTACAAATACAAATCTATACATCTTGTCAAAATAAGTGTAGAACAAAAACCTATTGAATGTTGTTTTACATAGCTTAAAAACATTGCATAGTATATGCGGCAGGTAAAAGGTAATTCAAAATGAATGACGGATAAGCATTGAGCATAGTTTGTGAATTTTAAAGTAAGACAGTTTAAAATATTGCTTGTTGAAATAATATATTTTGTTGTGGAAACTCTCAAGTAGTATTTTTTGTACTTCCGTATTATATTATTATTTATTTTCCACTGCAGTTCCGTTTTTGAGTTAACAAGACTCATAAATTTTCTCATAAAGAAAGCACTATACAATATTATACCAATATACATTGCTTTCACAATAAAAATTAGTACTTGCGTAAGATTACAATAATCCTGCAGCATATTATTATCCAAGTGTTTTTGTTTTACAAAAGAACTTGCTGAAATGTCATGCTAATAATACATGCATCACTGTTATCGACATTTTAAAATCAATTTCTAGCAAAACTCAACATGCTTTGCAAACATTCAGGTACCTTCCTTTTGCCACAATTTTAAGGCATTCGACTATTGTGAAACAATGTTTCTGAAATCAAAATTTGTAAAGATTTTAGTTTGCATTACGGTATGCAATACGTTCAGTTTTAATGTAAAAATATTTTTGCTGTGAATATATGGATACGCTAAAAATATATTATGGTTTTAAAATATTTACTGCCTTTACTGTTTCAATAATAATAATTTTTTTCAAAAACAAAACACACAGTCATTTTTATTGCTGGTATTTGGTATCAAGTGTTCATACTATTTAGAAACTTGTGTTCTAAAAATCGCGACAATGTTGACTACCAAACATTTTCAAGCAATAAAAATTTTGCACCATCTTTTTGTCTATATGCCAGATTTTCCCATGCAGTGGAATTACGAGACTAAGCAAGTGTCTATTGAACTTTGCACACTCAAAAATGTTCACCGTTATGCTGGAGTCTTCATTGCACAAATCTATTGCTTGTTTGCTGCATATGGGTGTGTTCGCTACGCATGGTGGGAAAAACGAGATGACTTCGAAGTAATTAATCTGATTCTTATCTGCAGTTTGATTAGTATTTGCTCCTTACTAACTTTTATAACATGGATAATGTACAAAAACATAGCGGACATATTGACAGGCTTCAATGGAATTATCCACATTCACAATGTTTTATCTAAGCATGGTACACAACGTTTTATGCATTTTATCTTGATAAATATTTGGAATTAAAAGTTTTAAAAACTTGTTTTATTTACATTTGCAGTTCAACCTCACTTCTTTGTCTACATGCATCATTTGATGAATATAGTTGCCTTTGTTTCTGCGGTTAGTCCGTATGTCGCATTATTTATGGCTATTCCTTTAAGACATATTTTATTTCCTGTTCGATGAAGCTTTTCCAACACAAGCGGATAATGTAATTATCATTGGAGCTCGAATAGTTTTATTGGCCGGATGTACACATGACGGTTTTCGACTTCTTGGAGAAATATTCTTAAATGCACTTGTTATTATAGAAGCGTATGGTACTGTTCAAATTATTCTAGCGTTAGCTTTTAGGTCGTTTCGAAAATTACACATTCAGGTTACTATTTATATGAAATTGATAAAAGTGTTGCTTGGAACTATATACTTTGCCTTTATTATGCAGATAGCATTAATTCAGGTAGTATACACTTGGATTTCCGTTAAAGGAATTGGAAAATTACCATCAGTCTTAAGTTTCCTTATAATAACATTTACAATATTTTTAGCATTCACGCACGTCGTAGTACTTCCAATGTACACAAAACTAGCCTTGATGAGTGATGTTGCAGTGCAAAAATATAAACTTCGTGTTAAGTTCTTTTGCTTAAATGACAAATCTAAGAATTCCACCATTTTAAGAAAAGAAACTCGTGCATTAAAATCGATAAAATTTCCTTTTAGTCAGTTTGCAAAAATTGAGAAAGAGTTTAGCATTGATTTTTTGTCAGTTTTGTTGCTTCGATGCATTGATGCTATTTTGATTTTTGATTGGTAAGTTTTATCAACTTTTCTGGACACTTGTATTAAATCCGATTTCAGGATTTAGTAAGACGAACTGCAAGCATTTGTGCTTATCCGTTTCTTGTAACGTTTTGCTTTCTACTCTATCACTGCTATATAATATAAGTTATCTTAGGTAATGCATGAGGTTGTCAACTATTGTCGAGTTTACTTTTTCAGATTTAAATGAAACTAAGCGTCTAAAGTTGATATGGTTGCTTCATAAATTATCTTAACTACTAAGCGCTCTGAATGTTTTGGATGTTTACATACCTATTAAAAGCAGTGTGCATTTGGTTATACACACAATAAATTGTTTGTATTATATATATGTTGTATTATTACCAGTAACAAATAAATCACACAAAATAAAATATCTTTACGTCTACCATCACTGTGCACTCCTTTATGTTGCACTTGACCATTTATTATTACCTCTTGGCTGGAAAGCAGTTATTATGGAGTTGTCTTATCAAGTTTATCATACACGATTTTTGATTTTGCATATTCTAGGGATTTTTAGAAATTCATTTTCTCAAGACCACTTTCACAATGAATAGACTTTCAACCTAAGGTCCAAATTTATTTTTCAGAGCTAGTTTTTTTGTTGATTCTTTCCTAATTTTAACCTACAGTTTAGAAACCGTTATTTTTCACTGAATTTTCAAATATGAATTGTGTTTTGGAATACATTTTGATTGGATTTTTGGGCTGTGCAGAGTCAAGAAGTTCAAGTTGTGTAGTAATAGTAATAGTACTACTGTAGTATCACGTTACCTCAGTCATAATTTGCTTGTGGGGTTGAAATAAGATCATTAATTTATCACTGTCATAATTTTCATGATTGCCTAAATACAGCAATAAACCAAATTGTTGCGTTTTTCATAGCACAACCATTATATTATATCCCACATTTATACGTAGGTACTTAAAGAACAAATTGTTCCTTGAACAATAATGATACTAATAGTTCAATGGTTCATCCTTTCGTTAACTATTGACTTAATTCGACTTTTCGGCAGAAACTATTTTGAACCAATTGGCTTACGTTATGATGGCTTGAAGGCGAAAATTTGATAAAAATTTAAGAGGAGAAAGTTTAAATGTTATAAAAGCGTAATAAATTGAACAATTGCTTTAATCATGAAAATTGTTAGCATTGAAACGGCATTATTTTTATAAATAGTGCTTTAACCTTAGGTATCTACATTACGGGAGGCGTAACGTAACGTAAATTCAGTGTTTACTCACCATACTAAAAATGCACACGTCTTTTCAAAAATGCTAAATAAAAGACATTTAAATGCACCAAAGTTGCTACGATCACTATTTTTCTATATGCCTGAATTCCCCGTTGTTTGGAATTTACAAAAGAGACAACTCTCAATCAACAAAATTTCCAAACACAACTATCCAACCAGCCTGATTTCTTTCTTTTTTCTCTTTGCTTCGCTTTTTGGTACAATATGGTATGGATGGTTTCAAAAACGAGATGATTTTTTGACACTGAATGGCGTACTGATTTGGAGTTTAAATTTGGTTGGAATTATTCTTGTTTATATTATTGTACGGGTTTATATCAGTCGTGGAGATATAACGCGCGGATTTAACGGAATATTAAACATCGAGAATAATTTGGTTTCTAAACGTAAGCTGTACATATTTTCAAATATGCATATAATTTCAAATCGGGTAACCAAATGGTACATGTTTAAATTGCAGATTGTTGGAGATTCGATTTCTGGAAATACAGTGATATGGTACTGTACGCTTTTTTGATATATTCAGCAAGCGGTCCAGTATTTTCCTTGCTTGCAATTGTATTTAGATTGGACATATTTTACTTCATTCTGGATGACATGTTTCCTGAGACCAGTCAGAATTTCTTTACTATCAGCCAAATTCTAAAAATAGTGGTACGCATAGTGCTACTGGAAATTACTATATCCTCAGGATTCCAATTAATTGGTGAACTCTTTGCTTGTGGTGTAATTTTTGTAGAAGCATACGGCACAATACAAATGGCAGCTTTTAAAACGAATCTATCATTTCAGTTCATTAAGTCACTTCAAGATGAAGTAACTTTGTACATGAAAATGTTTGAACCTGCGACAGGATCCATAACTTTGTCCTCAATCGTGTGTTCTTCAGCCATTCAAATATTATTTACTTGGGCTGTTTTCACTGGTTTCTTACCAGAATATATGTTACTCCTTTGTTCTACTCTAGTTGTGTTCTTTTCCGTAATGCATGCAGTTATAGTGCCATTTTACATCAAATTCGCTACAATGAATAGTCGGGTAGTTGCCAAAGAGAGACTTAAAAGACGACAGTTATTTGTATTTAGGAAGACCTGGGAAGCAAAAGTTAACTGGCAAATTGTTGTTGCAATGCGAGCAATTACATTAAAATTTGGACCGTTCTTTGGACTAAGGGAAAAGTGTAAACTGGATTATGTGTCGTTTATGTTATCTCGTACGTTTGATGTAATTTTACTTTCTAAAATTTAGGCTTTTGGGCCTATTTCTACTATTTTGTACACAAAATAAAAGAACATTTTAGAATTTATCAATAAAGTACGACCGACAATGAATGCATTTCATCATGTTTTGAATTGTGTTGCTTCAACTTGAAGTAAAAGAGATATTGCATTGCTTTGTTCGGATAAATAAGCATAACATCATGCATTTATTTCATTCTTGTGCTGTTGCCTAGATTCTCACAAACATATTCTTTTAGCATGCATGTAACCTTCAACTCACATTCGTGTAAACAACACATTCTCTTTGTTCCCGTCTAGTTAGTTTGAAGAATAATGGACCTTCCGCAACATGACCGTGAATTTATATGGTTCTGGACCATTGTTATTAAAATTTTAGGATTTTATATTCAAACCAAACTGAAAGTAAGAAAATTTCTTGTGCAAACATCCCAAGAAACATTATTTTCAACTTAACATTCATGCGAAAGCATATATAAAGTGTATTCTTCATGTACGTATAATAACCAACTTTGTACCCTAAAAAGAAAGAAAATAAATGTACTATGCTCCTGTATCTCAAGAAAAGGGATCTTTAGTACAAAAACAAGTATTTCTCATTGTCAGGCTTATTTCAACCTCACATGCTTTAAATGACCTTTTTTCAGCGGAAGAAATGGGTAGCAGGCATACAGTTTTAGTAAAATCCTTGATTTGATTTAGGGCAAAAGAGTATGGCATAGTTTTTAGTACGTACATTTGTCAATATATGCATGTGTACGACAACGAGGTTTTCAAAGAAGAAATTTCGTCTTTCATCCTTCAATCCGCATCAGAAAGCTGCACAGTTTGGTGGTGCTTCTTGCAATGCTGCCACAATGTAGCTGGAAAAGTATTGCTATCTTTTATCCGTTCGTGTTTTTAAGGATTAGGCAGCCATTTCCCAATATTGTCCTGAATCCTGAATATTTCATTAGTTTAAACAAATTTGTTTGAAGTTACAATTAGTTTTGAAAGTTTTTATCCGAATTTGTTTGGAAATGGTCATTCATTATAGACCAAAACTTTTTCTGCAAATTAATTGTTGGTGACATCACCGCAAGCAAGCTAGCCTGAAGCACGGAAATGCATGTAAGTTACTTATTTAAAGCATAGTATGTGAGTTTATAGTTATTTGGTAGCATTGAAGAATTTAAAGGATTCGGCTCACGGCAGGGATTACTTATTGAATTGGGTTATCTAAATGGTTATAGAAATGCCGGTTTAGAAAATCCCCATAAAATATCCAAGAGGATATGTTGCAGATTTTCACACGGATACTATTAATTATTCGATCGTTTACAAAGCATAATGTGTGATCATATATTTTTATGTATTAGATGGATCAAGTGGAAATCAAATGAAGTAATGTTTCTCCCAACAAGTCTTGATGGTGGATGATGAACAAACATGATGAACAAAGACATTCAAAAGGACATTTTTCCATCAGCCAACTTTGATGAATGACCCCTGGTCTACATTCTTAATCAATTTATGGCTTAAAATATTATCAGGTAAGACAGTTTACTTCTTATGGCATTTGGAAGATTACAAAAGTACCCTAAATAGTTTGTTCAACTAGAAATACTTTAATTAAACGACCGTTTTTTATTCTAGCGGAAATCTCAAGAGAATCAAATATGAGGTCAAGATCCGACTTTGTTGCATCATTGTTTGGAAAAGTTGTGTGTAGCAGTCTCATCAACAGAGAAGTGTGTTTTTCATTGCGGGAGGAATCATCACTGGACTGACAAGAAATATGAATGTGGTATTTTTTACTAAAGTAAAGAAATTATTTTAGAATTGGGTGTAAACTATATTAATCAGGTCGAATTGTCAAGAATATGTGTAATTGTTGGTATGTTCGTTTTTTAATTAGATACATTGCATACATACCCACGATAACTTAAATTTATTGGTGTGGGCCAAGTAGAAATAAGATTTAATATTTTCGAACACGCAAAGTGGGTTGTGAATGTATAGCATACCTACAGAAACATTCTATATCGATAACAATTTAAAAGGATGTATCAGTAATTATAATCATAGAGTAAACCATCAGCAAGAAACTAAATCAGTAAATTACAAAAGTATGTTTTTATCACACCTTTAAAAGAGTAAAATAGGAACCTGAAGAGTATAAGGACCATGAAAAGTGTGGTGTGTGCTGAGCAGCCTTACAATCTGCTTGAATTACTCTAAACATGAATGAAAAGGGTTAGGGGTTTTGAAAATGTAGTTCAAATCTTCTATTAAATATTTTTGAAAAATATTTCTTGAAAAGAGCAAACTGTGAATAAAAACCTTTCTTAAGAGGTTAAAGAGGAATTTCGAAGGACCGAAATTTAATGTGGGATGGTGTTTTTATAAAAACCCTGAGACGGTAAAATCTAGTTTCCTAATTGAAAAATGGAGCATTAGTATTAATACCGAGTACCAGTTACAGTATTAAAAACTGATCTTGCAAATGTAGTGCAAGAGTTCAGCTTAGTTAGGATTTAAATTTATAAAATTTGTTAAACGTTTTAAAAGAAATTAATTCAATTAGACACATGATGAAATTTCGAAGGACCAAAAAAATGTTGGGTAGTTTACGTAATTGCTCGTACTGTGACTGTAAGTTGGGTCTTAATAAATAGACGATAACACTAAATACACGTTCTAGTCCTTCTGCTGGTATGAAGCGTATTTTTTAAACGTATTCTTGTTTTATAAAATCACTCAAAAGTTTTCTGGTATTCTTTTTTAGTAGCTAATTACAGGAAATTAGAAAGGTTTTTGTCGGACATTACATTTACCTTTAAAGCATAAAGCGCAATAATTTTCTTTACAATGTAAGTATTGGAAAGACTAAAAAATGAATCGGTTATATGCTCTGGTTTGAGGTGATACTAAGGACCAAATAGAGAAGAACCACAAATAAAAAGGCTTGAAGCCAGTCAAAAGTTTTTAAATTAATAAAATATTTTACGTAGGGGTTGTATATTTAAAAGAAAGACAAAAATGAACTGCGCCGTCACATGTATCAAGCAAAATACCAGAAAAAAGCTGGTAGAATATTATAAAGTGTATTGATAACTTTATGTTGACTACAACACTACAAGGTAAGTAGTTACTTGTCAATGCCAATATTTTGCCCCGGTAAAATTTAAATTGTTTGGAGTAAAGATATAAATAAATACATACATGAGTATTCATTCATACATGAGACCGAAACAAACAAACTTCATTCAAATCAAAGTTACGAAAAGGGCCATATTCACGCCTTATGGAGACTGGGCCCAAGCCGCTCCGCAATAAAACCTATACCATTCGAAAGCTCTTGACGAGCTGATTAAAAGTGTTGCTGGTCACAAGTCTCGATTTTGTGAGCTTCTTGTATTTTTGACCAGTTGAAGTTATGATTTTTACTTGTAAAATATATGGCCCAGTATTTAAGCAAAAACTAAAAGCTCAAAATGCATGTCAAATTGCACATAAATAGATAGATTATGACTTGCTAAGCAAGTTTTACAAAAGAACTTGAATGTTTTAAATGTGTTATGCATGTAATATGTAAGATAGTTGAACACGTTGATACCCCGGTGTTCTGATGGTTACAAACTAACTTTTCAGTAGTGCTTCTATTATGTTGTAACTGTCAAGTTCCTGTGTAAAACTTGCTTAGCAGGTCATAATCTATCTATTCATGTGCAATTTGACATGCATATGTAGAAGTTTAAAAATTCCTAGGCGTTAAATAATTTGATTTGTAAACTGCAATATTACATAGAATTTCTATGATAGAAAGCTTCAATTGGATCTACTGCACTGCTTTGTAAATTTTTGTTTTCATTCAATTCGCATTTGGGTTATGAAATGTGAACAATGTGAAGCGTCAATAAATGGAATTTCAAATAACCTTATTCATTCAAAGTTAATCTCTCATACGAACTTCTCTACCATCAGAAAAATGTACAGAGTTTAAAATTGTGCTTATTATTTTACATCTTTTATAATCTCACATAAATTTAAACTCTACAAAGTAAAAAGTCAACAAACATTTAAAAAAAACATACTGTGACTTTGTCCTTCCGAATTGTGATTTCAATATTTATTTAACATTATTATAGCACAAGCAATCCATAAAACATCCGACTTGGCATTCATAATTTTTCCAGTCAGAATATTTATTGCCTAATCAACTCCAATTTCTTTTGTCCTTCATATTTCATACTTACCACGTGCCACCCCATAAAAATTGGATATTTTTCTAAAATTCTAATTTGTTTTCTTCTTTTTATGATTTCTCAGAAATTGAATCGATTTTAAAAGAGATGTAAATGCAAAGACAACCTGTCAGCACAATATACTACGTACGTAGTCTTTTCAATACATATTACAACCTGCATAATATCGTCATTCCATTTAACTAATTATGCTATTGTGTACAAAATTTACGGAATTTGTATGCGCATGTAATTAAGTACGACTGAACTTGGTCTTTGACTTAGCATACAAACAGATCACACAGTTCCAGGTGTCAGAGAATGACGCAATTTGTTATGATAACGCTGTATTGATCATTAGCTGCTCCACAGATTCCCTTTTGTGATGCATTTTCTTTCATAGAATTACACTTTAAATAAATGTCTTTATAAAAGAAAACATTTTCACAGATTTTCCTCAGCAAATAAAATTAGCAAGTAAAATTGGAATACGTACTAATCCATAACTGGTCTACAGTTTAGCACCCCGCTCCAGAATCCCGTTTTCATTCAAACTCATTTTTCATTCAATCGCCGTAACATGCTGGACGTTCCAAAAGTTGAGAGACACGGGAGCTTACCCGACTCCCATGGCAACCAACCCTTAAAGCAAACCGAGGTTTACAGACTTCGTGACTTTTACGGATTCAACTCTGTAAAGTCAGCTAACAAACGAAGTTGGTATCACCTTTTACTTGCCAGTTTACTCCATCCTTTTAACATTCTCTTGTGCTTACTAGCTACTGCTTCAGGCATAGCGGGGGATTATGATACCATGGCAATTATGCTGGTTATGGTGTTACTCTCCACAGTACTCCGATTTTATCAAGAAATGAAAAGTGAGGTGGCTGTTGAATCTCTGCTCAAATTTGTGGCTACGAATGTGACTGTGATACGAAATGACATGGTACTATTTGAAGATATGGAATACATCATACCAGCCAACGAGTTGGTACCTGGCGACTGGATAAAGTTGTCTCCTGGAGATTTAATACCCGCAGATGTGGAAATACTAACGTCTAAAGATTTTTACGTGAGTCAAGCTGCGTTAACCGGAGAAGCCATTCCAGTACTAAAATACAACAGAGGACGAAAGGGGAGTTGGCAATCGCCTGTGGAAATAGTGCTTAAAGCTTCACAAGAAGAGAAACTCAAGCCCAAGTCCACACCAAAGTTTTCATCTTCTAGGATTTATCGTTACATTAGAAACCGATTTTTGTTAATTATGGGAATTGCAACTTATAAGGATGGCAACGCGGATGTTGATTCGGATAGTCCGTTAAATGGAGTTAACTTCAAGGACATTGACAGACCGGATGTTTGCTTTATGGGTAGTGCTGTAATATCGGGAAAGGCTACCTGTAGAGTGGTGAACACTGGACGAAGGACTATTTTTGGCAAGGTGGCAAAGGAACTGGGAAAACAAAAGCCACCAAACTCGTTTCAGTTGGGAGTGCGACGTATTTCTTGGCTTTTCTTTCTGTTGATGGTTTTTATGGTGCCACCGGTTTTGCTACTTCAGGGATTTCTGCATGAAGACTGGTTTAGTGCTTTCATGTTTTCACTTTCCGTGGCAGTTGGTAAGCAATAAAGTAATTTAAACAGAAATCGGGGAAATGGCATTTGTACATAATTCGTCATTAATGCATTTATAGGTTTAACACCAGAAATGTTGCCAATGATTGTCAATACGACATTGGCAAAAGGTGCTGTGGACATGTCCAAGAAAAGGTGTATTGTTAAGCAACTAGACGGCATTATTTTAATGGGTGCAGTGGACGTTCTCTGTACAGATAAAACTGGAACACTAACGGATGGTTTGGTCACTTTGTACAAGTACGTTAATCCAAAAGGAGTCGTATCCACTGTGCCACTATATCTGGGATACTTAAATGCATACTTTCAAACTTGCCATGAAAGTCCGTTAGACGCTGCCATTACGGGCTATTATAAATATAGCTTTAGCAATGCAGATATTCAAATTACAGAAAGGTTTTCCTTTGTCGAGGAAATTCCTTTTGACTTTGTACGACGTAGGCTAAGTGTAGTAGTGGAAGATGGCAAGCATCAAAAGATATTGATTTGTAAAGGTGCAGTAGAGGAAATGCTAGCTGTTTGCACCAAAATACTAAATCAGACATTTGGGGCAACCGAAGACATCCAAGAATTTCTTAAGGAAAATAGGGAGAATGTTGAGTACTTCACTGAAGAAAGAAAGGCACAGTTAGAAGGAATTTATAATAATTTAAGTGAAGACGGTTTAAGGGTTATTGGGGTAGCATATAAATTGGTAGATAAGGATACAGAACAATTTTCGGTGGAAAGTGAAAAAGATTTGATTTTTGTAGGATTTTTGGCGTTTTTGGATCCTCCAAAAGAAAGTACCAAGCAAGCTATACAAAATCTAATAGAGCATAACGTGAGCGTAAAAGTGCTGACTGGTGACAGTCCACTGGTTTGTAAAAAGATTTGCACAGAAATCGGGCTAAAAGTGAATGATGTAATTACAGGACCAGAAATAGCTGTAATGATAACTTCAACAGAACAGGGCTGTAAAATGGAGAGAATGAAAAAAATTGCGGAAGAATATCAAATATTTGCAAAATTAACTCCGATTCAGAAATCGGATATTGTCAAGGCACTAAAAATGAATGAGCACACGGTGGGATTTTTAGGTGATGGCATAAATGACGCTCCAGCATTGTCTGAAGCAGATGTAGGAATAAGTGTTGATACAGGAATGGACATTTGTAAAGAAAGTGCGGATATCATTTTACTAGAAAAAGATTTAACTGTAATTGTCGATGCCGTGGTAACAGGTAGAAGTACATTTGGAAATATGGTGAAGTATATTGTCATGGGTATTTCAACCAATTTCGCTAACGTTTTCAGCATTTTGATTGCCAGTGCATGGCTTCCGTTTGAGCCCATGACAAGTTTACACATTTTGGTACAGAATCTGCTTTATGACACAAGTCAAATTGCAATTCCTTGGGACAAAATGGATCCCGAATTCTTGCTAGTGCCACATACATGGTCCATGAGAAAAATGGTAAAAATTATGATAATGATTGGTCCCTGGTCCAGTCTATTTGACATGGCAACATTTTCATTTCTCTGGTTTTATTTCGGAATACAAACTGCGGACAATGAAGAAAATGTACGAATGTTTCAAAGTTCCTGGTTTTGCGTGGGAATGTTGACACAGACATTAATCATCCATTTAATTAGAACCCCAAAAGTGCCTTTTATTGAAAGTGTAGCAAGTATTCAAATGGCTAGTATGACCTTGATCATTTTAGGCATTGGATTAAGTTTGCCGTATATTCCTGGGGTGGGTGATTGGTTGGGCTTGGTATGGCTGCATTGGGAAATGTATCCGTTTATGGTTGGAATACTTGTGGGATATTGTGTGGTGATCCAGTTTGCTAAATTTTTGTATTTGCAATTGTTTAAAGAGTGGTACTAAATCGCACATTGAAATCCAGTTTATATGATATCATATTGCATTTTTACGAATTAATAACATAAAGACAATTATTATAAATAAATTGCTATGCATAAATTTAATAGTTTTGTTTGCGTAGATGCTCAAGTTTGTAATTACTTTTTTTAGATCTAAGCAAAGTTTGTTTCTGCATGAGGTATGAGATTATGAGATCCTCTTGACAATTTATTGTGATATGCAGGTTTGTGCCATAATACTACAACCCATCTTGTACATCAAAGTTTATTATAATAAAGTCCAGCTGTAATATTTAAATTTTAAGTACTATAAATCGACAATCCTTCTACTTTAGTCTGACTATTTATGAGAATAACTACCCTCATCATTCACATGATAAAGTTAAATACCGTTCAAAAACAGGATAACCAAAAACGGCCTTATTCCAACGTAGTAGGTAGAGCTGTTCCCATTTTCGAATGAGTAAAATGAAGCATAGATGGAGTTTTAGTGGATACCATTAGACAAATGATTTGCATAAGAAAAACAGCAAAATAATTCATACATAGTTTAACGATTTATTAGACAATTCATAAGATACTCAATAATTCCCAATCGCACAAGAATTAATTCAATTTATTTAATTGGTAGTGATAGTAAATGAGCTAGTTAGCTAGTATACATGATATTAATATGCATACCTAATACTCATACAATCTTTCTCATTAATTCATTAAATATTTTTACAAGCTCACTCATAATTCATTAACAAACAGATCAATATCAAATCATTCATCTAAGCACGAACAAATGGCTTCTCTTCATTACTAGTGGCCAAATGAACCTGTTCCACACTCTCCAGACTCTCCTTTTTAAGGGCGTGCTTCTTCTCAACCAGAATGTCCGTGATTGAGATGAAATACCAATACGGATTATCCTGCTCCGTGAGAAAGATCTCATAATGAAGATCAGCCCCAACAGAATGGAACAAGCTGTGGAGCAGGGGATGATCCTTCATGGGGTTGATAGCCTGATAATTTTTAAGGGTGGTTCTTTCGGGACCGGCCTTCCACTTCTTCTCGGAGGTGAACATAACCGTCTGGGCATACTGGTTAAGCTTGATTGTTTCCGCGTTGCCATGCTGGAACATGAAGTATCTTGGCATTTCCACGTCCCAGTCGCTACAATACTTTCGGAACTGCACTGTAGCGGTATTACCCCAGCCATCGCATCCCACAGGAATGACATTTTCGCTATCCAGATGCAAGCGAATAGCAAAAGAGGGGATTTGGTGGAACTTCTCAGGCAAAAGGCGGACAGAGTCAACATCCAACTCCCTTTCAGAACCGTGATCTGCCATTAAAATCTGAAAAAACAAAATAACACACACAAAAAATGATTTTAAACTCAAAAAACTGATTAAAATTCACAAAATGTCGTTTTAAGAGAAAAGCGTACCCGGTACTTTTGCTTATTCGCTCGAATTAATATTACTCCCCGACACCAAAAGCCATAGTCCTCACTGTTCTGGATATAGCAAGCGATTGGCATTCCAGGTTGACCATCCTTCAATGGTGGCTCGTCCTCTACCAACTTCTCAATCTCTTCATTCATTGCATTTAGTTCCGCCACTTTGTACTCTTGGTGTACAATGATGTACGCTGGGCTCCGAATGTAGACAATGTCAACTTGAGCCATACTGTCGCCAAATTCCGGTGGGACATAAGGAGGTGCATCTAAAATAGTAATTATAACACATTAAAAGACATTATTTGGACTATTTCAAAAACTGAGCCATACTGTTTGAATTGTTAATGCAGCTTACTATTATAATACAACCGGAGGAGTTTGTCCTCACGCACCCCCTCGTCTTTAATTGCTTCAAGCTCCTCCTCATCAACTTGTGGCTTGTCTTCGGGTGCTTGCGGGGGTAGGTCTAGATACTCTGGAATGTATCCATTCAACTGGACCATGTGCTTGCAACTTGCACTATTTTAAAAGACAAGAAAATTAATAGTATTTACAACCAAGGTTTGCAAATTATCAAAATGTTTAAGAAGTAGACTTACAATGGTCCAGCAGCCACAGCCCATCCCATGTCCACCATTTTTGCATTCAACGAGCAAATCCCTTTCACTCTGGGTTTCCGCTTCTCCACCAATGCAACGCCAAGGGTGGTAATAAAGTCTGGCATTCCTTTTGTGATCTCAGTATTAGACCGGGACAATACCAGTCCAAGGAATTCCTTGCCTTTGACAAGCTCCTTAATGCCTTCAACCGCAGCCGGGGACCACTGAGCATCCTTTCCATCCTTTTTGCGAATGTCAAAGAGGTAGGCTCGGAAGAGTTGGGCTGCCGGTATGGCAAACTTGGGTTCCAGCTCCAGCAAGGTGTCAACCTTGACCTGCTTCATTAAGCCCAGATCCAGGTAGTAGACGTTGGCAAAGTCAGTGTTAAATTCCTTGGTCACTGAATGAACGCGGACGCGATGCCACTCATAATGCCCCCTGTACGGCTCCTGCACGACATAGCAGCGTCCTGGAACAGCGATTTGCTTGAACTGAAATGAAGAAAAAAGCCTAATAGTTATTTCTGATAAGGTGATAAACCACGCGTGTAACCGTTTTGATTATTTTTTAGTAAACTTAATAACTTACCAATGCCAGATTATCCCGATTATTCGGTTTCTTGTAGAATAACTGCATTTCCGGGAACCACGTTTTATAGGCAAGTGGCTCAGGGTAGTGGGCAAATTCCAAATACAACTCGGATGGGCTCACCACCCGCCGAACTCTGTAGGTCTCCATTCTTTTCCCGGGAACGTCTTTGTAGGTCTTGACATCCTGGTCAAACCTCAGTCCCAGCAGACTCTGCATTGCAGCCTGAAGCTTAGTTCGGTCTGTTTCGTTCGCCATCTTGTTGGAACCTTTCCACCGGAAGCTGGACCACTGGTGATGATGCCTATGATGATGAAGTCAATAGAATTCAATAAAAGTAAAACACACAAAAGATAAGCAATTTTAAAGAAATAAAAAACTGTCAAGTTTGATTTACCTTAGGATGCTTCCTTTTTAGCTGAATTTTAAGATGACAATTGAAACTGATTTCTGAACAGTAGTACGATAGCAGCAAAATCACAGTCAAGTAATCAGACTGGATAATTGCGAAATGAGTGGGTTGATTACAGAGAAAGATCTTTGAGAGAGGTTGGATGGTCAACTACTCGGGATCAGCTCTGAACCACAAATGATGCCCAACCATTCCTCCGCTGGGGTTTATATATGAATGATTGAATAAGAAAATGAATAAGAAAATTTCGAATATAATCATTTACCAGAAAATGCAGCCTTTGTTCCAAAGCCAGGGAGTTAATTCGAAAGAAGTGCCCGTAAGTTGATGAAAATGAAAAATAAAGAAAATTAACTAAACGTTTGACTTCGTTGGGAAATGAAAGAAAAGATAGCAGGAAAATGGAAAATGGAATATTTGTTCATACGCCGGAAGTTGAACACTTTATTCAAAAGCGTGGATTTTGTTTTGTGTCTTTGCTCATCCAAAATGAACTTCGTTCCTGGGTTATATTTTGGATGCGACGACAGGCTTTAGGCTTAATGAAATGAAAAAGGGAAAACGAAAACTGAAGTTCGATGAATGAAAGTCGGAACTTTACGAAATTCTTAATCAAGTTTATGCAAAAATTAATTGAATGCTGAAATTTTTCAAGCACCCAAAGAAATTGAAATTAAAAGTAGAAAAACTCCAGCTTTCCAGAAAAAATTGAATTCATGAAAGTCCAGCTTTTGTACTGCGTTACTACAAACAAGAAACCATTTTTTAATCCCCGAGTCTCTCATGGGCTCCCTTATCAAAATCTTCCCTTTATTTCCATTCACCTTTGTCTTTGTTCCAAAACGATGAAAGTCGAAAGCACTCAAACGTTTTGAGTCCAACAAAATTATTATTATCAACGTTTTTGAATAAAGTGTACAACTTCCGGCGTATGAACAAATATTCCATGTTCCCTGCTATTTTTCATTTCTTGGATGAGTCAAACTCGGTTTTAGACTATTGAGATGGTCAGCCAATTGCTATTCCTGGGGGAAGGGCTCGTCCAGGGAGTTTTTGACAGTTTGCTCGGATGAGCTCAATCGTTTTAGAAATTAAGGTGATTCAGCCAAATTAACTATTACCCTGGGGAAGACTCTTATTTCGGCAACGTTGAGCTACTTCCTGGATGGAACAAAGTGCGCAGTTTCTGGTGACGCTTTTTCTTACTTTGTTCATCTTTATGATTTTGTAAGCTTTCCATGAAATTACGTATGATTCTCATGCCGCTACACAAGTCTCCATTCCATGCATTGTATATTGCACTTGACTGGATGACTTTTGTTTCTTTCTCTAATGAGCAGAGTATTAACCATTCACGATTATTTCAGTGAATTGAAGTGTTAATCATCCAGCAGTTATCCCACTAATTAGTTGACAAACTCGTGATTAGTCGGCCCAAAGTTAAAACCTTTTCAGTCGCTTTGACGACTAAACGGCTGATACCATCTGTTTTTTCTGAGTGAAGTTGCTGCTTTACTTACGTAAGTTACAATACCATCACTGATTAAATAGCTTCTGTGACAATTTTTAATGATTAACTTACTTCATTAGCTATATTTGTTACTGATTGATAATTTGTTTTACAGGTTTGCCCATCACCCTCCAACCGTTACAATGGCGGTGATAATAATTGACGTGTGGAAGGACTGGATGATCACTTCGCTGGTCACCGTTAACAAACTTAAAACGGACAACTGGTTCTTCCGCCTCTACTACAAACTAAGCGTCATGTTGGTTATCTTGTTCTCCTTGTCCTATTCCATAACCACTTGGCAAGTTCCTATTCTCTGCATTGGCAATAAACATAATAACGCTGATAAAGTAGTACGGGCCACGGTCTCCGACTTTTGCTTGGCTTCCGGCACCTTCACCATTTCTAACATTGATCCCGGTCAGTATTCCTTTCATTCCATAACTTATCTATTAACCGAAATTCTAAAACCGGAAGTACTAATTAATTGTTCTTCCCACAGCCAAAGAAATTTACCCCGGAATTGGACCCATTCCCAGGAATCCAACGCTAATTTACCACATGTCTTATCGGTGGATGCACTTCTTCATTACCTGCAGCGTGGTCATCCTCCTCTTTCCTCGCTTTGTTTGGATCTACATTGAAAACAAGCGTTTGGAGCGTCTCTGCAAGAACCTGAACGCCATCCTGTACGTTGGCTTCACTGACGAAGACTTGAAAACGGAAGTGGTCAAGTTGGTCACCTATCTACGCACCCATGTGGGCTACCACGTCCAGTACGCATACGGCTTTGTGGTTAGCGAGATTCTAAACGTGGGTGCGGCTGGGCTGATGATGTTCCTCTGGAACTTGGCTGCGGGTAACGCCTTCACCCAAAACGGTGCTGGTCACTATTCTATTAAAACCAATCCCCAAAACCGAACGGATCCTTTGGCCAGAGCCTTTCCCTTACTGACCAAGTGCATCTTTAAGAATTACGGACATGGAGGAAGTGAGCAGGTCCATGATTTTATGTGTGTAATGCCCTTAAATGCAGTTACCGAGAAGGCGGCGGTGTTCTTTTGGTACTATTATATGACCTTGGTTATCGTGGGACTGGTGGCGGTAGCCGGAAGAATCTCGATTATCTGCTCGAGGACACTGCGGATCTGTCTGTTGTGTGGGTGTACCAGCTTGACCAGTTTGAAGGATGTGGAGTTGGTGGTGGACAGTGTGGACTATGCGGATTGGTTTATGATCTACCAGTTGGGAAATGCACTGGAACCGATGGTGTTTCGACAGGTGTTGGACGGGTTTGTCAAGCAGTTAAGGGGTCAGAGTTTCATGGAAGAGGGAGTTGGTCAGCAGTAGCCGATGATGGCCAGTTACTCATAAAGCTGTATTACTTGTGAATTAGCTGTGTAGATGTGTTAAGTATTTAGAACATGATTACTGAATAAATTAGTGAATAAATTGTTTTTCTATGAGATATTCGGTACTTTTTAAAAGTCACGTTAGTTTTTTATTACTTTGCTTTGTAATCAGTTTAGTTCAGTCAGGTAAGTTCATAGTAAAATTATAAATTGAGCTGATTTTAAGAAGACTTGGAGTTCTTTGTGTACACATTTGATATTAGTCTTTATAATTATTCGGCTGTACAAATTAATTATTCATTATTAAACAAGCTAAGTATTTATTTAATGAAGTAAGATAGTTTGCTTTGATTAACAAAGTTGATATAAAAATCATTAATGCGTAAGATTGGCAAGATCATTCTGAATCGATCTGTTACTATGTTATCTGTAATAATTACTAAATCTGAAGTTTAGAAGTTAGATGCAGCTTCAAAAGTGTAAATCTAATGTCTAAAGCTGTCTGTATGTCTCATTGTGCCCCAAAATCTATTTCCGAGTATTTTTAATTTGGGCACTTGGTTTGTTAGGTTCATTTTGCAAAATTAATCAGTTATAATGAAATTAAAAAACTTAAAATGTAAAATGCGCTTCAAATTTTTGAAGCTGTTGAATCCTTAAAATTTCTAAAACTGAGAACCGAAAGCGTTAAGTAACTTGTACGCAAACAGGCTTACAGCTAGCAAAGCTAAAACTATGAAGCTGACTATTGTAAAGCGTTGTTTTACAAAGTCTGAAATTGTAGAGTCAGTAGTGTCTTTTTCCTGCTGGTCCAATTTTAAAACTTTTAAGTGACTATTGACTCCATAAAGGAACAATACTCGAAGTAAGGTAGCTGGAGCTCCATAAAAATAAATGATTTCCCGGTCAGAAATAACTGCACAGACTAGACAGTCGATAATAAGAAAGGCAAGGGTAATCTGATACCAGAATGAAGCCAGGTTTCTTCGGATTGGAAGTAAAATTTCCTATAAAGAGTTTAGACGTTTTTAATACCTGGGATATTACTACTATTTTATGATTTATGACTTGTACTTTGCATACCTCTCTTGTGCTATCCACCAGTCTAAGGGCCGCCCAGCCTTGCAAACAAATCATAAAAAATAAAAGTCCATAAGCCACCCAGTTTGGGTGCACATTTCCACCTTCTGATTGAGCTAGAAATACCAGGTCAAAACCGGAAAGACTTCCATTTCGGTAGGTATGCAGCAAGGCCATGTTGGGAAGGGCATAAGCACAAAAGGCAAATGTTAGCAGAAGTGCCAATGCAACTGTACAAATGCACTGAAAAACAAAGTTTAAAAAATTAATTAATAGCACAATCACCATGCAAACTAAATATATGCAATTTGCAAAAACCTACCACTTGCAACACTCCAACAAACCAGGCTGCGTCGTTTGCACTAATTGCATTAAAGTTTATCTTTCCAGAAAACGGATGTTTACAATAATTGGCCATAACTGTGGTTAAATTTACTCCACGCGATATAGTAATTCCTGAAATTTATAGGAAAACGTCCAATGGTTATTAATGCACAAACTGAACTAAAATACGAGCTTAACTAAATATCTAATGTCTCAGTATATCAATTCGAGGTATAGATGTACCGTAACAGTTGATGAATTACACTAATTCGTATGAAAGCACATTCCATGCCTAATTATAAAGAAGGACACCTTAACATGCGTCAAATAATAACTTATGGGACATTTACGTGTGCGTTGGGTTTTACAACATAATGGTAATGCCAATATCGTATACACTTGTAGACGTGCGCTTCAATGACTCATATGAGGAAAAGTTGCTGCCTAAAATTCAACTTTATGTCTCCATTATCTGGATTCTAATACAGCTAACTGTGTACTGCTGAATGTTTAACAAATGTAAAAAATATATTAATATATAAAAATACTATAACACGTCTAACCCCCATTTTCGTTTCATTGACATCATAAAACAATATTTTATTTCCTTGTCCCTCCCTTTGTATTAGATTTGCTCATGTGAATTCGTTTAGAAAAACAACACTGCATAATATAGAGTGATCCTAATTCCAACCTAATCCCCATTCCGCAGTGATGTCCCCCATTTAATGCTCTTGTTACATATCGTAAAAGTGAGAAAAGCTTTGACAAGTAAAATGACATTTCAATAAATTGTAATGAGGTTTATCAGGTTGCCCCGTGAATTTCAAAGCTGGATAAATCAATCCGTATTGACAACCCTAAAAATCGGGAAGCTAGTTAAGCCGCTTTCTTACTGAAGCTGGATTTAAGTAAAGTCACAAGAAACATGTAAATCAAGCTCATAGAAAAGTATGCAATTTATTTTATTTCATTGCTCGATTGAATGTTGGTATGAATATATTGATTACAAAGTGTGAAAACATGACCCAGTATTTTGTTTGTTTTCTTTTATTATAATTAAAAAACTTTTAGTACGCGTTTTAGTACCACTCTTTAAACAATTTCAAGTACAGCACTTTAGAAAATTGAGTTACAATACAATAGCCCACCAGCACAACTCCCATAAATGGATACATTTCCCAGGGTAGCCAAACTAAGCCAAGCCAACTACCCAAACCAGGAATATAGGGCAAACTTAATCCGAGCAGCATAATACACAAGGTCATACCCGCCATTTGTATGCTAGCAACACTTTCAATAAATGGCACCTTTGGCGTTCTAATTAAATGCACAATTAATGTCTGCGTCAATATTCCCACACAAAACCATGAACTTTGAAATGCCCGAACAGTTTCCTGATTATCTGCAGTTTGTATGCCATGATAATACCACAGAAACAAAAATGTCGCAATGTCAAACAAACTGGACCATGGACCCATCATTACCATAAATCTTACCACCTTTCTCATAGACCACATGTGTGGCACAAGCAAAAATTCGGGATCCATTTTATCCCAAGGAATTGCAATTTGACTTGTGTCATACAATAAGTTTTGCACCAAAATATGTAAACTTGTCATGGGCTCAAACGGAAGCCAAGCACTGGCAATCAAAATGCTAAAAACGTTTCCAAAATTTGCGGATATTCCCATAACAATATATTTTAGTGTGTTACCGTAAGTACATCTACCTGTTACCACGGCATCCACAATTACCGTCAAATCTTTCTCCAGTAAAATGATATCCGCACTTTCTTTACAAATATCCATTCCTGTATCAACACTTATTCCTACATCCGCTTCGGACAATGCCGGAGCGTCATTTATGCCATCACCTAAAAATCCTACTGTGTGTCCATTCATTTTTAAAGCCTTGACAATATCCGATTTCTGAATTGGAGTTAACTTTGCAAATATCTGGTATTCCTCTGCAATTTTTGCCATTCTCTCCATTTTACAACCCTGTTCAGTTGGAGTTATCATTTGAGCTATTTCTGGTCCAGTAATTACCTGATCTACCTTTAGCCCGATTTCAGTACAAATCTTTTTACAAACTAAAGGGTTATCTCCGGTCAACACTTTAATGCCCACGTTATGCTCCATCAAGTTTTGTATAGCTTGCTTAGTGCTTTCTTTAGGAGGATCTAAAAAGGCTAGAAATCCTACAAAAATCAAATCTCTTTCGCTTTCTACGGAAAATTGCTTAGTGTTGGCATTCACCATTTTATAAGCTACTCCGATAACCCTCAGACCATCCAGACTCATACTGTTGTAAATGGTTTCTAGCTGTGTTTTTCTTTCTTCAGTCAACTTTTCTACATTTTCATCATTTCCCCGAAGATATTCCGCAATGTCTTGAGATCCCCCAAAAGGCTCCTTTACCACTTTACTACATACCGTTAGCATTTCCTCCACAGCACCTTTACAAATCAGTATTTTTTCCTGTTTCTCATCCTCCACCACCACACTTAATCTACGCCGTACAAAGTCAAAAGGAATTTCCTCAATAAAAGAAAATCTGTCCGTAATTTGATCGCTGGCATTGCTAAAACTATTCTTGTAATAGCCCGTAATAGCAGCGTCCAATGGACTTTCATGGCAGGTTTGAAAGAATGCGTTTAGATATCCCAGCAGTAATGGTACTGGGGAAGGCGCACCCTTGGCATTAACGTATTTATAAAGCATGACAACTCCATCGGTGAGCGTTCCAGTTTTATCCGTGCAGATAACGTCAACAGCACCCATAATGATGATTGCGTCTAGTTGCTTAACAATACATCTTTTCTTGGACATGTCCACAGCGCCTTTTGCCAGTGTGGTGTTGACAATCATTGGCAACATTTCCGGTGTTAAGCCTGATTTAAAAATAATTATGAATCATGATTTATAAGTTTTTTTTTATTTTCATACAAAATTATCTAAAATGTACGCATAGCACGTACCTACTGCCACAGAAAGAGCAAACATAAAAGCCTTGAACCAGTCATGATGCAAAAATCCTTGCAATAGCAAAACCGGTGGGACCATGATAACCATTAGCACGAAGAACAGCCAAGATATACGTCGAACTCCCAACTGAAATGAGTTTGGTGGCTTTTGCTTTCCCAACTCCTTTGCCACCTTGCCAAAAATGGTTCTCTGTCCAGTGTTCACTACTCTGCAGGTAGCCTTTCCAGAAATCACCGCACTGCCCATAAAACAAACGTCTGGTCGATCCATGTCACTAAAGTTAACCCCGTTTAGCGGACTGTTGCAATCGGTATCATCATGTCCGTCCTTATAAGTTGTCGATATACCCAGAATGGATAAAATTCGCTTTTTAATGTATCGGTACATTCTTGCCGGTGAAAAATGCATTTTCGGTTTGGATTTTGGTTGCTCTAATATTAAGCCTTGTAGCACTGCTTCCACGGGTGATTGCCAACTGCCTTGTCTGCCTCTGGTGTATTTTAGCACTGGAATGGCTTCACCGGTTAACGCTGCTTGGCTCACGTAAAAATCTTTTGCTGTAAGAAGTTCCACATCTGCAGGTATTAAATCTCCAGGTGACAACTTTATCCAGTCGCCAGGAACAAGCTCGCTGGACGGAATAATGTATTCCATATCTTGAAACAATACCATGTCATTTCTTATAACGGTCACTTTTGTGGCCACAAATTGGAGGAGGGACTCAACAGCCACCTCACTCTTCCATTCTTGATGAAATCGAAGTACTGTGGAGAGAAGCACCATGGCCATCATAATTGCCAACGTTTCATATTCCCCCGCAATTCCCGAAGTTGATGCCAGTAGGCACAGTAGAACGTTAAATGGATGGAGTAAACTGGCAAATAAAAGTTGATACCAAGTTCGCTTATTTCCCGTATTTACGGAGTTAAAACCGTAAAAGTCCCGAAGTCTGTAAACTTCGGTTTGCTTTAAGGGCTTGTTGCCATGGGCGTCTTTTTCGGAGTCGGAGTAGCTCCCATTTCTCTCAAACTTTGGAATGGTCAGCATGATGATGATTTTGAATGAAAAATGAAAACGGGACTCTGGAACGGGGTGCCAAACTGTAAACTAGTTACGTTTGGGTATTTTACTTGCTAATTTTATTGTTTTTTTAACGAAAATATTTTAAAAGTTTTCCACTTGGTTGAGCTGCTTTGTAATAAATACTGCTACAAATATTGTTTAGTAAGAACAACTTAAGATCCCATAGAGTAGCTAATGATCAATGAGCTTTATCATAGCATTACGTCACCTTTGCACCTGGAACTGTGTAATCTGTATCTCCAGTTGAAGTTCTGTTGGACGTAATTACATGCGCATATAATGACGATAAATTCGGTACTGAACAAACTAGCATAATTAGAATGACTTAATTATATGAACATTGTAATGTATGTATTGAATACAAATGGCTATATGCGTGTGTTGGTAGTTTATCTCACCAACTTATGCTGAAATCTTTAAATTCACAAGAAAGCATAAAGAGTACAAACCCGATTAGAAATTTGGAAATATAATTTGTTGTGTGTTGCATGTGACCTAGCAAAGGGCAAAACAATTGAGCTGATGAAGTTATAAAGATTCAAAAACAAAATTGAATAGAAGAACAAAACGAAAAATTATATGCATTCTTGGTATGGTGTAAGATGCGATATTTGTGTTGGAGTGTGAACTAATTGCAGGAATAAAATTTCGGAAGACCAAACTTCACACTTAATGAATTCTAGCAATTATATAGTTGTTTTTTATTCCTTTCTTTCATAAGTACTTACATATTTCATTTTCATGAAAATAATGATACAAATTCAATATTATAAAAAATAGTGGTTATCTGTTTATATATCAGTCGGAAAAAATCCCTAGCTTGAACTGGCTACGTATTTTACACTAGTATGTATACCTATATAAAAATTGATTTCGATGATTAAGCATTTCACATTTAAAAACAACCAAATTAATATTTGTTTGTATAAGTTTTCATCAACGAAGAAAATAGAATATAAAAAAGATTTACACAAATTGCTAAGAAAATCAAAATGCAATATAATACCAATACAACTAAGATGTCACGAATACTTACAGGTTTAGCTTGACCTTCTGAACCAATTTCATGTGTTCGTTCATTTATGATAAAATCCGCTAAATTAAAAAATACCCAAGATCTATTGTACTGGGCTTCATAATTAAAAAGTATGAAATGCGCAACCATTAATAGTTTTTCAAAATGCTGATTTTCCTTATAAATTAGTCCACCTTCCACCATAAATGCTATTCTTTGCTGAATATTTTCAGTGTACAAGGACAAATCCTCCTCAATAAACCACATCACGACTCCAGGGACATAGGGTCTCTCATTTGGCGTCTGGTAAAACACTTTACGATTACTAAATGCACGTAAAAATCCAAGCATCAGGCGCATATTCATAAAATGCAATGTTTCCTCATTACTATATAAAATTGACAAACGTTTAAACAGATAACACGAAGAATACTTTATTTCTTCTGCATTTGCTTCTAACAAAACATTTGTTTTACTACTACCATAACTAAAGCATTTTGTGCTATCTCGGTTTGAAGAAAACATTTCAAAAAGATTTATAATGTCGCTATTTTGAGGGACAACTCGTAATTTATTTAAAACACTCTTGTAAAACATGTGGTGACGAGCTTTTCCTGTGTTTTTTGTAGCCTCTAAATCGTTTACATGAATTCGTAACATTTCCAATACCATATGACTAGAAATTACAGTACCTGGATCTTTTAACGTAGTTCCAAAGAGATCACTAAGTTTACCAGGCAAATTGGAAGGGATCGGAGAAATAGTAAGGCTAGCATATAAGCTGGATAGATAATGATAACGAAGGATCATTAAAGAAAATCCAAATGTGCTGATAAGCGCTAAGTTCCTTAAATTTATTCTCTTAAATAAATTAGAGCTCTGTTCAAGGGTTTTGGAAAATGCGTATAATAATAATTCTCCAATTTGAATATTAGAGTTTAGCAAGTGTAGTAGCAAAACAACCAATGCAATTTCAGTCAAGAAAAGCATCCATACATTAAAAGGAAGTGGCAAAAGCATTGCAAAAACATTCAGAGCGTTTCTTGATTGACTCTCTTCAATGCCCAGCACACTGGCAAATTTTATTCTACTTAAATAACTTCCGAATGCAATTGGCTTAGTTGTTTTTCTGGATAGCCCGTCTTCCATTTGTATCCACAAAGTTGGGTCAAATTTGGAGTCAAAATATTTTACGCAAGCATCCACTGTGCAATTGAGAGAAATTAAAATTTTATATTTAATACAGACAGTGGTATCCGCTCTGGACAGGACGTCCAAGTTGAGTTTGATATCACGACTATAACTTCCGTAACAGTTTGGCATGGACTTTGATAAACTTGATGATGGAGCACTGTTTCCTATTCTGTCGATAACCTTAATATTACAAGCACTTTGAAAAGTATGTGGATCAAGAACAGAAGTGTTAAGCATCCAATGAAATATATATATTCGGAAATGGGATTGTAGTTGACTATCCGCAACGTGTTTTATTGGAGGTGTCAAACATGATATGCACCTTGTAAACAATTGAAATAGTTTGTCTCCAAACAACTGTGTAATAAACATATAGTTAAGTGATCGAAACCTAGTGTTTATTCTTATTACAAATTGTTCAGAAATATCGAGTGAAAATGAAAAGTACATAAAAACATACAGAACTTGAGCAGGAGCTAAACTTTGTATGCCACGGCTACGTAACAGTGGCAAATCAAGTTTGTCTATTTCACTGCTAGTTTGGTGTTTTGCATTGTGCCCTTTGTCTTTAAGTAGAAAAAACGTCACCAAACAAACATTTGTAAACCGTTGCCGAGAAAATGTATTCAATTCCAAATGCTTAGAATAATTTGAAGAAAAAAATACAGATTTACTTCTGATCAAGCTACATTTATAAAATGTTTCTAATTCGATTAGTCGAAACGAAGAATTAAATTCATATTTGTACTGCACTGTACACTCCGCTGTTACAGATGCTAACAAGTAATCTAGCGTATTGTCACTACAATTGTTAATTTTTGTTGTTTGGCTACAAACTATAGAAACAAATGACAATAATGCATAAACCTCTGCTTCCATTCTGTTTCCCAAAACAGTTTTCATTTTGTCTTGTTGGCACTTTTAGACTAGTAAACCAGGCAACAAAACAAACTGAAAACATCGATAAACTTAAAATTATTATAATTTACTTAAAAAGCAATTCCAGGATAATACTTATCAGACTAATACCAAAATGTAAGCTTCGTAGATATTATAGTAAGACATGACAAGGGATTCCAGTATATTGTCTAGCTTATAACTGTCCTGCCTCGTAATATTTGAATGTAACAAGTGAGCCTTACATTTTGTATTCATTTGCAACAATATGTTATGTTGCCCACGCATTTTGAAAATAACTCCCTGCACTCACATTGGACGATTGATTTTGCATAGATGCTTTATTAAAGAAATGAATTTTGCTCATTTCCTTAGCAAACATTCTTCACTATACATTATGTAATTGTTCCAAGGAGACGTAAGGAATGCTTACCAATAACGGTTGTTTGATAAGATACTTTTATACTAATGAATTATATATATAATGCAAAGTATGAGAAAGTATATGTGTTTATGTAAAAAAGCAGAGGTTTTTGCACATATGCTATTGACTACACAAACGTAGGGAGCATTTTTTAAAATAACGTCCAAACTTGAAATAGGTGTGTGTTCTAACTTAGAACTTCTAAGCACAGTTGTTTATAAAATTAGTACAAATGCGTTTGTTCAAAACTTTGTTAGCAACAATGTAGTAGTATAATTAAGAATTGTTCCAATAATATCCAGAGCTGTGCGTTTCTTAGCAGTAAAGAAAGGTCCCAGAACAAATCCAAAAACTTTCATAGCGCGTAATTGTCGCCTTTCCATTTTCCCTAACAAATGCCTTTTCCAGTATCGTATAAGCATTTCTCATTAACGGCAGGTAGAGATGCATGTGAACAGAAAAAGAGTATTAACCCTATTGCACCTCCAAAAATCAATACTGCAAAGCTCCAAAATATTTTAAAGTCTGGTATATTATACATTTTAACAATTACGTAGCTGGCAATTACACAAAACGTTATCCCCACATTTGCCATTGCTGGGACAAAAACTTGCATGTTAATATTGCATGGAGTTATCATTAAGAAAAGCGAGTTGTGTCGTTTTCTAAATGTCTCAAAGCGAACGTTATCTGAAATTCCTATACTTTTGAAGTTATATTTTGATCTTTCGAGAACAAAGTCATGTTTAGATTGACGTTTCCATTTAGGATACAACTTTTCTATAATACGAATAAACATGTTAACACATAGTAAAATTACTTGCTCAGTCCATGTATGTTGGGACATATGGAATTTCTCTGTTGCTAGTTGCAAATTTTCAAACGTCTTGCGCTCAAACATGTGACAACAGGTTATAACTAAAATAAGAAATGATACGCAAGTCGCTGTTCCAATGTAAGATAAAACGCCATATACCGTCGATGCCAAACATTTTCTAAGTAGTTCCGGTACTTTTCCCTTTATCTCAATACTAATGGGATCTATATCTAATAGCAGTGGCGTCGATATTGAAATAAGAGGGAAGTAAAATAAACCTATAACCAGGAAATAGCCAATAAGTTCCTGCAAATCAGGTGGTCGATTTGATGTAGGCCACCCAATGTGCGTTATCCCAGCAGTACGAAATATTTCTCTGGTTACCAGTGCAAACCACTCTGGGTAGCGTTCCATTGTAAAAATGGTTACGAACCATTGGAGAAGCGCGACATTTAAGAAACTGTAAGTTAGAACTTCAATTGGAGACACGTGTATATTTTGACGCATTTGGTATATCAGTTGGTAGCTGTGAAAAGCTATATAAAGCCAAAGGCAAAGTGTAACAAACACAGACACGTACCAAAGTCTCATGTGATATGCGCGTTTGACGAATTTTAACTTTCTTTTTGGGTTAACTAAAAACTTGTCAGTAATTGCGTCGTAATAGTACGGCATATCAATAATACGCTGGAACACCAGTTGTGTGTTAATGTACGCGTGACCAAACCCCATTTTTATTTTATTGGTGATTCTTGATAAATTAATTGAACTTTATAAATGGCGTGGGTTATGCCAAATTTTTGTTACAGTTTGTTCAAGCTATTTAGATTACCTATTAAAAACTTTGCAAAGTTTGTCAGCCTTAAACTGAAAGTAAATATTTAGCTCAGTTTATTGAAAAGTGCAGAAACATATGTTTTCGAAGACGCAAAGAATTCATTTTGCCAGACGGGACTCAAATTCACAACATAAGTTTCTGTACCCTAGAAAGGCCCTATGGTAAAAAATAATTTGACCCTGCCCCTACCCTAAGAGCCCCAGGGTCAAAAACATGATTTAAATGGTTTTTGGCACTTTTCTCCGGAGTCTCTCGTCCGATTTTCGTTGTCAAGGTGTCAAACGAAAGATAAAATTTGTGGTTTTTCTACCATTTTTTTGTTGGCCGAAATTTAATTAAATGGGTGAGTTATGACAATTTTAGTGCCAAAAAAACCTGTTTTTTGTAGATAACTTCTGAGGGTCAAACAAATTCTGAAATTTGACTTTTCCAGTAAATAGAGCATGCCCAATTACATAAGTAGCGGTTTCCATGGTATCAAGTCATATGTTGAAACATCGATTTTTAGGCCATTTAAAAACTAAATTATTAGTTTTTAACTAATTTAACGACTTTAGTTAGTTTCTAATGGCAACCAAGGGTCCCATATTGTAGAGCATGACGAGTTTTATGTTACCATTTTTTTCCGTATCAATATAGTGAATATGAACGGCGATAAGGCAATTTTATAGTAAAAATTGGATATAATTTGTAGTTTTTGGCACTTTTCTCCGAAGTTTATCAACCGATTTTCGTTATCAAGGTGTCAAACGAAAGGTAAAGTTTGTGGTTTTTCTAACATTTTTTTGTTTGTCAAAATTTAATGAAATGGTTGAGTTACAGCAATTTTAGTGGCAAAAAAGCATGTTTTTTGAGGATAACTTTTCAGGGTCAAATAAATTTTGAAATTTGACTTCTCCATTAAATAGAGCATGCCAAATTACATAAGTGGCGGTTTCCAGGATACCAAGTCTTATGTTGAAACATCGGGTATTAGGCGATTTAAAAAGTTGAATTACTTAAAAACCAATAAATGTCATATTAAATGGCCTTAAATCCCATGTTTCAACATAAGACTTGGTATCCTGGAAACCGCCACTTATGTAATTTGGCATGCTCTATTTAATGGAGAAGTCAAATTTCAAAATTTATTTGACCCTGAAAAGTTATCCTCAAAAAACATGCTTTTTTGCCACTAAAATTGCTGTAACTCAACCATTTCATTAAATTTTGACAAACAAAAAAATGTTAGAAAAACCACAAACTTTACCTTTCGTTTGACACCTTGATAATGAAAATCGGTTGATAAACTTTGGAGAAAAGTGCCAAAAACTACAAATTATATCCAATTTTTACTATAAAATTGCCTTATCGCCGTTCATATTCACTATATTGATACGGAAAAAAATGGTAACATAAAACTCGTCATGCTCTACAATATGGGACCCTTGGTTGCCATTAGAAACTAACTAAAGTCGTTAAATTAGTTAAAAACTAATAATTTAGTTTTTAAATGGCCAAAAAATCGATGTTTCAACATATGACTTGATACCATGGAAACCGCTACTTATGTAATTGGGCATGCTCTATTTACTGGAAAAGTCAAATTTCAGAATTTGTTTGACCCTCAGAAGTTATCTACAAAAAACAGGTTTTTTTGGCACTAAAATTGTCATAACTCACCCATTTAATTAAATTTCGGCCAACAAAAAAATGGTAGAAAAACCACAAATTTTATCTTTCGTTTGACACCTTGACAACGAAAATCGGACGAGAGACTCCGGAGAAAAGTGCCAAAAACCATTTAAATCATGTTTTTGACCCTGGGGCTCTTAGGGTAGGGGCAGGGTCAAATTATTTTTTACCATAGGGCCTTTCTAGGGTACAGAAACTTATGTTGTGAATTTGAGTCCCGTCTGGCAAAATGAATTCTTTGCGTCTTCGAAAACATATGTTTCTGCACAAATTTATGTTTTGTCAGTTTTCGGTTATTTTCATTTAATTTCATTTAAATAGAGACTTAAAATAAGTCGTCAAATTGAATTATGAAACAACTCAAAAAAATTTGTGAGAAAGCTCGCATTTAAAAATATTTTAAAAACTACCTATCTAAAATATTTTGTACAAGCATGGCATTTATATTACTTGCTGAATACTGAAAATGGTATATGAAAAATATATACTGGCTTAAGAATAATACGTGTTGTAGTACGGTATTAATTTTGCATCATCCGAAGTCAAACTGCTTTTAAATTATTTTTGGAAAATATTATAATGTTTATAAATATTAATTACTTTATTTTTTTAAATCAAAAGAATGTTAAGCTAAATTCTGTCAAAATAAATTTTTAAAATAAATAAAAGCATCAATATTTTAACAAATCTAATTGCTAATTCTCCAAAAGCATTTAGGTACTACATACTAGAGCAGCATCACAAGATTTCAACGAAAATTGTCTTTCACATTCCGCGTAACACCTACCGCCAGATTAAAAGAACTAAATGTGTATTTTTCTTGCAAGGAGCGTTCATTACCTACGTTTCCTTCTTTACGGCAAGCTTTTCCGCCGGCACTGTCAGGTTAGGGATGGAAATTTGCATAAAGAGATAAGGGAGTGAGCAAAGGCTTAAGGTATCTACGTTAAAAAAATCAGCTCCACATTTTGTGTTCATTTATGGGTTCGTATTTTATGAACATATAAATTCTTATCTACTATGCAAATACGCCCTTTCCTAAGTTTGAGCCACTCCGCATTCAAATTAGGAAGTTCTATCTACATTAGAGTGAGAAGGAATTGTCTATACACTCATTGCGGTGCAGATATGCAAGTTGAGATTTCTGAAATTTACATAAATACAAAAAGCTTCCATTCTCTTATCTTTTTATGCTAATTATCCTTTTACGAATATGCAGATAAGAACCCAGCCTATACCGAACCCACGAGAATTTCCGTTTTGGTAATAAACTGGCCCTGAACCATCTGAATGGCCCTTTTTTCTTAATCATCAACTTAAATAGCTTGACAATTAGCCCAATAATTTGGGGCCCCAGCGCTGTACATGCTAAATCTTATATGAATTTTATTGACCAGACAAAAGTCTATAATTCCTTATAACCACTTTTTATGTACGCTGCTGGGGCGCCGACTTAATGAATGATTAATTTAACACGTAATTAAAAATTAAATGAATTAATTTGAAAAACTATAACCGCAGGTTTGTACCACTAACTACATACGTCATTTTTGTAAATGTAACGGATGCTTAAATAATCTTTATTTTAGTTACACAACCCTAATTGCTCAAAAATATTTAACTTTCAAGTGAGGATAACTCGATGATTTTAGGGGCGACTTCAACGAGAAAAGAAATGGCGTTACAGACATAACCCCAGGTGCTAAATTGACAACCCCGTTTCTGAGTTTTAGGAAAAATGAAATATGTGGTACGGTGAATTCCTCCGACACTGCTCACTAGAAAGCACACTACTGAAATGTACACATCATTCCAGTGTGACTCTTGTCCATTGCAGCTAAACCGAGACATCTTTAGCTCCAGTTTCCATCCCGCGATGTACTTATTGTCTTACGAAACGTAGAATAAGGAGGGCTCCCCAACAATGCAGATAAATGTTTCGTGGAATGTATGTACAGAGTGCAAAGGCAAAGCACTATGTAACAAGGTAGATTAATGACCCATATTAATTATCTATCTAGGAATATTATTATGAATCTGAATGAATAAAAGTTTACAATTAAAATATTTAAATGCTAAAAACCAGACAAAAATATGCACTACCATGCAGCATTTTTACCCTGGTTACCTTTGCCTGAAATGGCAAAATATTTTTTTTTTGCTTTCTACGCGTGCTTTAAAAAATAATTTCTGTTTGACATTTTTACTACTCAATTTACATTTGCTTAATTTTTGTTCTGATTCAATTGTTCACCCTCAGTATGACGCAGGCTCTGAAGTTGGTGAAACGTCCTTCGTCTCCGAAGCTGCTTGTCCTTCTTCTGCTAACTTTCGCCGGCTTGGGCTACCCTCCTACTCCTTGTGAAGCGATCAAGTGCTACTTTTGCGGTTTGGACAATCCCTGCAAGGGTAACTCGGAACAAAGAGACTGTGGCAAGGCACTGGGCTGTTTCATTGAACGACATCCGGATAGCCATGAAGTTCTGCAAATCTATAAGGGTTGTGACAACGACGGCGGAGTCAATCTGGGTGGCCGACTCTTTTTCCAGTGCGTGCAGAAGGAATTGAATCAAACTGGAAGTTGCATTAAGGGCCAGTGGGATGAAGTGGTTAAAATTGAGAATACAAAGTGTAAGCATCTGGCAAGGAGCTTCTTTAGTCCAAACGTCACTTCTGGGAGAAATCCATCTGGGGAATATGGAGAAAGTTGCACTTGTAGCACGGACTTGTGTAATAAGGATTGCTTGCTGGATAACGGTGGTTGTAGTGCTTCCGATGGCGATGGGGTGCGACCGATAATCATGCTCATTATCATGGCGCTGACGCTGATTATGGGAATCACCGTGTAACTTCTCACCTTCTGATCAGTACTTTTGAACGAAAGAGCCAAATTTTCAAAATAAAATTGTTGAAACAATGCTTAGTACCTAGTACACATTTTGCTTTGCGTAGATTTATTCATTTATGCTCATGATATCAATTGTTGTGCTCGCTTAAAAACCGCCAGTAGAGATTTACTACAAACTTCGTGTTTTCTTTAGATTGTCAGTTAGGTCAAGTCTAACATTCAACAAAAATGAAAACGAATTGTTTTAGCATTTACCACAATGCAATGCAGCATTACATCTGTAATTCAATTAATATTTCATGGTAGAAGCTCCACAAAAGCTTTATTTTGCGTAGACACTGCACTAGTTCAATTTTCTTTTCTTTTCAGTGAATTCCCCAAACAGCTATAGACGCTCTTTCTCAGCACAAAGCTTTCTTGCTTTCTGCTTTCCTCCTCCGATCAATAATCAGCAGCAGCAGCAGCATAACAAAAGCACGTATTTTTGGCAACCTACCAAAAACACGTATTGCTCCGCTTTGGCCATTTCCTTTCTTCTGGTCTGCTTTTTGACCACTTTATGGTTATACTACGCAGAGAAACCGGAACAGGTGGACATTGCACTTACATTTGCAACAAAAATGCACCTTTCAGATTGCAAGAAAATGTAGCATTTTAAAACTGCAGATTTCTGATTTATAGAAATGATGGAAAGTACGGAGACAGCACATTTTCAGCTTAATGGGGAGAGTGAAAGTTTAAATGAGAGTAAAATAATTACAAGTACCTCTAAACTTCATTCAAAATCAGAGTTAACTACCAAGCGACGACTACTCATTTTTGGAGTGTTGGTAATAATTGTTTTAGTGAGTTGTTATTCTGCATTATGTGTTTACACAGGTAGAGCAATTAGTTGAATAGAAATTTCCACATTTTTAGTAAAAGAACTAACATTGAAAATAAAAATTATTTGTCATTGCAGCTTTAGATATTGTTGAATCTATGGAATCGGATATTGACATTGATTCCTGTGATGACCTTTACGGTTTCACTTGTGATGGTAGCTGGATAGAGCAAAATCCTCCTGAAGTAACCACTTCCGTAACAGATCATTTTCACTTATCAACTGTTGAAATGTTTTACAAACTTCAAATGGAAACATGTGGAGGTTGGACTAATACGTCGCCACTGATTATGACAAGGTTGGAAAAGAGGAAACTGGTAAATAGTCAAAAGAAAACTGGAAGCGTAATAAAATCAACGCTAGGGAGTGTAAAAAAGCGTGCAAAAAACGCCAGACGATGGAGTGTGCCGCGACTAAATAGGTGGAGACCAGCAATGCGGAGGGGATAATTGCAAAGTAAAATTAAGTAACTCCGAAGAAACGCTAAAAAACAATTGGAGATTTCTCGAAATGATGAAAGGTTTAATAAATGGAGGTCGAAAAATGTGGTAAAGGTTAAAGGGTGAAATCCGGAGCAAAGTTCGGTTATAAATGAAAATGTAAATGAACGAAGCTTCTAATGCTAAAACAATCTTTCGATTACAAACTTGTTTACATCTTCATTCTTCATAATACAAAAATCTTTCAAACTTGATCTAATATGTGTTCATTGTATTTCAAATTTGTTGAGTACAAAGTAAAATTATGAAACTATAATTACTTCTAGTATGGGAATCCTTCAAACTTATCAAACTATTTATTATAAATCTTTCAATCTTGTGTAACATTTCTAGGTTAAACTTTTTGTTTGAAGTTTAAAAAATAACTCAATCTATGTCATGCTCTCATGAAAAATGCTTAAGAAAAACATTTACAGCTAAGAATTTAACATTTAACAGACAGTTATCATTGTAAAACTAAAAGAGAAACATCAACGCAAACCGAATCTCTAGTTGAAGCCATATGATTTGTTAACTATTCGCTGTTTTAAAACTACAAAGAGTTTATTTAAGAGTCTTAAAGCTGTTTAAAAACTAGCTAATTTCTTTATATTATATTTAAGCTAAGTAATATGTAATAAGTAACGAATATAATTTTATAAATTGTTTGAAATCATAAAATTGTTTTACAATTTACCTACCTATTGAAATGTTTTATACACTGTGATATAAACAAAATGCTAAATAAATATAATTGAAATAATTTCTCACAAGCAAATATGAAATTTGATAGAAGATCAATCCACTTTCAGTCATCCCTCCTATTCTCATTTTTTCAGCATACAATGAAGTAGTCATAATATACCACATGACACACTGCAATAAATACGTATGGCTTCGAGTTTGATGCAGGATAAATAACTTTTCTTTTAGTGAATGCATGTAACAACGCAGCATCAAGTTCATTTCCTGCAGGGCTGCTGGGTCAGTACTAGAAAATAAAAATGGTTGTATGAGACATTTGTCAGTACAAAATATTGAACTGTGCAGGTTCCCAAAATCGTTAACAATTTGTGTAAAACACTGGTCAGAGGGCACATTTTACAAAACAAAAAATTGCTAAGGTAATGACGAGTAGTAGAACCATGATAAGTTATTCATGTGTTTTAACATCACTAAAAGCGAATGTAATCTATTATATTATGTAACAATATTTATTTTGTGTAAAGTCAAAGCAACTTTTAGAAAGCTATATAAAACGATTTCTATACTTCACGTACAATATTTTAATATATTGTATTGAATCGATTTCGTGTAAAAATGTTTGACAAAAGTAATCCATTTGTTTGCCATCTAAATAAATTTATAGCATTAACCCAATTTTAATTCCAATAACATATTAATATAATAATTGAATTTTTTAAACAACCAAAGTAATGTGCTGCATGAATATCTTTCCTGAAATCTTGTCACCAATTGAGCAGTAAATTAAATTGCAAATAAATATACACGTTGCAAAAACAGTTAAAATAAGATAAAATACAAATGCTATCAAAATATCATGTATGTGTACAGGCTTGACCTGAGCTTCCTCACAAACCGCTTTTAAGCGCCCTGAGCTAATTAAGTCTGCCAAGCCAAACACATTCCATGATTTATTGTAGTATCCTTCCTTGTTTACATGGGAGATATGTCCAAACATTAACATTTTATTATAATGTTCAACTTCTTTAAGAACTAGACCAGACTCTTCTACAAATGCCAGTTTCTTTTGGAATATTTCCGTATACAATGGCGACTCTTCATGGAGCCACATAACAACTCCTGACAAATAAGGACTGCCATTTTTCTTTGGATAAACAATTTTTCTTCTAGAAAATGCATGTAGCAATACCATCATCACACGCATGTCTACGTAATATCCTATCTCCTGATTTGAATATAAGATTGAAACTCGGGTAAAAAGATCACAAGAAAAACATTTTTTTCTTCCGTTTATATTATCACAATTGTAATTATTATACTTTCCAAAGTTTTGACATGTTGCGCTACCACCGTTTTTAGAAAACGCTTTCAATATGCTTATTACGTCATTACCAGACAAGATTTTCAATTTATCAACAACACCAACAAAGAACTCCTTCACTTTTGTTTTAAAATTGCCTGCATTCAGAGTTTTGTCATAAAATCGAATCATGTCAAATACTGACTCGCTAACAATTACAGTTCCGGGACTGTTTCCTGTCTGTTCAAATAGATCACTAAAATCCCTAGGTAGATTGGTAGGTACCGGTGGCAAAGTCAGGTTTGAATATAAACTTGATAAATAGTGGTAGCGCATAATCATCAATGAGAATACAAATGTGCTTACAACTAGCATATTTTTTAAATCAACTTTTTTAAACAAGCTTGAGGTCTGGTCTAGAACCTTTATTATTATGTAAAACAAGATTACATCCAGGCGCAATTTCGTGTTTATCAAACGCAACAATAATACTACTGCACTAATTTCAATCAAAAGAAGAATCCAAATTTTAAGCGGAAGCGGCCGTAATATAGCCAGCATATTTAGACTGTTTGCAGATTGGCTTTCATACAAGCTTAGTAGCGTCGCAAATTTTATTCCAGTCCGAAACATTCCAAATGAAAGCGGCTTAAGCCCGGTTTCGTATACTTTTTTTCCGTTCCACCCCCAAAGAAAAGCTTTAAATGCCCTGCTAAAATAATCTACACAAGATTCAATTGTACAGTTAAACGAAACCAGAACTCTATACTTTATGCATGAAAAATGGTCTATTAAATTGTTTGCTAACATTGGCTCATAAGTGTAAGTACCGTGAGTATAAGTACCATAGCAGGATTCAGTTTTAGTTGAAATCGGAACAGACGAATACGCATTATTAATATCGTTGAAATTTTTAGAATTCGAGAGGTGAAACAAGTAATGAAAACTAAACAATGAAATGTTGGTTATCTGTTTAAGTACATAAATATCATGTTGGTATCTTTTTTCATGTAATTTTAAGCCACATGGTGAACACCTAAATAAATTAAACTGTTTTTGTTCTGTTGCTTGCACAGCAACAATATAATTTCTCGATTTAAATTGCTTGTTAGTTTGGAAGAGAATATAATTAGAATTCTCATTTAATTGCCATCCAAAATATACAAAAACACAAATTTGATGCACCAGTATATTATTATTACAATAGTTGTTGTGTGTACGTCGAAAATCAATTTGTAGTATGGAAGATTCTGTTGTAGTTTTAGAATGTTTTATAGTTTTATTTATTTTCTCGTGCAGCGGAATAACCGTCAATAAACACACAACGCTATATTTTTGTTGAGAAAATGCTTTTAACGTCCAACTCGAATTCATAAAATAGTTTGATTCTAGTAATGTAGGATTATATAAAAATATATTACAGGTGAAGAAAACGTCAAGGTTATGTGATGGGAATATTAGACTAAATTCATATTGAAACTGTACCGTGCAGAACTCTGACGCTGTTATCAAGTTAATTAGTGCATGATCGTCACAAATAATTGTTGTTCCTGAAAGCCGAGTGCAAAAATTTAAGACAATGTAGTGTATAACAACTAGCAAATTTCTTTTTGTATTTTTTGTAAACATTTTTATTCTTTCTTTTAGCAATAATTTGTGAATAAGGATGTAAGAAAAGTGTAAAACACTTTAAGGACAGTATGAGACTAAATCAATTATATTATTTAATATTTACAATTATTTCGTCATAAAACAGAGAACTCAAGAGAAAGAACGTCTAAACAAATATTGGAACAATAGTTATGTCAAAAGTCAAATACTTGAAAAGTTTCATCCGTTTCACTTTGCAACGCGTATTAAGGATTTTGGTGCTCGACGCTTGTCAAAAATACTGTTAAAAGCATTATCAAATGATATTATATGCTACCTATACAATACACTAAAAATATAGAATGATTTCGAAATCGTTTTCGATCGAAAAAGTTAATCGAACACTCTATTCAAGGCCTATTTTGCTAAATTGCTAATGCAATTGTAATGCTGGTTAAGTTGCATATTACAACTTGCATGTTTATATTTTAGGTCCTGAAACAAAGACATTTCAGTGTACAAATTGAAGAAAGGAAGGAATTATGAGTTTCGCATTAGGACAATGACTTGTCATGCCATTGATAATTTATCTCTACTCGATGTATCATACTAGTTTATGACTTTATGCCAGGTAATTAAAAATGTTAGGGCTTTATCAAATATCAAGAAGCACGTGTAGCATAGTACGTTGATAAGACTCAAGGTTAACAAGTTATTGCAGCTGATTGAAATGAGGAGCAATGCACTTCATTGCTAACACGTTATTGGAGAGATGAGCATGATCCATCCTGAAAATTGAAATTTTTGGTTTAATTAATTGTAAACTGTGACCTTCACTACAACTGTAGTAAAATTGAATTTGCACGTTTGTTTTACATTAATTTACCATGAGCCCTGCACCTGAGACAATTTTTGATTTCTGTGAAGTGGCAAATCCACAGGTTTTGCTGACGATATTAAAGGAACGACTTCCCATCAATTGTTTGGTAATCTAATTTATTTACACTTTTACACTGGTTTTAGGTAGAATTCACCTGACCTAAACATATTAACTTTATTTTAGATGTTTAACCAAGTGATGCAATGGAAAAATTTCAAACAGGAAATTAAGTTTTACACAATTGGTACATCTATCAACTCCAGCACATGGATATTTTCCAACAATATTCGAGAGGTAAGTAAAAGTTTTGTTTGTTAATGTGTCCATTAAAAAAACTTTCAACGTGTAATATTTTTAGGATTTCGGATGCAGTTATGGGATATCGGCCCCATTGGAGTTTGCCACTGGTAAAAAACCTGTGCCCACAGAAATAAAGAACTGCATCTCCACCAAACGGTTGATCAATTGGGACGATTTAGGAAACACAGTATTTATTATTGCCACCTTGCCATTGTCTAATATGTTGGTGGATATTGCTGCCAACGAAAAGGGAAATCTTACAGAAGTTCATCCATGTAATCTGTACTATATGGAAAGGGAGAAAGCGCTACAACTGAATGTTAGGTACAAATCCAATTATTTTAAAAAGCAATGAATGTGCTAAACAAAATAGATGCAACATTATGAATTCAATATATATTTTTGCAGTAATGACAACCCAAACATTGAACTGAGGCGACTAAGTGTCTCCAGAAACGATAGTGACTTCATTTTGAAAACCTGGGCTTACACATGTCCTGGCTCAGAGAAGGAAATTCCAAAGTGCATCGAAAGAAATGCTTCTGGTGGAGTATTCATTAATGGTGAATGTGTCTGTGGGGTTTATATTCCTGCAATTGGGTTTCTGTCAGCTCTATACACATTAAAGGAGCATAGAAACAAAGGTTATGCTAAACTTGTCATGAATTACGCATTTAAAGAGTATGCTAAAGACGGGTGTATACCATGCCTAAACGTTGAAAGAACGAATCCAGGTTCAATTCGATTTCATGAAAGTCTTGGAATGAAAGTAGCTACTCAGGTGAACGGGATATTTATTAAAAAGTTGAATATTGACTAATCATCATATTTATTAGATTTACATTTATTAAAATATATTCAGTCAAATATTAATTTAAATTAAAGAAAAACATGATTATTTTATTTTGATGTTGTATTTGATTTAAGACTGGCTAGAGAATAAAAAATGTAAAACGTACAAAATTGTGAGATCATTTTGTCTGTATCAAAGACTACTTTAATTTGAAATTGAATCATAAAAGGTTGCTAAAAACCTTAAATGCCTTCTACTTCCCAGTTCCGGTTATTAAAAAAAATACAACCTTATTCAAATAAACTTACCACTTAATTTATTACTCGCTCAAAATACTTTCACAACTTTTTACAATGGCAACTATACATCGCTTGTCAAAAAATACTGCATTATCAAATAATATTATTTACTACCTGTGCAATACACTAAACATTCATAATCTATTCGAAAAAGTAAACCGGGCATTGTATTCAAAGGTTTGTTTAATGCTTCGCTAAATTGCCAATATCATTGTATTGGTTAAGTCACCTTCATATATTGCAAATTGTGCTTTATAATTTAGCTCTTGAAACTAAGTATTTAGGTGTTGGAAGTTGGAATCGACAAAACAACGGGATTCTGAGTTTTGCATTAGTAAAATGACCTGTTATAGCACTCAGGATTTCTCTCTACTTGATCTTGATGCATCATACTCGTTTATGAGATTAAGCCCGGTAATTAAACATGCTCAAGCTTTACCAGCTATCAAGAATTGATAAGACTCAAGGTTAATAAGTCATTGCAGCTGATTGAAGCGAGGAGCAAAACATTTCACATTTTATAAGGAGCCAGGTGAAATGATCAGCAAACTGAGTCAATCTGAACTCCGAAATTTGAAATTGTTGGTTGAATTAATTGCTAAATTGTGAACTATTTTACCCTTGCAGTAAATTTGAATTTGTACATATTACAATACATCATGAGCCCTGCACCTGAGACAATTTTTGATTTCTTTGAAGTGACAAATCTAGAGGTTTTGCTACCAATTCTAAAGGAACGTCTTCCCATCAGCTGCTTAGTAATAATTATCTAAGTTAGAAATTCGTTATGCGGATTATTGGTATACCCTGAACTTACTTTTTTTTCATTTCATAGATGTTTAATCAAGCAATGCAGTGGAAAAATTTCAAACAGGAATTAAAATTTTACACAATTGGTACATCTATCAACTCCAGCACATGGATATTTTCCAATAATATTCGAGAGGTGAGAGAAAGTTTCAATAACATGTCAGTTAAACAACTTTAAAGGTTTAACATTTCTAGGATTTCGAATCCAGTTATGGAATATCTGCTCCATTGGATTTTGCCAATGGGAAAGAACCAATTCCATACAAGATAAAGGAATGCATCTCCACGAATAAGTTAATCAACTGGGATGTTTTAGAAAACACAATATATATTCATGCCACTTTACCATTGTCAAATATGTTGGTAGACATTGCTGCCAACGAAAAGGGGAACCTTACAGAAGTTCATCCATGCAATCTGTATTATGTGGAAAGAAAGAAAGCGTTGCAATTGGATGTTAGGTACAAATCAATTTCTATTAAAAGAATTTTATGTAGGTGTGATGTGACGTTAAACACTCAAATTATATTTAATTTTGCTATATAGCTATGACAACCCAAAAATTGAACTGAGGCGTCTCAATGCCTCCAAAAACGAGGGTGATTTCATTTTGAAAACTTGGGTTTACACATGTCCTGGCTCAGAAAAGGAAATTCCTAAGTGCATCGAAAGGAACGCTTCTGGTGGTTTGTTCATTAACGGTGAATGTGTTTGCGGGGTTTATATTCCCGCAATCGGGTACCTGTCAGCCCTATATACACTTAAGGAGCACAGAAATAAAGGTTATGCTAAACTTGTCATGTATTACACGTTTAAGGAGTATGCTAAAGACGGGTGTATACCATGCCTAAACGTTGAAAGAGCAAATCCAGGCGGTATTCGTTTTCATGAAAGCCTTGGAATGAAAATAGCCACACAAGTCAACGGGATATTTATTAAAAAGTTGAATGTTGACTAGGAATCATATGTATAAAACTTACAATAATTAGAATTCATTGAACTAAACAGGGCAATTTCCCAATAAGAAAAAACATTGTTATGTCTATAAAGTGTAACAACTTTAAATGCCTTCTGTATTACTACTTTCCAGTTTGGGTTATTATAAAACAATTACAAACTTATTCAAATAAAAATACCAATTAATTCCGTACTCACTCAAAATATTTTCACAATTTTTTGAAATGGCAACAATGTGCACAAAACAACCGGGAAGTTACAGAGCAGTAGACATACTCTCAGTTCGTTCAGAAGACTCATTGTGTTCGGCTCCGGGTCTATTCTCTGCATTGTTGCCGGATTCAGGCCTTTGCCTAAAAGCATCCCTGTAATCGTTGTTGGTCAATTCAACGTCTTCAATTTCAGTGCAGCACTCGCATACCGCCAAACAAATCAAAAGAAATAAAAACGCCAGAACCAAAGTGGGGATGAGAACGGCTATCACAATATGTGGGATTGCTAGAAATATAATATTTAAAATTGCTGTGAAAGATTCAACAATTTAATTGTAAAGTTTATATGCTTTGCTTACGAAAGCCCATTTTGCTGATGCACAATAATAATAATATGAGTCTTTATCTTCCTTTAATTTCTTTAAATTTCAACACTTATACATAAAAGTAAACTTCAACACCAGTTAAAACAACGTATAATTGAAATATATATATTATATGTGGCTGCTGGTCAGAAGTTTTAAACTTTAAACAACCTAAATCTTTATGAAAAAAATAGGTGTGTCCATTCTTGAGTTTATTCGGACATCCCTTGGCGCTCCACTCATTGACCCAGCCCATGTAAGGTGAGCAAATTTTAAAATAATTAAAAGTCATTGTTTAAATGCATTACTAAATACAAACTAAGTCAACTCAAATTTGAGATCACAACACATTTTCCAAATGTATGAACACCAGTTTCCTAACAAATATTTTTGTACGTTTATCAGTTCAAATGCTTCCCCATCCCGGTTTAGATATAGGTTGCGCCTGCGCCTTCAAAAACAAACAATTTCTTGGAAATTCCTTGTTATGATTTATAGGATTACATAATATAAATATCTTAACACTTCTCATATAAACATCTACTATATTGTTCTCCATTTAACCGTAAATATAACAATAATAATCTTCAATAGAGTTTATAATGCTGTTAATGATTGTATTAGTTACACTGGAATAGCTTCTTTATACTTGAATATCTTTTTATTTTAACAAATGCGTGTCATATGTAATTCATAAAAACGATTCCACACTAAGATGATTTTATACAAAAACACCTTGCTACAATAATTGTTTTCATAGATATAATATTTCATCGAATGTATTTTTCTTTGCATTTCTTTCTTTTGGCAAATCACCTAAAGAGCTTTTGACAAACATTTATGGCAAAGCATTTTCATTTTCCCTTAAATTGTGCACGTATTGTATTGGCATTAGTTTTAGAAGTTAAATCTAAACAACTTTACTCTTTAAGATACATTTTTACGTTCGTATTCAATGAATTTAACTTTAGAATTTTTGCAGCTGTCAATAATCAAGTAGCAATTAAATATGAAAACTAATAAAATATATTTTTTGCTTTTAACTGGGTTTAGCTTTAACAATTTGAATGATTTAAATTGTGCGTTGTTAATCATTTTCAATATTAAATTATAATACTTAGGATACTGCATGCTATCATCAAAAATGAAAACCCTAACTGTTTTTACTAACAACATGCAGAATTACATGATTTGTTTGCAGCATCAATACAACAAGCTTTCCTTTGTCTATATCCTCATGTCTCTCCTTTTGTAATCTTCTAAATGCCAGACAAGCCTGAATAACCCAGCTTTTCAGCTGTGTACACGTACTTTTAGTACAAAGCCTTCTTTCTCTTTCCCTTCTCCCTTTTCTCCGATCAATACTTGATTTTTCTTGCTTAGCAGCGCAACAACAAAACCTCGCATTTCCAGTAAAGCACCAACATCATATAGCACAGCACGATATTCTACTTACTAGTTCTCATTCTCTTCGCTTTCTCCGCTCTTCCCAGGCCACTCAACACTACCTTGTTACACGTCTGCTTATTACATTATACATAACATACATTGAAATTCAATACTCTCAGGGTTCTCCCTACTTCTGCTCAGGAAAGTACTTTAAGCTTTCTACTTTCTCTTTTCACACTGAGAGCCCAAGTGCTTCACTCTTGGCTTTCAAGACAAGAAAATTTGAGCATCTTTTACTTATATAGCGTCTATGTACGTAAGGTAGTGTATATCCTTTTTGGTGTGCCTTTTGATATTACCGGTGCTAACCTAAAACTGCCTTATTAATTTCCGTCCTTCCAAAAATAGAATAGGATGTACATGTTCCCACACTATATCTACATACATCAAAGTGTGGAAAGGGGGGAAGAAAACCGAAAATATTTTTATTATCGTGTTGCTCCACTTTCTCCCGAAAATGCCAAAGGACACCGAGACATGGAGTCAGATGGTGGTGGAGGGAACCCATCTCGGCAAAACTTGCACACATTACCAGACCTTGTGCAGGGCATCAACAGTTGAGCAAAAAATGTAACACAAGGTCGTCTGCTTTTTCCACCATTTCCTGGTGAGACAATGCAGAGGACAGAAGAGCTCAGGTGAAAACTTTATTTTAAACGTTTTGCCATAAAAATGTAGCAAAATTTTAAAGAGAAATGTAAGTTTCTAAACATTTTCGGAATAATGGAAGACGAGGAGGCAATACATTTTCACCTTGGTGGGGAGAGTGTTGGCGGGGCCCAAAGTATAAATGGCAGCAGAGTAATTATAAGACCCTGTTCCAGTAGCTCCAGAGTCCATCCAAAATCCGAGCTGGTTACCAAGCGACTTTTACTCATTTTGGGAGTGCTGGTAATAGCCACTCTATTGGCTATACTAGTGTCGTTGATATTTCATTGGTACTTTAGCGTGTTGGAAAATGGTCACCCAAGACTGAGATATAACCATGAGAAAATGTCTGGACTGCAGCCAAAGTTGATAGGGAAAGTGCGAAATTTATGGCAAATGTCGAACCGAAGTGTGCATGAGGTTGGGGCTAGGGAGCAGTTGAGAAATTTGAGTAGAACGGATAGATCCACTTGCTATTCTGCATTATGCGTACATACAGGTAAAAATACTTAAGAAAAAGTACATGAAATTTTAAACTGTAATTTGTAAAGCAAATTATATTGTAAATTTACAGCATTAAATATTCTGGAATCTATGGAATGGGCTATTGATCCCTGTGAAGACTTTTACGCTTTCACTTGCGGCGGTTGGGTAAAGCGTAATCCTCCCGAAGTAGCCACTTCCGTAACCGACCACTTTGCAAAAATCAACGACCGCGTAATCCTAGCCACTCAAAAGATCATCAAAGCGGAAAATGATCCAGGAACCGGAAAAGGATTAAAACTAGCTCGCTCTTTTTACAAAGAGTGTTCAAACGTTGAGCAGCTAGAGCAAGATGGACTAGCACCCATAATGAAAATTCTTGAGCAATACGGAGGCTGGCCATTGTTATACGGCTACGCTCAAAATGACACTTGGAAAGAGCGATGGTCCTTTAACTGGTTGAGTGTTGCAAGCGTCTTACATCGACTCTCAATAAGCACTATACTTGCTCTTGAAATAAAACAGGATACTGGACGACCTGACGAAAATGCTTTGTTTGTAGTAGAGCCACTATTTTTCATCAGTAGAGAGTATCTAGTATCGCCTCAAAGAAACACGAGATTACTAACGGCCTACAAAAAGTTTGTGGTGGATGTTGCTAACGAGCTCTTAGAATGGCGAAGACATACACAACTGCCAGACTTGGAAGTGGATAAAATTCGACTAGAAGATATGGCAGATACAATGATAGCCTTTGAAGTAAACTTGGCTAAATTGGTAACACCGGAAACAACTATTAGCTCTGTGCAAACATTTTACGAAATAGAGCAGCTTCAAAAGGATACCTATGGAAACTGGACCAATACAACTCCATTGAACAAGCTGGACTGGAAAGTATTTCTGGATGAGGTTTTTGAGGGCAGTGGAGTGAAAATTAAAACGCATGAAAAAATCCTGGTACATGATATGGACTTTTTAAAAGGTTTGGTAAAACTGTTGGATAGAACGCCTACTGAAACACTGGCAAATTATTTGCTGTGGCGACTAATGGTCAAGTTTACCACAGGATCGACAAAAAATCTGAGAAATATTCATGGCAAGTTTTACCAGGATTTGTATGGTGAGCAAAAGCTTATGGATAGAAGCTCAACTTGTGCTATGGTAGTAAACTCAAAGTTTAGTATTGCTGTGGGTTCGGAATTTGTAAAGGACAGTTTTGAAAGTGGGCTAAAAAGGGAGGTTGAGGTTTTAGCAGCTAGTGTAAAACTGAGAATGGAGGAATTGTTAGGTAGACAAAGTTTTATTCCACCAATATTGCAAATGGCTATAAGACAAAAGCTGGCGAAAATCAAGTTGTGTGTAGGATATCCCAGATTTTTTAGCAATAACACTTATGTGGATAGATTTTATGAGGATTTGGATTTGCAAGAGACTTACAAGAATGGCAGTTATATTGAAAGATATATTAAGGTGGCGACGTGGCTATTTCTAAAGAGTTTGGTGGTGCTAAGGCAACCTTTTGATATGGAGTGTTGGGGTGGAAATTATTGGTCTTTCATTGGCGAGGCTTACGCTTACTACGACACGGCAAGAAATTCTATCAGTAAGTTAACCCAATATTTTAAAATGTAAAATTTTGAAACATTTTATTTAAACAAATTGTTTTTATCATTTATATAGATCTGCCTGTTGGTCTCCTTCAATCTCCATTTTACTATCAACGGCCTACCGTACCCTGGTACATGAACTATGGTGGAATTGGCACAATAATAGGTCATGAGCTCACACACTCTCTCAACATTGAAGGCTGGATACGCATAAAGCTTGTGAGTGAGCTTGAAGCACTTTGGGAATGCTTGATATCCTCGTATTCTGAAACGGATATACCTGAGCTGGAAGGAAAGTCTAAAGTGGATGGATATCGTACAAGATCCGAAAACTTTGCAGATCATTTTGGTCTAGCTTCGGCGTTTTGGGCGTACCAACAGCATATCAAAACCATGCGAAATCCGGGCGGAGTTAGTGGAATAATGGATAGTGGGGAAGAAGCCAAGGATAAAACGGGTGTGGAGGAGAAAGCAGGCGAACACGAGGAAATTAGCTTGCCTGGTCTCGAGCTTTTCTCCAGCTCACAAATGTTTTTCATTAGTTTTGCTAATGTAAGTGGATAAAGAATTCTTTAGAAATATATTTTTTAAAAGAATGCCTCATTAAAAATTCAATTTATTTTGCAGATGTGGTGCGACGCCAAATCTAAAGAAAGTTTATACGACGAAGTGGAAAGTTCTACTCACACACCATCAAAGTATCGCGTTCTTGGCGCGTTGAAAAACTCTAAAGACTTTGCCCAGACTTGGAACTGTGTTCCTGGTTCTAAAATGAATCCTAGACGAAAATGTAATTTATTCTAAAGAGCTAATTCAAATGTATACATTCCAAACACTGTCCAGGCTATTATATAATAGTAGATACTATTTACAAGCACAAACTGTTTCAAGAAAAAAGTTGGTGATAAATATGCAACATTATAGTAGTAGTTTCTCTGTAATTAAATAGCCAAATTGACATTTTAAGAGATTATATTTACATTTAAGAGTTTTAATAATTAATTATATTCCGAAAGTATTTCAAACGAAATTATTTAGATTTATGTAAAAAAAAAAAAGTATTTCATGTCTTGATAAAGTTGTAAAGTAATTTCAAGTCTATTCATAGAGATGTAGCCTCTTCAAGTATTTCCAGTTTTGGCATGTAACTTCCACTTTTATGATGATCGACCATATCACTAGAAAACATAAAAGTATACAAAGCATTATTATAGAGATTCCTCAATACATTTCTGTGAAAGCAATACCATTGTAGAATAAATAAAGACAATGTAGCAATCATGCAAACATTTTCTTACGATTTGCGGCGTTTATCCCATCTTTCAACTTCCATTTCCCCATCTGAGTAAGATTTCATTAAGAGTGCGGTACACAACCGAACAATAATCAATAGTAGAACTCCGCCATACACCAGTAAAGGATCAATTGAAATTGCTAGAACTAATGATAAATTCTCGCGCATGTACGTGACAATTTTCGTAAACACTGCATATAGAAATATGACGGATAGGTAAAATGCCAATACAATAACCGACCAAACCAACCAAGCTGTAATAATGTAGGGAAGTCGCTGAAAAAATATGGAAATCAAGTCAGAATAGTGATTAGATAGAAATACCCTGAAAACAATAGATTAACTTCTTTACCTTAACGATTCCAACGAGAAGACATAACTGAAACCAGAGATTGACAGATAGTATCACTAAAATAAGAGCGACTTCCGAAGAATCTAGAAACTTGGCCTGTTTCACAACTAGTGACACTCTTAGCAGAACAATCAGCCAAAAAATCTGTATATACGAAAATAATTTAATTGTTTTTGTAACGTGATAAAAAAATATTTCTAAAATTTGCAACTTACCAGTTGTAATCCGGCCACCCCTATAACCACCTTTCGTTTTGAAAACTTGTCACATATCATTTTTGATAGCACAATATTTCTTTCGTACAATTCAAACGGTCAAAAAAATTTTGCAAAGTGTCGTGATGATTCATTTAATTGAAATAATGAAATTACAGCCAAATATCAATGCTATAAATGTACGCCCAATTTAATTAAACACCTACATAAATTATAATTACAAACAATATACTTTATTGGTTTCATAGTAATATTTGAATCTGTTTTCGTGTCGGCTTACTGACGTAATCTCAAAATAAGTTTGTATAACCAATAGATTATCAGTACTACGACTTATTTTTAGTTCACATTGTAAATGTTTGTGCTTTCGCTGTGCTTAACAAACAAACAAACAAAAGCAATATATGCAGTTTTATCTCCTAGTGCAAAATGCGAAATTTTGTGTTGGCATTTAACGTGAATGTTATGAAACAACTTTATTTAACCCACTTGAGAATTATGTACGTAATTAATCATTTGTGCATTTCCCAGATTTCTGTGCGTTACATGGATTGCGTTACATGGCTACATGGATTAGAGCAGAAAAGAGAGATTCATAAATAAACATTAATGCGGAACACGCATGTGATAAGGATAAACTGATTCCACAAATATCATGATATCATTTGTGTAATAGGTTTAAAAGGCAAACCTGATAAAAATAAGTTCTATTATTGAAATAATTGTATTTGATTATAATATCTTATTGTACCAACTGTTCCTACAAATATTGTAAATCGGATGTATTGTCCAGGTCAAGATCTAGACCTCCACCATTCTAGAAACATATCAAAGGAATTAATTTTTCTCATGCGTCTTTGGAATATGTATGCTTAATAGTAGTTTTCAATTTGTAACGTTACGTACCTCAATTGCTCTGTTGTTGCTGCTGCACTTTTATTCTCAAAATGTTTCTTATAATATGACCGAATAGCATACCACGTCGAACACCGTAAAAGTATTAGTAGTGGCAAGGACACATAGATTAATAATGGACTAGTGCTTGCTCCAAGAGATAAAACCAGATAGTGCCAATTACAATGTTCTAATGCAAAACGTGCTGAATACAAAGGAATGCTGACAATTAGCATGACCACAAACAATACAGACCAACCAAGCCAAATGTTAATGCACTCAGGACGCTCCTGAAATTAAAATACAAGTGATAAAAATTAATGATTATTTCTAATTTCTTCTCGATCACCCATACCGTTAGTATTCCATGACATAAGAACAGTTGGGTGAACAGATTGCCAAACAATATAAACAGTGCGGCAAGTATTTCGAGCAAGTTACTGGCAGACAAAGACGAAATATGAAACATTGACAACAATGCCCACAGGAGCCATAATAGCCAAACTCCCTAGTATACAAAGTATGATTGTATTATGAATTTCCTTTCAAATATTAAAAATTTCATTTACAAAAATTAAGGCTAAAATATTACCAACTCTAAACCAGCCAAAACTAGCACCACCTCTCGCTTTGGATTCCGATTGTTGCTGGTCATGATGCTTTATGACGGAACTAACCAGAAACCAGACTGATGTTTTGAGCTAGTCTAGTGGTGGTGGCTACGAGGTAGTTTTATTGAATGCTGTTTAAAGGTGAAATGTAGTTAGCTTTATAGCATGTATTTAGAATTCAAATAAACTTCTGATTGGCAAAAATGAATAAACAAATGAGCTAGAACAGTCAGTTTGGTTTGTAATTTTGTAATCAATCGTAATTATTTAATCAATTTTTTGTATTTACATGAGTACTTTGTTTTGCGCTTCAAATTTATAAATTAAGTGTTAGCTTTAGTTTATTATATTGACAGAGTATTGATCTTGATCATTTCACTAAAACAGTTACACATAAAATATTAATTTTTAGTAATTTCATTCTTAATCGCAAGTATTGACCTGATTGGTTTTGTGTGTGCTAGCGGTGAACCCATTTTCAGTATCGGGGCTGTCCGTATGAGGATGAATGTTTTCTACATCTGTCGAATCCAACTTGGACAGGACCAGTTCTTGATGATATCCATAAACCACATGAATGAAGAGACAATGCAGGAAAAACGATAATGCGTACATGATGTAGGTGGCAGCAAAATTTGCACCTTTGAAATGCTCCTTGATTACGTATGAGTATAGGGCTATTAGTGGAACACACACCACAAACAAAACAAGAACGACCATTGCCCAGCTCAGCCAAATTAATATGAGATATGGTCGGTTCTGAAAACATAATGCAAATATTGCTTTAAAATTGGATATTTTTTTAGTTATGGGTTATTTCAATAAAAATGACTAATTACCATATTAACGCCAACACATAAAACTAGTGCCAGCCACATATTCATTGCAGACGCAATTACAACTCCAAAATAGGCAATGTTGCTTGTATTTTGCATTGTCACACTGACGGATAAAAATGTTCCAAATCCATGTAACTGTTGAAAAATTTACAAAAAATTATAAAATAAATTAGTAAAAAAGTGTAAACATGTAACTTTAAAAGCTCAAGTTTGACAACTTACAAACTGCACTGCTGCAATTAGCAGCGTTGCACTTTTCCTCGTTATTCCTGTTGGATAACACATTTTTAATACTACAGTTTATTAGTAGAAAAAGTTAAAATATTTTTCGAGTTTCTAAATCACTGACAGCTCACCAGCGTTGAAAAATGTGAACTGATTCTAGAGCAAAGCGTTTTACGGCATGCTACACGCTTCCGTTTACAACTTTTTACGCAATATACCTGCATAGCAGAACAGCGTAGAAGTAGAAAGAAAGTAGTAAAAGCAGCAGCCATATGAAATCACGTACAAAGGCCAGTAACCTCATCACTGAGATTTTATCTAGATTTCTCTGTTGCTTTCTCCTCTGTCTACTTGAACAGCGTACTAGTTTCCACAAAAGCCAGCATAGTATATAGTTATATATAGCTTGCGTGTGCTACTTTGTTCATTCTCAAACCAGCTCCAATGACATTCTCTTTTTTCAGCCTTTTATAGTTGCCATAGAAGCAAGACAAACATGTCAGATTAGATATTTGTAAAAGAGAAAAAAGTTATATTTTATTTATACTCTTTTTGTAGAGATTTCTATTACACGTTATGCTACGGGAGCACGAAATGTTTTGTGGCCTTAAAGTAAATTATATAATAGCATTGTTGAAGCTAATCTTCCGTCTATAATGGCAGCCGCTATAATGTGTACTTTAATTTCCCTGTATGCATGTCTAAAATTACACAATCAAATTTCAATGCCCGGTTTTATCCCGTTTCCTTAATTTCTACTAATTGTGTGGTTGGGATATTTTTTGATTAAACTTGGAGCTTGTGTAGCTTATGAGGTTCAATTAAACTTGTCTTTTGTTCGTTTTTACAAACGTATTTTATTTTTTTAAATGTTATTACTTTTACATGTAAAACATATTACATCAGAGTTACATACTTAAAACTACTAGATGTTTGCATTATTTTTTACTTAACATGATTTTACTTAAGTCTAAACTTACTTAAATATTGATTTGGAATTTATCTATATGAGTAGCATGAATGATGCTGTGTTTACCAACAGAAAATTTAATATGTTGAGAGCCGTAGCTTGTTCGTAGTAATTTACATCTCCGATTTTGAAACGCAACGCGCATCGCGAGTTAACAATTTTCTTAAGTTCTTTTTTATTGCTTAAATGTTGATGTTCGACTAACAGCCGTTTCCATTTCAGCAGAAGTGATTGACTCACAAGATTTGCTCGTCCCGGAAACCAGTAGCCCACTGTAATAAGAGCTTCCAAAAGAACTAAACAATATCCGCTCATAAACACAATCAATCCAGGTGTTTCTTGTCGTATCAACGGATGAAGTACAATTATAGCAAATATTTGGGACAATGCAAGGACAATCAGTTTCAAGGGAAATGCTAATCCTTTGCTGAAGCTCTCGTTTATTATTACAGTTACCATTTGCAATGAGTTATATTGTTTTATCGACTTTTGCAAGACTTGATATGTCATTCCTGTCATATTTTTCTGTAGGAATTGTTTAATACTTACGGTTTCTAAGTATACAGCTATATAACTTTGAAATAAACCATGAAAGAAAACAAGAAATCCCGTTGTGGCAAGTCGACAAAGATTCCAAAACTCAAAACTTCCCAATGCCACTCGTAGCAAAGTGCAATAGACTAGGTCCCATTTGCCGTCTTGCAAAGCACAAAGTGTACCTGTTATTGGATCCATAAAACTTGCTGCCAGTCCGTAGAATAAAATTATTGCCAGTGTTCCAAGTATGATGTTGATGGCGTTTACTTGAGGCCTGAACTGCTGGTAGTTTTGTGATTATGTTAATTATTTTTACAAACTCTTTGTGTTTGTGTAATGAGAAATTGTCAGCAACATAACCCGCACAACCCACTCCAACCACAAAAGTAGTTTTAAATAAGGCCAGTCCACTGACAGTAAAACGTTTTGCTAAAAATGCCGTTTTTACAAAATAAAGTATTATGTGCAATATATGAGCAATATATGCCTTTCTGACTGTGGCCTGATTATTCGAAGAAGCTATGAGATTGTTTTTATCAAAGGATCTTTGGAATAGTTGACAGTTTCCAGGAGTTTTTTCAAGCAGTTTCAAATGAATTCGAACAAGGTCTGCCAGTTCTACTTGACTAAGCTTTGGGAATACAAACTTTTCCATTTTGATTTTGGAGACCTGTTTTACTAACTTAGCTTTAATTTTTACGAAACCTCGAAAGTAACCTAAAAAAGCTGGCATGGCTTACACTGTTACACTATGCCTCAATATCTGTACTGTAATCGGCAAGGCAACCGTTCTCTACCCACACGTTTTCAAAAACTAATATTTATTTTCACAAATTGCTATTCACAAGCCGACGAGACAACATTGACAATCATGTCTCAAATATTGATAACCGATAGATTGAAGAGGTATATACAAAAAATAAGTTTCTTTCTACCTTTCTGAGCTTCGGTGTTTCGTCTCATTGTATGACACTGTCATAATGACAAAAAGCTGAAATGCGCATATGCGGTGTAAAATGATTTTAATATGTATACCTATTTGGTAGCAGTTGGAATTGAAACGTTGCTGTATAATTAGTTATAAATTATGATAAAATATTTTGATGGAACTAATTGTCAGAACAATGCTTTCTCTAAAATCATTCAATTTCTTATAGAGAAAATTTATTGTTTTTAAATAAATAAAGCGACTGATTGCTAGGTTGAAAATTTTGTTAATTTCTTTTTCAAAGGAGGCATCGCTATTGGATATTCGAGAATTCAACGGAATGGTAATAGAAGGTAATAATAATCATGTGTATTGATTCATACTATATGTCAAATATTTAGTATTAAACTTCAGTAGAATTTGACAAATTGACAGCCACACTGTCTGCACAATCCATTTTATTGCTTCTGTCTGTCTGTATGTTTTGCTCATTTTCAATATTAGTCATAAACCATGGATCTAATTAAAATTTACAATTCAACAACGAAAGCAGTTTTACAATATGAAAATGAAGGTATACAGAAATTACGATTCGTATTTCAAGCCTACATTTCAGATTCGGAGTTTCAGATATCCACTTGTCAGTTTCAAAAGAGGATCATAATTATGCCGTTAGAAGTTATACATATTATTCATTAGATTTTAGTTTTGCAAAAACTAATATAGAAAGAAAGCATTTGAAACTGGTAGGGTTTATTTATTATTGACCACTTAATCAGAGAATTGCATTTTTAGCTCCGCATCTTTCCAGTAGAAGTCCCGCTTGCAATGCTTTCAACCCAAATTGTAATGCACAATATAATAACAAACTATTCAAAACTAATTAGTACTTGTTCTTAAACCTAAATTAACCCGAGCTGCGTTTGGAAAATGATGAAAAGTGAAAAGAGTGATGGAAATGAATAGACGATGATGAATCGAATTCATAAAAGTTATTAAGTCAAATGAATTAGTAACCTAGATATTATATAAATTGTTATGGAAATTTCAACTGCAGCTTCTATTTACCAATTTATCAACTACTACATGCTGCAACTGCAACCACCAAACATTCTAGTTGAGAGGTACCATTCACCATTTATGATACTACTAATCTACTTCATGTTTTAATTATACAATTTATTTACCACTCAATAAAATACATAATGGAAAAACATTAGTGAGTTTCGCACAAGAATCATTTAGTTTACAATCAAAATGCCATTTACACTACTGTCTAGCAAACATCGTAAATAAATCTTTTCAAACAAGTTGTCCAAATAACCAATGCTACCAACTTTACATCTCATAACTTGCAAACTTGTAAACTCCATTTGTAATTGACGTCTTTTAAATCTGCTTGCGTTTACAAGCCGCAATAGCTGTTTTCGTTTTGTATCTATTAAGCGGCTACAACATTCCGCTACAAACGCATTTAACTTTAAAGTAATCACCATGAAAACTCCAAATACCACTATTGCAAAGGCAGGCACAGCTGTACTAATCGTATCGCCTTCCTTAAACTCACAAAACATTAGATTCACGCTTCCAGCAATCATAATAAACTCCAGAAACAAAACATAGCCATTTACATCATTTGCCATAGGACTCATGTGTTGGAAGCAGACGTATAAGCTTTTATATGGCTTGGAAAAGTTTATTGGGGAAACTGATTTGATATATTTTAGCTGATTAAAAAATTGGCTGGTAGTACCTAAGCATATTACAATAATAGTTTGGGAGGCCATGTAAATCATTAGGTTATAAGATATGCACCAAAGTGCTCGCACTAATTTTATAACCGTTTGTGGGAAAACAAAATATTTTGTGTCTAAAAATAGGCTTTTCCATAGCAGCAGAACTATTCTGTCGAGAACATACAACGAATCCACGTCAAGATAAAGGAGTGCATTTGCGAGTAAATAAGTTCCAAGCCAGTAAACCATAACAGTAGAACTGATGATTATTGCAATGAAATCGGGCGATCTATCCAGTGTGTTTGCTTTCTTTACTGCGTGAAGCTCTAAATCAAAATAAAAGTTCCTCAGTTTAAAAAATAATTTAAATCTGTAAACCATAGTACTCTTACCGACTTTAGTAGCATAAAAGACCTCAAAGAATAGGATTGGAAATAGAAGCAAATCCAGCACTGCGTCTATGTTCCCTATGTTATTTTTCAATCGGTTACTTTATCTCAATAGATACGAAAAATTACAGCGAAATAACAAGCAAAAAAAGACACAGCGAAAATTATTTGACATGGCTTGCTGTTTGTCTCAATGTATCAACAATAGAACGCATTGACACTAAGGAGATAAAGTAACCGTTCGAAAGTACACCCTGCTTCATGTTTTATCTTGGATTTCCAATCCTATACCTTTGAGATCTTTTAGTAGCATGCAGCCACATTTTGAAACCTTGAGAAATATTTTTTGGTATTCCACAAAAGTCTTCTGGCCTAGTAAGAAAATTTGCCACGGCTACCCAATCGATTCCATATTCAAGTAACATACAGTGCGCAAATTTAATCAGTAGGATACCAAGTAAGTAAATAAAATACATCATAAATTTAAAGAACTTTGGATGGCCAAATACCACATCAAACACAACAGTTAGTCCATATAAAATTGCAGTAATGATGGTGTAAATAGCAAGACGTTGATTAAAAATGTAGCACTTGGGTAATGGATATACCCAGTTCCACTTATATGTTTCAGAATCCCAGTACACAGGTTGTTTGCAGTGCAATAAATTTTGCAGAAGTTGGTGGAAATGATAAGTAAAGTAAATTAGCGGTGAATTCATTTTTGCACAAAGAACAGAGCAGCTTAACACACAAAACTTTTATACTGCTATGCGCAGGGTTTAATTTAACTAGTCGTATAGGAGAAAGTTCAAAAATAAAATTCCTACTGTGTAGAAATCTTAAGGAAATATTAAATTCAGAAAAACACATAACGTGACTTTTACATGACCTTTCGAAAATAGGTCCGGACTTTTTATCTGCGAAATGTGATTTCCATGAAAAATTAATTTTGCTGCTATAATTATAATGCTGCTTTCCGATGTAAAATTAGCATTTGATACTCACTAAATTTTTGGTATTTTAAGTACAACTTATTTTTGTACAACTTTTCTTCTTCATAAACGCACTTTTGACTTTATTATTTCGATAAGTATATGAAAGCGTTACTTCAAAGTTCAAAAATTCTTATGTATTATGACCTATTTATTTTTAATTTATTTTAAGCTGATACTACGCAACTAAAGTTAAAACATATTTCTAAATAAAGTCATGAATTTTCAATTAAACCATGTTGTTTTTAATTTAAGAACTTTTAATGTAAAACACGAAATATTTCAATTTTAACTATTTACTTTAATACATCTTGATTAAAATAAAGCTCTAATATGCTGAAGCGGTATATTTGAGCTTTTATTTTTTAGCTACAAACAGAAATAAATAACTTAAAATTTCAATTTAATATAATCTCTTATTTTAAACCAGTAGTAATATAATATAAAAGCTGACATCGCAGTAAGACAACTAATTATGATCATCCAAGTACTATAATTGTTTAGCGTTGGGTGTATAGACTACATTACTGTTTGTGTGTGTTATGCGTGGTCTTATGATACAAGTTTGTCATCTTACTACTTTACTTTAAAAGTAAAATGCCATTTACACTATTTTCCACTAGACATCTTAAGTAAGTAATATTGAAGGAGCTAGTTACATAACTAACAGACCCAGCCTTACACTTCATTGCTTGCAAGCTTCTATATTCCATTTGCATTAGACGTCTTTCCCTTTTCAAACAAATGATCTGGAAAGATTCTTTGTGTTTTGAATCTATCAAAAAGCACCACCATTCTGCAACGAATGCATTCAACTTCAGAGTAACTACCATACCTATTCCAAATAACACTATGGCAAAACCAGGCACAATTGCACTAACGCTAACCATTTCGCCTGTTTTATAACCTCTAAACATTACGCTAATGCTTCCCGTCAACATAATAAACTCCAGAAATAATACATAACCATTTACATCGTTTGCCATAGGACTAATGTTTTGAAAACACAAGTACAACTTTTTATATCTTGTAGCAAATTTTGAAGCAGATACGGATTTTAACTTTCTCAGTTCATTAAAAAATTGACTAGTAGTTCCTAAACATAAGACAATTACAGTTTGGGATATCATCAAAATCCTTGTCATAAACGATGTGATCCAAATGGCACGAAGCAGCTTAAAAATTACTTCTGGATAAACAAAATATGTAGAGTTTAAATGAAGACTTTGCCATAATTTGTAAATCATCCGATCGAGAACGTAAAGCGGGTCTAAATTTAAGCAGATGAGTATACTGGATAATGATAATGCTGCAAACCAATAAGCTGTAACAATATAACTTATGAACAATCCAACAAAATCGGATGATCTTTCCGTAGAATTTGAACTGATGCAAGCTTTCAATTCTAAAATAAAATCGAAATGCATCAATCGTTTTAGAATCCGTGCTTAAATCAATTTATAAGATGTTTATTTATTTTGAACTATTTGTCCTTACCTGTGTAAACGCATATTAACCATAGTTTGTAAGCTTGACGATAAGTTTTTGGTATAAAACCTAAATTAGTTTGTTTCTTCAGAAAATTTGCCACTGCTACCCAATCCCGTCCATGCTGAAGTAACATATAATGCACAAATTTGACTAAAGAAATGGCCAGTACAAGAATAAGAAGTACCACAAACTTGTGTAAATTTGGGTAACCAGCAAGTATATCAAATAAAATACTTATAACATACAGTGACACAGCGATGACTGTGTCAATACCAAAACGCTTATTGAACTTGTAGCAATCTGTTAATAGTGATATTCTATAGACCCAGTTCCACTTTTGTGTTTTGGAACTCCAGATCACGGGTTGCTTGAAACGCAATAAGTTTTGTAAAAGTTGGTGGAAATGATAAGCAAAGTAAATTAATGACGAACTCATTCTTGGAACTTTCAGAACGAACTTGAAAAAACTTTCAGTTTTTAATTCTGAGTAGGATTATACTCACCTGAAGGTTGAAACTATCACTAGGTACTAGGCATATTATTGATACCGTTTGGGTACCCATATGCTAACATTTATAGAAATATCCATGAAAAGAGACGGTAAATATATTTTTAGTGAAAGGTTAAAACAATTGAAATTGATATTGAAAATGTCTATGATCACAATATATCATCAAATCAAAATACATGTTATGTTCTCTATCTGCAAATAAACTTTTAACATATCGCATAAAATCAATATTAATATCATAGAGTAGGCGTGTTAACTTCAATTATTAAGCTTTTTTGCTGAAACCATAGCTTTATAAAATACTTTTAAGTTTAAAAACTTAAAACCTCTACGAGAAATATTTTACGTTCTTCAAGTAGAGCCTAATGTCATTGGGTCAATGAAGGTCCTAAAAGGTTATATGTGCGTTGATACTCTATTCAGTATACTGTTCAATACCAACCCATTTTCAAAATAATTTATTAAGCAAATAAAAAATCATAATTTGTAAACTTCAAATTAATTGTAGCGTCATAACTGCGAACGAATTTATTAATAAATAAATTGCTACTTGCGATATACATTAAATTATTTAACTAGCTTGGTTTCTTCATTAAAATGTATAAAAATGACTACATTTTTGTAATGACTATATATTAAAATCGAAATTTTGTTTACACAATTACATAATTGACCGTCAGTGAGAAAATAGTCTCTAATTTGGATATTCCATAAAAATTTCTGGATGAGCTTGGAAAATGTGCTGGCTAAGTGGCTTCTTACTGGCAAACTGTTTCTTGCTTCCGTTTTCTGAACCAGGACAAAAAGGACAGGTAAAAGAGCCATTAGAGTTTCCTGCTTTCTTCAAAGGAAGCTTGGAGCGACCATGAACGCGGATTATGTGTTGCACCATGTTTCCCTGTAAATAAAAATTAAAAGTAAAAATATGTATACCTACTTATTTTACTTTTAAAGATGCTTTCAAATTTGAATAAAACTGACCTTTCGATTAAAATGACTGTTACAAACGGGACATGAGTAAGGTTTTTCCCCAGTATGCGTTCGAAGATGCACAAAAAGGTTGGATCTATCAGAAGAGCTTTTCGAACAAAAGGTACATCTCAATGTTGTATCCTGGTCTCGTTCATATACCTCAGAGTTAACGGTATTCGCCTGGGACGGTTGTCTGTTCTTGCGTGCCAAGAAATGTAAGAAGGGTATACTGAAAGCAGGCATGACTACTTCCCCATTAACACTAAAGAAGAGATTTGGAGGATGCTCCGGAAGTTGATTTAAAGCTGGAGGGGAATCATTGGTGGTTTCTGTTGTAGCTGTTGGAAATGGTGTAACGGTTTTAGTTTCCGGATCCATCAAGACCAGCATGGGGTAATCTGAGTTTTTTGACAGATTCTTCGGTACTGATGATGGATTGTTGTGGTTACTTGTTGGAGGGTTACTGAACGATGTTGACCTTGGCAGGCTATACAGATCTTTAATGATTTTGGCTAAAGAATTTTGTTCTGATTGACTTGAAGGAGTCATGTCGGATTTCTCCGGAATATCTTGTCTGAGCTTCGTCCCTTCCTTGGAACTTTGGTCCACTTCATTTCCCTCCGTATTTCTCTCTAGCTCCGTCCTTATAGGCATCCCCTCTGGTTCCAGGGTAACGGCATTCATTTCCTCCTCACTCTCCTTACTAAATCCAACCGTCTTCCTTTCTGAACTGACTGCCTTACTGGTTTCCTCCACAACCCTGTCACAACTTTCTTTCACCGCATCTTCATCGTCACCGTTTCGCCCTGGAAACTGGACAACATCTTCCTCTTCTTCCGTCATCTCCAAACTCCTCCCTCCCCCAACCCACTGGACAAACTCCGATTTCCACTGCTTTATCACCGGTTTCTTCATCTTCAGAGGCACCTCCACCTCCTCTTTCTTCGCACTTTCTTTTCCCACCTTCCAGCACTCCCTCCTCCTCCAGTGTCCCCTTAAATCCTCCTCCCAAAAACACCCATTACACCAGCCACAAGCTCTCACCCTCCCCCATTTCCCCCTGCCATTGCCATGCTCCTTCATCAAATGCACCTCCAACTCCTCCAAGCTTCCAAACTTAACACTACGACAGCTTCCACACCTAAACATCGCTTCTTTGTTGTGTTCCAACAGGTGGGCATTTAATCCACTGCCCTTTTCAAACGAAGCTTCGCAAAATACGCATTTATTCTCATTTGAAATCGTCACAGGTGCCATATTAACCGGAAATCGGACACCTTCAGATAACCTGCATTCGATCAGCACCTGGTTGTCTGCTTGACTAAAGCGACGACTAATTCAGATTCAGATCTAGACAGTCATTCTGTTTACTTTCCAGTCAGCTGTGGAAAGAGGACTGTTCATTTAATCTAAGCACTTAATTCATTTCCCCAAATTCTTTCCATTTCTAAGCACTTTAATGACAAGGTCAAATGTCAAGTGTCATCGGTGGTCCAAGTTTCAAAATTTAATTTTTGGTTTAAAATAAGCAGTTTAACTTGTGGATGGCCCCAAGCTTTGTAATTTTTGGAGTTGCGCTGCTGGAAGATCTGTCCGGACTCTTTCCCTTGTCCATGTCCAGTCGACCAGAAGAATTCTGATTTCGGAGTTTTTTTTGTCGGAGGTGCTGGAACGAGTGACTTTTAAAAAATTCTGAGAGCAATTAGGGTAAGATTTTTATTAACAATTGGCTTAATTTTTAGAAGTTGGAGGTTGAATTTTGGTGTTTTATTAGGTGGGCGTTTGAAGGATGTCACCCAAAACTAGAAGACAGAGCCAGGGTAACGACCCGGGGCCGGGGAAGCGTCGTCTGGGCAACCAGGAAGTTGAAAATAGAAAGAAGTTAAAGTTAGGCGGAAGGAAAGGTGTTTCAGGGTTTAGCTGCCGGATTTGTGGAAAGAGTTGTCGACAGCGTTTCAATCTTCTTATACACATGAAAAAGCACAATCAGCAGTGCCAGGAGTGCGGTGACAGCTTTGGATCGCTGGAGGAGAAGAGGATGCACCAGCGTGTTGTTCATAAGGGAGGGCGGCCGATTACTTGTGACAGGTGTCCTGAGGAGCAGTTTCCGTCGAAATTCTACCTATTGAAGCATTATCAGCTTGAGCACAAGAACTTAAAGAGTACAAGGAAAGTGGGAAGGCCTAGAAAAGTGGTGGAGCAAGCGGATTTGGGGATGAATGGAGAAAGCTCTGGGAACAGAAAATTACGTAAGAAGACACAGGACAAAGAAAATAAGAAGGTTTTGGAGAAAAGAGCTGGACACAGGAAGAAACGGGAAGAAGATGAGTTTGTGAAGAAAGGGGAACCTGCGAAGAAATCGGAATTTGAGCTGGAAAGGAGAAGGTCAACGAAAATGCCGTTGTCAGACCAACTTTTCAATTCAGTTCAAGAGAAGGAAAAGTTGATGAAAATCTCAATGAAAGTATTCAATGCGCTAAGGAAGATTCCGGAAGGGAAAATGATGGTGAAAAGAGGAAAAAGGTTGACTAGAAAGGAGGCTGATGTGGAACCATCCGAAACGAATCCAGTAGCTCAGATGATGGAGAAACGATGGAAACTGAGACCTAGAAAAAGTCTGTTGGTGGCAAAGAAGGTGCCTAAACGAAGCGCATATAAGACAATGATGAACCGAGGAAGGGGAATGATCAGAAAGAAACAGGATGCACAGGAAGTGGTGGCAAAACGACCAAGAGGACGACCTCGAAATAATCCAGACACTGTCAATCTGGCGGCAGTTGGGGCGAAAAGAGACACGGTTAAGGAAAGTATTCCTATTGTACAAAAGGATATTGGAATAAAGTTAAAAAGATGTAGGGTGAATCTGGAAGTTAATCCAGAACTAGATAAACGGGCTAAAGAGATGCGGCCAACAGTGACACCCGAGGAAAATCATGAAGAAAGGAGTCATCATGTCGAACAAATTGAGGAAGACTCAAGAAACGAAAAGGAATCTTCACCTGAAGAGAGCTCTCTTCAGAAAACCGAACCTTCAATGCCAGCTTCCTCTTCCTCCGGGGATTGGACTGGTTTATTGGATGGAATCATTGCTGGTGTGTGTGCTCCAAATCCAGAACCTCCAGAAGAAATCTTAGAAAATCAACGGGTACCTGTTCCAGCAGCTCCACCAGTACCAGCTCCAGAAAATCCCAACCATCCGGTCATAGTTCACGTAGATCCCGTAACAAAGAAAATTACTCCTTTTCCATCTCCTTCTGTCGCACAACCCCCAGAAAACTTAGAAGGACCTCCCCCACATCCTCCAGATCTCTGGTTTAGCGTTAACGGGAAACTGATGATGCCTATGATAAGCGTTCAGCAATTGCGCGAAAGGCAGCTGAATTTCATTGCGGAAAGGGCTAAAAAGAGGATCGAAGCTGTAGCTAAATCGAAAGGCCGAAAAGCCAGAAAGTACACCAAGCCGAGTTTCAGGTGTCCAACATGTGGCCAGACGTTTGAAACAGGGTACAGCTTTGAAAAACATCTTATGAATCACTCCACAAAAATGCGTAATGGTTGTCCTTTGTGTAAGAAGCGATTTCCATGCAAGGTACTTTAATTGTTTAATAATATTATCCTTTGTAAAATATTATTATTTATTTAATTCTCTTTTCTATAATTTAATTTGGTTGCAGCGCGATGCCATATTCCATGTCATTCAGTCACATTACCGTCGCCGCTTTGATGAAAACAGTACCTGTCCCCTGTGCACTACTTTTAAGACCAGCTCCTCCAATTTTAGGGGTATGTACCGACACCTAAAACGGGCCCATGGAGACGAGTTTATCATGGGTGACTAAAGTTAAACCATTTGCATTTTTAGAATACATAATGTTGTTTATTTGTTACTATCTTTTACTTAACCTGTACTACTTTGCATACATGTACCATATAATAGTTTTCTTGTTTTTTAGTATTGTAACATAAATATCTGCTTTTTTAAACTTTATTCAGCAATTTCCTAATTGTAGTATAGCGCAAATAGCTAGCAAGCAATTACTTTTTATGTAAATTGTACACAATTGACAATCTGATTAACACGTAGATAGATGTTAGATAACCATAAAACTTGTGCCCGGTTTCATTTGTAAAGTTGCTCATTTTTATGTAAATAAATCTCTATTATATAAAGCCCGATGACGGAGTCTGTCAGTGCCGATATTCAACTGCTCTGTTACTGCTTTACTCATGCGTTACGTTACCTAAGTAGTTGTGGTCGTGCGGCTTACGTGTCCGACCAATATGTGAAGGGTCACAGGATCGAATCCCAGGGGTGACAAATTTTTTTGCATGCGCATTTACGTTCAGCGTATATAAGATATTGTCAAAAATAAGAAATTACCCCCTTAGTACTCACACAGGGGGAATTTAGTATTTTTCACTACCTGCAAATTGCAGGTCCTGCAATTTGTTTGTCTTTTATCGAATGTTTCAAGCGTGCACAGTATTGCAGTTCGAGCTCTTTTGGCTCAAATGTTTTGAGATTCTTATATCTTTAAGCACCTGCCGGACACATTTAGCAGGGTGGGGAATTCATTTTCTCTAAAATTGGCGCCAATAATTTTTCGCTCTGCGTATTTTACAACCATACTAAAGGTTTTTTATAAAACCTGCACCCAACACCAAAGAATTATTCCCAGAGCAACAAACACAAAAATTCTCTCCACTTTGGGATAATGGATTAAATGAGATTGAGATAACTAAAATGAATGGGTTAATGTTATTCATGCCTATGCAAAATATTATTAAGTAGCGAAAGCTACTTATTAATTTGGCGCAAGCCGTCTGTCCGTCCGTCCGTCCGTCTGTCCGTCCGTCTGTCCGTGCGATATCTCCGTAACGGTTTTACCGATTTCATTGAAACTTGGCAGTAATATGTGCCACAATAAGGCAAAGCACCGCGCAAAATTTCATGTCATTCGGTTAAAGGGGTCAAAGGTTATAAGAGGTCAAACGTCACAACTACCTTACTACAATAAAATACTGCTTTTCATGCACAGAATTTTTGTCTGTCACGTGAGATTTTGGTTGAATTTTGCTTCTTGAGTCAAGTGATAATTCCAATTCCGGATTAAACTTTGCACATATATGTGATGCAATAAGGCGGACATCCACGAAAAATTTCATGCCATTCGGTCAAAAGGGTCAATGGTCATCAGAGGTCAAACGTCACAATGACTACCTTACTACAATAGTATAGTGCTTTTTATACATAGAATTTTTGTCTGGCATGTGAGATTTTGGTTGAATTTTGCTTCTTGAGTCAAGTGATAATTGCATTTCCGGATTAAACTTTGCACATGTATGTGACACGATAAGGCGGACATTCACGCAAAATTTCATGCCATTTGGTCAAAGAGGTCAAAGGTTATCAGAGATCAAGCATCACAATGACTACTACCATAGAATGCTGCTTTTCTTCTAGAGAATTTTTGTCTGGCACATGAGATTTTGGTTGAATTTTGCCTCAATATTTAATTGGATAATACATTTCAGGATTTAAAACTTTGTCTGGCACATGAATTTTTGGTTGAATTCCGAGTCATTAGTTAATTATATACTACATTTCAAGATTAAAACTTTTGTCTGGCTCATGAGATTTTGGGTGAATTTTGCTTTATTAGTCAAGTGAATACTGCTTTTTCGATGTCGTAAGGTCAAAGAGTAAAAAGTTAGTCTACATCAGCAATACAGTACACCGACTTTCGCTACTTTGCTACATGTAGGCATGTTGCCTGCTTTATTTAAACCTTGATTCAGGGTATTGCGTGGCAACAAGATTTTATCCGCTTGCATCTTGCATAAAGTGTGAAGCTTTATTTGTTTCTTTACATTTAAGAGAAACATGTATCTCACATGGCATCAAAAATGCAGTATGATTTTCCTGGGACGACGGGTATCTGGTAATTGATTGAATGTTATAAGAAGGTATCTAGCATATGCTTGGATGCTTTGAAGTGTGCATGGCAGGTGCTTGGGAGATGCAAAAATTGACAGGTTCTTCAATGTTAAAAATGGTGCTTGACACGTTCGTGAAGTTTGGAAGTTAGGTCTGCTCATTGTGCCCGGAAGGTGCTTAAAGATACAAGAATCTCAAAACATTTGAGCCAAAAGAGCTCGAACTACAATACTGTTCACGCTTGAAACATTCAATAAAAGGCAAACAAATTGCAGGTAGTGAAAAATACTAAATGCATTTAATAATTGGGGTTCAATGCGTAGCTTGAAGAAAAATCTAGTAATTCATATTACAGAGCGATTAACTCGTCTAACTTAAATCATACAATATTATTAACATGGCGTTTTAACTCATAAACTCTTAATTAACAAAGAAGAACTTTTAATGATATTTGCTTTAACAATCTGTTAACATTTACAATTGAAACTACCTATACAATAGTAGCTTACACGTGCTTTAAGTATTCCATCATAAATTAAATAATTATACTATTTTCCTGATAAACCAGTATTGCTTTTATACAGTTGTGAAGCACGAGACATTTTAAAAATAAAACATACACAAACAAATTAAACAAGTTTAAACGATGTATAGAATAGTATTGCATACTTGTCAATGTCATTAGTCATTAGCACGTGTTAGAGAAAATGCTTGCTTGAATTTTGCTTTCCTCTTTTATTAGCTAAAGCAGAACAAGCTGACCTTAATTGAACTATTTCTTTTATTTGTAATGTATTCCATTTAAAATTAGCAATCAGTTTTTGGTTCCTTTTAAAAACATGTTTTTCTGCTTTAATTTTTGATAATATACGGTTTGCCATATTATGTTACTTAGGTATGCATAGAATATTACTGCAAAATTGCTTATTTTTATTTATTAAGCATTTTAAATTGAGTCGTATAAAGCATATTACTTGGTACAACTGAGCATATTACTACCACAGATTTAGAAAACTGAGTCGCTATTTCCTGTATATTTTACGCTTGTACTCTTAAAAATAAAGGACGTTGCGTAAGCTGGCTTTAGTCTAAACACGAAAATAGACCATACTTCAGTACACGTAATTCAAGTTGACTTCCTTGACATAACGAACATTCTTGAGTGTAGCTAAAGCATATATTTAAATCCCAATAAAACATGCAAATCCGAAGGTACAAAGTTTCCTTTGTAAGTTTCCACTATAGCTACATGACAGTTTAGTGTTTTGTTCAAGATGTTGCGTTCTATAAAAAGGCAAAGCGAAGAATCAGCAATTACTCCACACCTTAAAATTGCATTTTACTTATACAAGTATACATACGGGAACTTTCCCCCAATGATTGTGGATGCCTGCCTAAGCGTTCCCTTTGGAACCTTTAAAATGTTTCCCTTTACAGTGTTCAACAGTTTGTGGGTTATTGTTGTTTCGGGAACATTTATTTTGTACTTGTTTGGGTGTGCAGTTATCTTTTTAAGAAAACTGTTTATTGCAAAAGGTCAATATGTTGGGGTTGGTGTTCTTGAAACTGCAATAATGATGGTGTTATTTGTTGCAATAATCCTGTTGAAATTTTGTGGAGCTCTTATTTTGAAACACAAAAGCATAGTTCCACTTTTTAACCAGTTTATTATAAAGGGGCTTAGCTTTGGTAAGAAATATTGTTTGCGTTTAGAAAGCATTGTGGTTGTATAAAATATTTCCTCCTTTTAAAACTAAATACAAACAATATTCATTTTCCTTCTTAAATAGGCATTCCTAAATCACACCACGGATTGGATCTTGCCGGAATCCTGTTGATCTACTACATGATTGGAATAACCATGTTTATAACGCCGATGCCCTTTGTTCTTGCATTTCTCGATCTTGACGTTTGCTTCATTCTTCTAAAGCAGTTAGTACTTCCGGATCCGTATTATCAAACTACGTTTACAATCATAGTGTCTTCTACCATAGGTTGCCTTGCAAACCTGATAATTCATTTTATGTTTTTTAAATATCTATTTCTCTTACTGATATTTTCCGCTTTGATTTGTAATCAATTTAAACATTATTATGAAGCATTTTTAAAGTCTAGTTTTCCAAGGAGTAAGCTCCTTTGGTGTTTTGTGCATCTTCAAGTTACTGGTATGATTTTTCGGAGTTTCTTAAACAAATTAATTTTGTATCTAATTACGTTCAGCCAAATATTTCTGACTTTACTAGCATGGCTGTCAATACGTGCTTATGATTTAGTGCCAGTGTTTTACATTGCAGCTACATCGGCTGCTTTTGTGGGAGGATTTGGACTTGCAATAGTGCTCCTGCAAATATATCTACATGCAAGATTGTACAGTGCTTTAGTTGTGAAAAGGGAAAGAAATCGTTGGTTTACTTACAACCGGCAGAGACTTAGCTATTATTACACAGGCAAGTGGAGAGCTATGCAAGAATTGCCGGTGACATGTGGTGAACATTTTGCCGTTACTAAAGAGGCCGTTAATAATTACATGTTTGTGCTAAATACAAATGTAACTAATGCTGTGCTATTGATAATACCTTAAACACAATGAGCAATGCCGTGCGGTATTGTCATTTTGGTCGTCCTAAAAATAAAGTTTTGTTATTACGTTGGCAAATTGTTGTTTTTATCTGTTTGATACATAAGGGTACAAGTAACAAGTAACAAGTACAATCATTCTGAAAGTCCTGTGAAAGTTTTAATGAATTTCCAAGATTTCTAGAATTAATATTGACTATAGTCAACTATGTAACTGTAAGAGATATTAAAGCATGAAAGACAACAACAGTATTACATCTTTTAGTATAAATAGTGTTATCACGATACTAGCACACTATGTGGCATAATTTCTTAAGTTGTACAGGAATTTTCGTTTCTTATTATTTTTGTTTTATTCAGTAGCAAAACAGAAATTACTTTTAAATATAACCTTTTCTATTGTCATGAGTGATATTCTTCAATAACCATAACTGTTTAAAGTAAAGTTAAATATTTTTTTAAAACTTGTTGTTTTTATATGTTGCTGTGGCTTATATATACTTATGGAAAATTTTTGGCAATCTGCCAAAAAATTCTAATTTGTAAGATTTTACGACGTATTCAAAAGGCTGGCTTAAGGTGGTTAAAAGAATAATGGTCAATTCATTTTAAATTATGTCATTAACAAAAATGCATTGTTAAATCGTATTGTAGTCTGGATGAGGTATTTTATGTGGTTAGTTGGAAAACTGCCAAATTGTTTAAAACTGCCAGAGCCCAAATATTCATTTATAAATCTTATCATACTCTTTAATTAGGGTAAAAGTTAAAGGCAGCAGCAGAAGATCTGTCACCGGTTTAAGTTCATATTCGTAGTTTAATATTTTTAACTTCGCTATAAACTGTAATATGTAATGCTAAGTGTTAGCTAATGAATAATGACGTACAGTTACAATTTTATGACATATATATTGTAAGTCTTGTTTGTAATTTTAAATGCAGTACATTTTACAACGAAAAGTTATTTAAGATTAATGGTCATAAGAATTAAATAACTGCAAATTGAATACAAAGGAACACAAATTCTTTATTTATGCAAAAAACGATACAAAACTACGTAACAACTGGAAAGATTATGCAATTTTAATTGAAATACTAACATGTATTTACACGTCATTATTCTAAAAGTCCAATTTATACTATAACCTTGTCTAATGTTTCAATTTGATGATGAAATACCATAAGCACATCAGCAGTTTTACAGGATATGTAATCCAAGTAGCTTGCCCTAGTTGACGAATCCAACGTTGCCACATCTCCTGACATAAATGTAATTGGTCTTAATGTTCTAATATTCCTAATTAGAAACTTTCTCTGAAAATTGGTCAGTCGTTTATTTGAACTAGTACTCAAGTCCTGTATCCATTTATACGTAATGGTTTCTAAACTAACTTTGTGACAGCGTACACATAACGGAATTCCCACATGGATTAAAAAATGGATAAAGAATGTCATGGGCAACAAAATGCAATAAAACGTTAGCGGAAACACTCTCCAGCCAACGATTGTAAAGCAATTGAAGATTATACATAGGAAAAATCCAAGCGTCATAAATAAAGAAATTGAATACTTTAGCATATTAAGTCCGTACTGATGAATTATCATTAAACATCGATACAGTTTTACAGCCTTAGAAATTTTTACTGCCTTAGAATTTGGTATGTTCTGTATGATTCTAATAATATCGTATGTTAAAATGTAGGTTAAAAGAGAAGCTATAAGGATCACGCTAAATGTCCTTGCTGTTTCTATACTACAAAGCACACCCAAAATGTATCTTAAAATTAGTTCAAGGGATTTCGGCAGAAACGGAATTACACCCAAATCTCGTAGGGTGTAATAAAATGGTTCAAAATTAAAGATAATGCCAACAAGCGGCAATACAACAGCTAGAGGTATAAAGTAGATAACCACAACATTGAGGAAAACTCCTATTTTGTCAGTTTTTAATTCAGCTATAAAATCCTTTAGTTCTAAAGTTAATACAGAAACAAAATATTTGAATCCAGCATGCATTTAAAAAATTTAATTTTGTTAGCTTACCACAAAGCCGGTTTCTTATAATGCTGTTTGCTTTAATTTTACGACTTGGAACTGGCGTTCTGGGCTTGGTAACTTTTATACCATGAATTTTGATCCTATCATAGAAATCTAGTAATGCGTTAATATATGCTACCATTATTGTACCGTTTTTATTGGCAGGTAGATTAAATCCCCAACCAAAGAAGGAGATTATGAGTACAGCAATGAAAATAAATATAACCATTATGTTAATATTTCTATTCTTAAAAACAAAATAATTCACAAGGTGATACACAAGTGAACCAACTCCCCAAACAAAAATAAGCACACAGTTTACAAAATAAAAAGGGATGAGTTTCTTCTGGTTTTGTTGGATTTTCCAACGGTTACTTGTTGAATCAAATTGAAATAAATGAGTGCACCAAACACAATCAGTGATTTTTTGTAAAAGAGAAGGCGCATGGAGCATTAATCGAGTAGCCATTTTGAACTTGAAGATTTAAAATTCAAATCAGAATTGCTGTGATTTTTGCCCGGGTAAAGAGAATTATAAGAAATGTGACGAGTTCAAAAGAGTATTTTGAGATTTTAGTGTTTTTAAGAGCTTGAAGGACATCATTTCACTTTCGTTTAAATGACGATACTTATCTTTGGTTTAAACAACCTTTATAAAATGAAAATGTTATTGGCAACATAATTCCTGATAGGCCTTGAGCTAGTAAGTTCACTTAAGTGAGCCACTTATTTATACAAATTGTATTTACACAATTCTAAATCATTAAGCCTGTTTAGGTTGTAAAAATAACATTAAGATATACATACTGATATACATATTGCTTTTGTGGGGTTTTATTCAATGGATTTGCTAATGGATTTGCGATAAAGCAAAATCCTTGTTTATAATTTTTTACAATTTTGTTTTTCTGGTAAAAACAGCTACGAAATGGACGGTCGAACGTCACGAAATCTCATTAAAGTAACACATGTATCAAATTAACCTTGCTGCTGAAAATTGTATTTTCTGGAATGCAAATGCAACATGCACTAAAACGATTACGCAAACATTGAAATTAGCGCACTAGGCAATGATGGTTATTTAAAAAGAATTATTTAGGCATTCGTAATCAGCTGCGAGAACTAAATATGCAATAAACCATGGTCACTTTATGTCCGAATGCCACAAAATTGGACGGGCTATTAGACAAAATCACTGTCTTATACATAGAGTAAATGACATAAAATATAAATGGTGTAACTCAAATTACTAAAACCAAATGCGGTCATAAAGCACGAATACAAGTTTATGGATTTTATTTAGAAAGTTTATCTTAAAATACAATAGCTTCATAATACATAGTTTATATTATAAAAATAAAAGGGAGTATCGATTGGTGTCTGTAGGAGGGTCAGATTTCTACCTTGGAGCGGTGCCGGCACGTGCTAACTCTCTGCACTGGGGATTTGTTAACAAATAAAAAAAGGGAGGTTACCTCAGCAAACGGTCCATCGCTATTTGAATTGAAACCGTCCATCATGCATCTAAATAAAAATCCGTATTTAAATAGATATAGCAAAGTGCATATGAAACGAGTATCTATGATAATCTTAAGATTAAAAAGGGCTAAATTTTGTGGGGTAGCAACTAAAATTTAGCATCGCGAGCTTAACAATTGTTAAGCTCGCGATGAATTTAGTCACCATGATGAACACACGGAAGTCCTAAAGCATATTCATAGCGTACGCATTTGGGTAACATGCGAACATAACAAACGCTTTCGAAAAAATGCATTCAAGATATTATACGGAACAATTTTGAAAATAAATTTTTATATTTTTAGTATTAGGATTGTTTAAAACTGCAAGCCATCAATATTATAAATATATAATTATTGGTGGTAATACTATACGATTTGTAGACAGACATTTAACATTTCAAGAAGTAGCATGTTAGAGTTACAGTATGACTTATAGTTCTAACTTGCACCCACCGAACACCTGAGTATTTCTTCATATAAGTTTCTAAAATGGCAATTTATTTCATTTCTAGATTACCACGCGTTAACTCTAGTTTAACTCCAATGAACTATAAAGTAAATTAGCATGATTAGAAATACAATAGACACCACTAGGAGACATTTAAATAAAGTCTTGGCAGAAAAATAACCGTTGTCATGACGTTCATCAATTGCTATGTCCTCCTCCACAGAATCCCGATAAAAGTTATTCACAATTGGAATTAGACCGTGATAAATATCAAAATCTCTAGAAAACACGTATCTACGGACTTCATGAAAATTTATCATTGCACATTTTTGAAGCCGAGGCAATTCTAACCAGACTTGCTGGCGAACGTCAGCAAATATTAAGCTAGGAATATCTAACGAAATGACTGGATTTCCCAGTGATCCAAAGCATTGCTTAGCACTCAATGTTAAGCTTTCCAGAGACTTTGGCAAATGGGAAAGAATTTCCAATTTAGTAAAATCAAATCCATCCAAGTGTAAATGCTTCAATTTTTTAAATACAGTTAGAACTTCCAAAGCTGTGTTTGTTACTAAAAATGTAGACTCAAACCTTTTTGTGACAATGACAAGATTTTGCAAGCAATATCTGAGATTTTGTAAAGGCAGTAGTAAATTTACTAGAGTGAATGTTGTCGATTCGTAGTGTACATGGGGATTTACAAGTTCAATTGATATAAGTTTAAGACAATTATTGTGACTTTCTATAGGAAAAATCAGACCAAACTGTTCCTCGTTACTTATAGCTACTTCAAGTTCTTCTAAATTTGGTAAGTCATTTAGCTTTGAAGGAACATATTCACCGGTAACAAAACTTATTTGCAGACGTTTCAACTGACTCATATAATAAGATGCTAAATACCAGTGCAAAGTGGTTGGTGGCATACTACGCAATTCCACTAAAACACTACCCAGGGATAAACGCAAGTTTTTAAGATTCTCAAGTTGAGGCAAACCTCCAATGGATTCTCGATGGTAGGCATTTACGCACCCTTCAAAATAAAGACCTTTTAAATTTGGAGTTAATGCTAATAAAGCTTTATATATTGGCTCCGTATTTAGTTCGAAGCGTAAGTTAATTCGAAGATAATGAACGTGTTGTCCAAAGCGAATCAAAAGTGACAAAACATCAGAATTCCAAAATGCGTTATATTCGTCCTTCTGATGAGCACGAGGTCGGACTAAATTGGTATGAAATTTAAGTTCAAGATTGTGTCCTGGAAACGGGTTTCCAGAATGAGCTTCCATTGCACTCATGAATTCAGCTACTTGTACTGATGATTTCAAAGAGCATATAACTTGTTTAGCATGCTGAGAAATTCCATAGCTCAGTTGTTGGCTGCAATATACATCTTCGTTTTCCAGAAAATGATCCACATTACGTTTCCATGTTTTACAAACTTCTCGAAGACCCAATAATGTGTATCCAGGTATCCATTTAGCAATATGTGGAATAACCTTTAAAATTTGTAGGACAAATAGTGAAATCATTTTATTTCTAATAGATATAATGTAACAAATTGGGATAGCTTTACCTCATCAAATAACCAAACACATTTTGTTGTTTCCAAAATATTACGGAATAAATTGCATGTTTGGTAGCAGCTATACAGAGCACATGGTAAAAATTCTTCCGTAGAATTGTTTATTATTTTAAAACTTTGTAACTTGTTAAAAATGATATCCCACAATTCTGGAGCAAGGAATTCTACTGGATTTATTATATTTTCCATCGCTCAAGTTTTTTACCTTTGCTGTTTCCTTATATTCACAATTAAACTCTTAACCAACTGCGCTTCTAACGGCGACTGAATTTGGTGTCTGCGTTTGGTTCTTATTGCCAGCCAGTTTATATAAGAGTCATAACCTAAAGCTCATAAGCTTTTGACGTCAGAATCAAATGTGTTTACTTTGGTTGCTGTTTTTATTACTAAAGATGTCTGTAATTCATCAGAATTTGCTTCTCTCGGTTATGTCATGTTTGTCCATGGCGCATTTGTTCCCGTATACCCGATCGATAAAATCCGCTAATGCGTCAAGCATCTGGAAAAAAGTTGAGACAGATTACATAGAGATTCAAGGTTAGGCTTGACAATAATATCATCCAAAAAACTCTGATGAACTAATGTAATTCTGCCCAGATGCTAAGGGAAAAATAATTCGTAGTGCTGGTTTTCTAAAATTCTGGCACAGTTTATCTTTCCAGATATTTCTTATCTCATGTCATGCAAGGCTAGTAAAGGGGAACTATTTTTCAAGTACGTTCTTGTATTTTATGACATGTTATGTATAGTTTCTAGATGAAAAGAACAGATGCCTTGAAATTAAGCAAACGCGTTTAAACAGTAAAGTATATTGTATACCAAACTGCATGAATCTTTGCTGCTGTAGCAGCAGTGGTAAAATAATAAACACAAATGGAAACGCTACTTAAGCTTCAAAGTTTGTTTATGTTATGCAAGTGGTTGAAGGCAATTTATGAACCAATTTATTACTGCATTGAACAAGCACATTACATTACTAAATGCGTGGTTGCTCAATTTGTTGATGGTTTTCCCAATGTCAAAGTAGAAATTCTATAATTCTTTAAATTATAAAATCAACTGTTTTATATCAATCACTTATAATGAAAACGAAACATAAATAAATTACCTCATGTTTACAAAATGTACTTAGTATAGGTAAACAGAAGATGAAAATGAGTGTTGATATAAATACAATAGTTCTTGTAATTATTATGCATATTTATTTCGAATCATTAGTGATAGCGTAAAGTAGCATTATTATTATAAACGATATAAATATAATATATGCGCACATAAACGCATTCTTGAAAATTTTAAAATGCCTATCCTCATTTGCTCCAGATTCAGTATCATTAACATCAAACTCGTGTATTTGATGCTTCCTGATAATAAATGGCACTAGTCCACGATGAATATCAAGGCTTCTACAGTAATTATGTCTACATCCTCGATCAAAGTCAACTATTGCAAATTTTCGGAGCTTAGGCAACTCGCACCAAACTTTTTTACGAGTTTCTCCTAGATCTAGACTTGGAATATCCAATGATATCCCTGGCACACCCATTTGCCCCAAAACTGTGTTACCGTTCAATGTTAAGCTTTCCAAAGACGTTGGTAAAAAACAGAGGATTACTGACTCAGTGAAATCAAATCCTTGTAAATGTAAGTGTTTCAATTTTTCAAAAAGCAACAAAACATTCAAATCTGTATCTTCCACCAAATATGTACTTTCAAACCTTGCAGTGGTTATGACAAGGTTTTCCAGACAATACTTTAGATTTCTTAAAGGAAGAAATAAATTGGCTAGAGTGTACAACGTACCAGGTTGAGACTTTATTATTTTAATGTTTATATATTTCAGACAATTGTTGTGATTTTCTAAAGGAAAAATCAGCTCAAGTTGTGTTTCGTCACTTATTGTTAGTTCAAGGTTTTCTAAATTTTGCAAGCTATGCAGTTTGTACTCCGAGTGTGGAGAATCAGTAAAACTTATTTGTAGACGCTTTAATTGATTCATATAGCATGAGGTTAATGTCCGCTGCAAACTCGCAGGAAATACCCCACACGCCTTACGTTGTAAATACATACTAGTCAAATGTTCAAGCTGTGGAAAATCGCCATTAAGTTCTCGATGATAACTAAGTTCAACACGGCCTCTGAGATGAAGACTTTGTAAATTTGGCGTTAATGCAAGTAAAGCTTTTAACTTAGTCACTGCTCCACTATCAAAAAACATATCAATTCGAAGATGGTAGACGTGTTGTCCAAACCGGGCTAACAGAGGATTCACATAGTCTTTTCGAAACTCATTGTATTGCTCCAATAGCTGGTGTGCTGGCCAGATTGAAGGGCTAAAAAGGTAGAGTTCTAGGTTACGCCCGGGAAATGGATTCCTGGGATGGTTGTCCATTGCACTTATAAATTTCGCTATGCGCATTGGTGACGTAAAAGAGCACACAAGTTGTTTCATAGGTCGATCAATTCTATTTGCAATTTTTCGTCGGCTAACGTGAGCATCTACTTTCTCCAAGAAGTTGTCTACTGCAAGCTTCCATGATTTGCAAATTTCCCGACAACGTAATAATGTGTATCCAGATATCCACAAAGACATGAATGGAACAACCTTTAGGACAAATATGAAAGATCTTTTTTGTTGTTGATTATGACTCATGACGCTAGAAATAAAAACGAAAAATCTTTACCTCATAAAATAACCAAGCTGATTTTGTTGGCTCCAAAATGTTACGAAATGTAGTACAAGTTCTGTAGCAGCTATACAGATCACTTGGTAGAATTTCAATTTTGGGCACTGTTTTCTGTTGAAAGCTGTGCAAATTAGCAAAAATAATATCCCACAATTCTGGAGCAACAAATTCTACTGGATTTTGGACATTTTCCATTCTAACTTTTTTCCTGTATTTCTTTCTCTAGTCTACAGTTCAGTTATAAAATTGGTGAGATTTTTACTACGACGCAACGAAACCAGCCGTCTGCTCTGGTAATTCAGAAATGTTCATAATATCTATGTCACACCATTTTAGCTCTGTGGTTTCTGTATGTTTACTTTGCTTTTTGGATGTTTATATTGCATCTAGCCAGCGCGATGATAAGCGTAGGGATCACATAGTTACAACAACATCTGGATAGCGTTACAAGTGTCATATTAGGTATGTTGTTTCCGAATCCAAAGTTTTTATAGTCTTGCAAAAGCACTAGCAAGCAAAATCCCATCAGAGCAAGTTATAGCATGAATTAGGGTTTCAAGGTCAAATGTGTTTATGTGAAAGAAAAATCTGCGGAAGCTTTATGTGCTTAATATTCACTTAACGAGGCTTATTGGCTTATTTACTTTAGAATTTAATCAATTTCCTAAAGAAAACCTAATTTTTACACGTCGTTCCATTACGTTTCGTCCAAGCTACTTTCCTTTTTTACATATAATAACGTTTTAAAAAGTATGTACAATGCAATAAATTGTGATTTTCTTGAGGTAAGGTTGTTCACGATTATAAATGAATCCCAGAAACATGATATTATGATTTTAACCTGTGTTTTATACCAGGTGCCTGGTGGTGGTGCTAAATGTTATGAAACCCGATGCTTTTTCCAGTTTGTTAAATATAGTCAAATCATTTGAAATAAATATTATTTCTAGTTTTGCTTCGTGTTTTCATGTTATAATTTTTTAACCGAAAATTTAGCCATGTAGAATATAAGTTGAAAACCTGAGCTTGATTAAATTGTAAACCAAAACTCTATTTCACAATACCCCTATTTCAATTTCACTTCAGCCTACAATAGAAACTTAGAACAAATGTAAATCGCAAAAGCATGCTTAGACATGTCAGGCATTCAACTTGTACATGCGTACATTGAATGCACCTCTATTTGACCTGCGACATTTAAACAATCATTAATTGAGATTAAATGTATCGTATCAAAGCGTTACAAAACACAATAAAATATGTCCACGGCAGAATCCCAAATTCTAAGAATTTGTTTGCAATTTATTAACCTCGAACCACTTAGATTAGAATCAATTAATAAACTACGATTTATGTAATTAACATGAGCGTAGTTGTTTGTGTGAGGATAAAATCAAGCATTACCAATGCCGTTAATCTATCTAAATAATTTGTTGAGCCAAAACATACCTTGATTTTGCTCAAGGACTGTATCTTTTTCCTTATAAGTTTGCTTTGAAAATGTCCAAACTGGATAGATTTTCGAATTCGTACTAAAAAGCATTCAGCTTCGTAAACTACAGAAGCACCCAGTTTAACAAAGAATGTTGCAGCCAAACAATTTGCTGAAATTAAAGGAAATGCAGCATAGCCAGGCATTGGAATTTGCTTCCTGAGTTTTATACAAGCATAAAGAGAAATTATTGAACAAATTATAGTGGCCGCCATTACTGAAGGAAGAAAAATCGCTTGAACAATGCTGTCATATAATTTACTTAAAAGACGCACCTGACAATACTTGAAAAATATTTTTGAATATCGTATCGATAGTGTAAACTTTGTAATTTTAGTTCTCGGGCTTGATTTTGTCAATGATAGAATACCTGACGTACTTTTATAGCGGTTCAATAATATTTTACTTCCAGGCAGATTTTGCAACGTTTTAACATAGCGCCAAAGACATCTAAAGCCCAAAAACATTAACTGGTAGCCAGCAAATAAGCTTGATGCGCCAACATTAAACCACATTGAAATATCAATTGTCAGAGAAACAATTCTACGAAAACTTATAGAAGTTTCGCAGCCGAGTCTTGTTGAAAACAGAATGTATCCCAAATGAGGTGGTTTACAGGGATCAACAATTAGCATTGCTGCAACTAAAGCAGGAAGGTTAACATTCGTGACGAGTCCAGCAATCATTAAACACTTTCCCAATTTATCTGGTTTTTTAGTTGTGGCTGTAAAATTTAAATAATGAATTTAAAAATCAAATTTGTAGAGCCTGATAAAAGATTAAGAGGTTTACTAATACCTTCTGGATACATTTCCTCGTACCGAATAAAAGAACAAAACAGGTTTAAAATTTCTGCTTCTCTGAAATACACAGATAGCCTCATGATAGCTGTTTCAAAAAAGCAAATCAAGAATGTAATTCCAATCATTTTCGATGTTATATCAATTTCCGAGAAAGTAAATGCAAAGTAAAATGTAACATAAAGGGTGTAGAAAATGTGTGCAACGAGCGTCATTTTATAAAACGTACGCTTCCAAAAACTTGTGTAAATTGACGGCAATTTGTTTTCTGATGGCCAGTAAAATGGTATAAGAAGAAATGCATTGCATATTTGCAATTGCATTCGGAAGTACACAGTCAAACTATGAAACATTTTATCAATTGCTTCTGAAGACTATTTTGTGCAATCTTCATTCGGCTACTAAGCACTGAAGAGACAAAAAACATGACTTACAAAAGAACAAATGACCTACGATTACCCACACGTGTGTCTATAAAATTGGCAATTTTAGTCTTCATTCTAATTAGTGTTTGTTGTCAAATAGTATGATTAAATTTTAACAATGCTCGTGGACAGAAGTAGAACTGTGTATATTACAACAACTGTGTAGACCGTGTAGTTACAAGTGATGACAAGCTGACAAAAAGTAATTTTAGATATAATTACTGATACTAAGTCAACAATTCTAGCTTTAGGTTGTCTCTAGCAGAAACATTACAAATTACAAACCAATTATTAATTATATAAGAGTGTGCTTTGACGCAAAAGTGAAATAAATAATATCAGATAGTCATAACAGCGATCTTGATTGTATACAAACATTTTCTAAACAAGAAATTCAGAAATCTGCTTCAGTTGAAACCGGTCTGCTTTTCTACATTAGTATATTGACTATTGTAAACGAGTTAAACATATACTCTTTATTAGATGAGGTATGTGCTTAAAGTTCATTATCCTGACAATGCAATGACAAGATATTTCAAAGCAATTCAGCTGTCAAAAATGATTATTGTAAACATAACCAACCGGCATTTAAAAGTATTTTTAATTCCCTAAATGCACTATGGTTTTTAGGTTCAAACTACAAGTTATGTTACCTAATCTTGAATGCGTATCAGTCTTTCTACCGACACACTACGAATCTAACAATCTTAGTTCTACAATGAAGAAAGACGGCAGACTTTTATGAACAATGAAACAAACGGTTTATTTAACGGCTAATTGACATTAACTATAATTTTGACACAGTTACAATGATTGATTACGACTACAATTTAGACTTGACTTTTACTCCCGATTGCGAACGCGATGATGAATGTAACGAAGAATGACCATGAGTGTCCGACGACGCTGCCACGAAGAAAAGTGCATTTACTCGTTGCGTTCGTCAACAAAATTACAACATTTTCTCTGGTAACAATAGCAACGCTACCTTTGACACGCATTACAGTAAAAACGTTCGAAACGCTACAAAAACGCTAAAGTTATAACTATCCATGCTCATAAAATTCTCCCACCAATATCAATGAGAACATTAGTGAAATTGATATTTTTTACTACTACATGACATGGATAGTTACGGTAGTATTATTTATAAGGGAAATAGTCATCCGAAAGCTTTTTAAGGCCTTTACTGGAAACAGTCGCCAAACGCATGACTAATATTTTACCGTAATTATACCAAATGATTTTGATAGACACATGAAAATTTTGAAAAACACTACAGATTGATAGGAGATATGAGACTGGCAGTTTTACAATATATCCCTATCCTAATACAATAATTTTGCACTTTGAAAATTTCAATTAATCTTTGACATCCGTTATACCACCAATTTCCAATAGATAAAGCCGTTGTGCAGGTCATCCTAAAATACCGTTTACTGTCTTCACATGATTATCCCTTCCTGGTAGTACCTCAGTGACGATCCCCATTGTCCAGGTTATCCGTTTATCCATTCCGAGAGAAACTGTTGCTCCCACCATTGCGTCCCCATTCACAGTATTCCTCCAACCAAGAATCCAAAACCGCTCCAGCAGGTGCATGGTTTGTTTCCACACTTTTGTATTCTTAGATGGGAGAACGATAGGCGTAGCGGTCTCCATTTGCTCCCCCGGAAAAAGTCTAGTTTTTTGCTTGATAAGTCCATTCATATCCTCCAAGTTCTCAGTTTCCTTTTCCAATGCTAGCCATTGTTCCTCCTCCGACTTCAAAACTGCAGGTCCCTCCCACCAAGTAGAATCTAACAGTGCTTTGACCGATGAACCGCGAGAAGGGGTGTCGGCAGGGGTTAGCTTTCCAGCTCCTTGTCTTGTTTTTAGTTTTCCTGAGAAAACCCATCCGAGTTTGGTTTCAATTGCTGCCGGGCCACAGAGAAGTTGCAAAGTATTGCCCGTTAAGAGTTGACCATAGACATCATTGCCGATAAGCACCTCAATGTCTGTAACCGTATTGTGCAGTTCCATCATCACTCCTCGAGATTGCATTTCTGTGATGATTCGTGCGTAACCTTCGCTGCACTCCAGTGGGTCGGTAATCCTGAGCGTGTCAGATACCTCCAAGTTGCAAGAAAACGGTAGATTTTCATGCGAAATGGTGAGTAGGTAGCATCCGTGCCGTTGAGGTTGAGATTTTCTTCCTCCAAAGAGCATGTGCACGACGTCCTCCTCCCCGATTTTCATTAGTCCAAGAGCTTGGGCTGTATTTTCCAAAATGTACGATTTTGAAGATCCACTATCCAACGTGGCACGAGCAAGTCTTTTTCCGTAAGGCCCGTGGATCATGATCACCACAGTCTGCATCACAACCTCCGGAGATGTCACTTGGTTCCACATTGAACGAGTGCTTACTTCCTTAGGCGCATCCGTTGTGTTTTCTTCGCCATCAGGCTGCTGAGACGATAACGATGGGCAAAGGATTATCCAGTGTTTTCCACCACAGAAAAGGCATTTCACTGTGGCTTTACAATTTTTGGAGGAGTGTCCAGGCTTCAAACAGCAGGAGCACCGATGCTTGTCTTCCACTGATTGTTTCCTATCCTCCAGAGACATATCCATGGCTTTACAGCATACTTCGCTTGCATGCTTACCCTGGCAAAAGACACAACTTGCTTGATCCCTTTTTTCCGTATTGTTGACCAGGCAGGCTGCTGTTGACAGTTGACAGTTCTTTGCATTGTTGCTTGCTGTTGAAATTGAAGTAGCGGAGAAGGTATTCCTAGCAAGACGAATCCTTTCCGTTCCCTCCACTTCGCTTTTGAGGAATCTGATGAGATCCTCCAAGTGTCGTTCGCTGGTGTCGTCCTTCTCGTCCTTGGGCTTATTCTGGATTCGATGTCGTTCCCAAGCTAGAAAGATGTCCTCGGGTAGCGTTGATTCAACCATGGGGTACAGAATAGCAGCACATTTATTCGTTGTTACGCCAAGTGTTCCAAGCGCACGGAGTTGTGATGTCAGCTTCACGAACAAGGATCCGAATTCTTCAGTGTTGGTGCTGTGGGCGTTTTGAAGAATGAGCGTGATGAGATCGCGCACATAAACCTCCACCAACATGTCATCTCTCCCGAACCGCTCCGCCAGACTCTTGACTGCTTCTCCGTAGTTGGCAGCACTGATGGGGTAACTTTTCACTATTTCTGCTGCTGTTGAACCATCCTCCATGCAGTTAATCAGATACTGAAATTTATGGGTTGTTGCAATCGTTTCGTCATCATGGATTGTCTGGAAGGAATTCCAGAAAGGTAACCAATCCCTAGCCTCCCCTCCGAATTTTGGTAACTCCAGCTTTGGCAGGCGGTGGTGTGTCTTGTTGTTGAGGTTAACGGAAACAACGTCGTGCTGTTCGCCTTTGTCTTTCTCAAACAGTTCTTCCAGGGTCAGAAAAACGATGTCCACTTTTTGAACCAGCTCACTTTGTTCAGTTTCCAAATCCTGAATGTCGTCTTTTGGTGGGGGGTTGGCTTTCAATAATAGGTCAATTAAGGCATCGCTGGCACTCAGAAAACGTTCGTTGGCCCGTTTGATGCGGGTGTGGACTCCTTTCAAAGTACGAATGTTTGGTACCTCCGCACTAAGTCCTTCCTCCGCCTCCTTGCAGCTGTCCTCGAGCGTCTTCTTCCTGGCCTCATACTTCACTTTAGCTTGTTCCAACGCCATTTTCTTCAAAGTGGTTCAGGGCCTCCACAATTTTAGGTTCAAACTACAAGTTATGTTACCTAATCTTGAATGCGTATCAGTCTTTCTACCGACACACTACGAATCTAACAATCTTAGTTCTACAATGAAGAAAGACGGCAGACTTTTATGAACAATGAAACAAACGGTTTATTTAACGGCTAATTGACATTAACTATAATTTTGACACAGTTACAATGATTGATTACGACTACAATTTAGACTTGACTTTTACTCCCGATTGCGAACGCGATGATGAATGTAACGAAGAATGACCATGAGTGTCCGACGACGCTGCCACGAAGAAAAGTGCATTTACTCGTTGCGTTCGTCAACAAAATTACAACATTTTCTCTGGTAACAATAGCAACGCTACCTTTGACACGCATTACAGTAAAAACGTTCGAAACGCTACAAACACGCTAAAGTTATAACTATCCATGCTCATAAAAATGGTAATTGGCACTAATGTGTATCATGAAACTCTTCAATTAAACATACTTACCTACTTGCTTTTTACTGTTTTTCGCAACATGTTGTTTACCGTTTTGGAACATACACACATACTATGAGTTACATATTATACAATATAACGAATAGGCAAGCCATTTCACCTATTTTGGTAGAATTTACAATTACTAATTACAATTTGGGAAAGCAAACTAAATTCCAACTTCCACCCAAGCCTAACTAAAAGAGACAATTTCCAATTCTTAACATATGCTAAATGCTGAATAATACATACATTTGTTTCGATACCACAGGTCATTTTATTTAACATGATTGCTGAAATATTGAAAAATAGGAATATTGAAGCATCTATACAAGAATGATTTCTATAAAAATTGATCAGCTTCGGTTATTTCAAAAACGTACAATATTTTTCGCTTGGTAAATGATTCAATGAAAATGAAACCTTACACACTTAGTCTTATAACATTTTAAATAGCATATTAACATATAAACATAGCATATTATAGTAGTGTTAAAAATATTAATGATTTCTTGATGCTGACAAAATTCCACGTGAAACGTAGCCGGTTATCTACAGTCAGTAAGAATTTAATATGCTTCTATCTTATGCCGATTGCTTATTTCCTTTACCTATCGGCTTTAGAGATGTCATCTGCTGAACTTCAGCAGCTGAAGTTGTGCACGGTGAAAGCTTTGAGATATTCGAAGCTAATTTTTAAGCATTTAGCGTTTCCAGTTGAAAAGAAAGCAATCAATTGTAGCTTAACTCAGCAACGTGCATTTTAATTGGTGACGATTGACTGTACCTTTACAGGATAGTAATTTACAGTATAAGTGAGACGGAAAGTTATGGAAATGGAACACGGGATGGAAAATGTAAATGAGGTCAATATGGAGGAGGAGGACATTCTTCAGGAGCATCCGTTGCTAAATCCCGTGGTAAGATTCATTTTTCTACAGTAGATTGGTTTTTAAATGGCTAATTTTAAACAGAATGGCCCTTGGAACATAATTTAATAAACCGTTTATTTACAGGTTGTTAAGCGCATGTTCAGTTTACTAGAGTCTACCGTCTCGGTCAAGGATCTGAAGAACTTTCGGCTGGTGTGTAAGCTCTGGAATGAAACTAGTTTGAAGATGTGGAGGGAACTGGCTCCATTACGTCTAGGGCCACCGGTGAGGTCGATTCACACACGGAGTCAAAGTTCAAGCCACTTCCCACCTGAGAATTTTCTGCCAGTGAACAACTTCCTGGAACTGATGAATGACCATCAGGATACCCTGCAGCTTCAAAGAAAGCCTTTCCAGAGCTTGGTCTTGAGTGGAATCCACTTTTCTGATCATACCCCTGACTGTTTAAAGGATGATAATGGCTCCCAAAACTTATGGAACTTTCTGAACAACCCAGCTAATCAAATCAAGTCGTTTACTGTTTCGGAATGCAGCTTTTCTTGGAAGGCCTACCTCGGGTTTGGTGAAGCTCTTGTCCAGAATGCTGGTTTAGTGGGAAAGCTAACCTTGTCCAACAATCAGTTACCAAGGAACTGGAACGATGAGGATGTTCTCAGCCATAATAATCATGAATTTGGTATGGCTCTACTGATGAAAGCAGGAAAGAAGGAGGCTGATAATTTACAGATTAACGACTGTAGATTGACATGTTTGGAAATTGTTGGACAAACTCCGATAAATCTTCTGTCATTTACTTTAGCCCCAACAAGTGTCAACTTGAAGGAGATAATTGTACGGGATAACTACAGTTATGATCCCGGAAACAGTCTTTATCATGCCCTTTTCGGTTTGCATATAAATCGTGCTTATAACTTGAGAAAGATAGACGTTCTCAAATCACGTATTCTGCAGTCCATGGGAGCCTTCATGTGGTCATGGGTAACCACTGATAGCAAGAACAGCTTTCCGTTGGAATTCCTAAGTTTGACCTTGGAGACTTTTGTGGCATCTCAGCCATCGCGATTCGACTGTGACACAGTCCGGGATTTAGGACAAGTTCTTTATCGAATGGTGGAGCCAGTGGCTAACTCGCTAAAGATTTTGAAGATTTTTCGTGCTCCGATTCACAACGTGATTCCGGAGGATGTTCAACTGTTTCCGGTGGAAATGACAGCTCTTGAAGAGTTGTATCTTTATGGAAACTTGGTAGGTAGTTGGGCTTTTCTGCAACTGACTCCGAATCTGAAGGTGCTTCGCATTGAAACGCTATGTCTTTCCATGGCTGACCACATGGAGCAGCTTTACTTTCCGGGAAGGCTACCCGACAAGGTAAACTGGTTCAGAGAAAGGTATTACCCTTTTTGGAATGATTTGTTGGATAGAACGGATCCGGCTTTACTAACCGTTATTCGTTTGGAACGTATGACCCAACTTCGTTTGGAGTGCAAACTGACCTCAGAAACTATTCAGCTTCTGGGAAACTGGATGCCGAATCTGAAGGTTTTTAAGGGAATCATGTGTGATTATGTTTGGAAGGCGGTTTGTCAGTGGATGACTGGATTGGAAGAAGTTGGAATTCTAAGGGGAAGTTTGGTGGGGGAGAAGGCACTTACAGGTTGGGAAAACGGGAATAAAGTGTTAGAAGGGACTGGGAGGGATCCGAACAATATTACCGCTTTGAATGGTAAGTGCAAAACTATATTAAACTGTCATTATAGCATTTTCTGTTATGGCATGATAAAATCCAACCATTTGTCAATATTTGTGTAGAACTTAAGCGGTTCCAGTACATGACAAGCTGTGGTAAAAGTTGCATTGGTGATTTGGCAGTTCGACACGGGTTCCTGGAAATGAGTGGTTTGGAAATGGTGAACTTATGTGTGAATAAAAACGTAAGGTTTCTTAAAATAAAATTAAAGCAATTTATCGCTTAGCTTGTATAAGTTTTAGTTGAACTAATTGGTAAGCTTAAAATGAATATTGTTTTGTATGGTTACAGTTTACCCCAGAAGCTGAGCAGGAGTTGAGAGATTATGTTCCAAAAGTTAGGAATCTACGGAATACCAACGAAGGTTGCCAAGGCGACTTTGACTGCTGTGTTGAGGCAGCATTTATAGCGGAGATTACTAACTAAGAAAATGATCATTTGTAAAAAGTAACCACCTCATTATGTCGTGTTGTTGTTAGTACGTTACTTTCGGTACGCTTGATTTTTTATGTTTTATTGTACAACAATTTGCTTTGTAGCAAATTAACATGATAAGCAAGATGATTATACTAGTTGTCTTCATTTTTATTTAGTGGAATATGACAGTGAAAGGCTTTTGAGTTGTTTTACTAATTGATTTAGCTTTGTTTTTATGATCATATTAGTAATAAAAATACATTTTTAAAAAATTATAATTTATCGAAATTTACTTTGTACGCATGGCTTGTTCCTATATCTACGCCTAATTCCGCATTCTGCCGGAATGATTCCGGATGGAAAAATATCTTTTTTCTGGTAAAATGTGAATCTAAACTATTACGCTATTTATTTGATAATTACGTAATTCTCATATCTATGTCGTAAAACAAATTTACATAACGTCTCTGGCATTTCTTGTGTCTTCCAGGCATATTCTGTGTCTTTAATAAAACATTATTAAAACTTTCTGCTCACAGTTTTATCAGGTACTTGTGGGAATCTTTCAATATTCTTCTGGTACCTTTATCCCGGCACTAGTATATTCTACCAAATTCTAGGGTTTGAAATATTAAGGTATTGCAGAGGATTAATACTCCAAACAGAATTCTGGAATCAGAAGGGACATGTTTTTATATTTTAGCAAGGCTAAGTCAAGGCATAATATTTAATCTTGAATTAGTCAAGTCAGCACCAGCATTACTTCTGAGCCTTGGGTACGGACTGATCGCATTCCTAATTTGAGCTGTGCGTACAGCGCAAACGTCGCTTAGATTTATTTGGATGGTTTTGTGACCTGATTTTCTTGCCCAGTTGAAACCAGAATATAGCACATGTGCTGTATGGTGTGAAGTGCAGCGTTGTAAAATCGGAAGTGACACAATTTGTTTGCCTAGGCCCTAAACTTCCAAAAGTTGAAAGTTTAAACCAGCTTTTCAGTTCATGCAGTGAGTTCAAGTGGCAGGGCTTAATTAATTATTAATTATCATTTCATTTCGTAACCGAGCTAAAGTCGGTTGTTTTAAGTGAGAGGTTGAGGTTTCTAGTTGAGAAGCGAAATCAGTTAGGAGTTAAGACTTTGGAGAAGAATAGAAGAGGAAATCATTCCGAACCGGCGAAACCATAATCCCAGCTGAAAATGGCGTCTAATCTAGAAGGTCAGGGGGGAGGGGAGCCTACTCCAACATCTACCATGGAGACCGATGAGGAGAACACCGAGTTGTCCAGTTCTGAAATGGCTTTACAAAATGATCTGGTAAGTGGGAAGCCAGCTGGCACCATCAGTGTGATTGATTGATTGAATGATTTACTTCAACTGTTTCCAACAGAATCAGTCGACGTTCTGTCACCCATTTCTGCGTTTATGACTTAAAAGTGCATTAAATAGCCCCATTAATTGATTCTTTTTGTTATTTTCGTTTAATCATTCAGATTCTGAGGAATATCTTTGACTTCCTGCCTCTCCCGGATTTAAAGTCTTGTCGTCTGGTCAACCGACAGTGGAAGCAGTCTAGTCAGGATGGATGTATCAAAAAATGTGACACAATCGGATTTTTTGGTATTAGTGTTGACAGAGTTGACTTCTGCAAATTACACCGCATTCATGAAATGCCGGATCTTATTCAATTGATAAGCACCAGCGGAGATGCCTTCCCTTGCAGAAGTTTTCTAGTGGAGAGTCGCATTGTGAGCATAATGGACGATGACGCCGAGCAGGAGGCACTTTTGGCCGATTTTTTCTGTGCCATTGCCCCAATTGCAGAACAACTTTGGTTTGATAAGCTAGGAGGCAGGAACCTGTTTAATGGGCTTCCTCCACAAAACTTGCAATTTCCTCGATTAAAGAGTTTGGAGTTGTGGGAAGGTAAATACGGTGTACAGGCAAATCTTGCAAGTAATCTGAACTTCTGCAGAGAGATCATCCAGCATTCCCCTCAGCTTGCAACGTTGGAGTTAATTTTTACTAGAGCGGAAGCTGCCAATCAGCTAATTGATCTACTGGAGAGTGTCCAGGGACACAAACTCAGCTTACATCTCCACGGACCACTAACTGACACCCACTTCAACAAAATGATAGGAAGTGGACTACAGTTGCGCTCTTTGTGGCTGTCATTTGCTAGGGAATCAACATTGGTTAAAGATGGGGAAAGTCTGACAAACTTTTTGTCTAGCCAAAGTGACCACTTGGAAGCGCTGCATTTGCGTTGTAGAAAGAATCTGAAAAGGGAAATCGGGATCAACTTTCCCCGGATGGAGAAGATAACGCATTTATGCTTAGAAAACGGTGCTTTTGTCAGCAGAGGCCTTAGATTTCCTCATATTTCGTATGCGGAAAGCTTTCCAGCTTTGCAGAGTCTATCGCTTGCCAAATTCACGGACAAAGACTCGATTTTCGATTTCCGAATGAAACCAATCGACTCTGTGACCACTTTGGAGTTGCCTTATCATCTGAAGGATTCAGAATGGATTTGGCAGGCAGCCCGGATTTTCCCGAATGTTAAGAAGCTAACGGTGCCTAGTTGTGGACCGGTTGTAAGGGCGACGTATGAGGCGTGGCAGAAAGTAGAAGAACTTGCAATAGTAAGAAGAGAATCAGATTGGGATTGGGATTCGGACATGGATTCAGCGAACAACGTACTGAGCTATTCGAAGGATAATTTAGATGACTTTTCTTCCCTGCCAGTACAAAACGACAGTGATTTCCAACCTGTGGAATTCCTGCATAGTAAGTGGCTAATTGTAAAACTGTAAAATTAATTATTAAGGCTCTAACCGAGATTTATATTAGAACATATGTTTTGCGTTTCAGAATTGAAGGTGCTCAAACTGCAGCACAAGGATCGCCTTGCAATCACGGATCGTGGATGTCGTCTAGTTCTGCTGAAGTTGAGATCCTTACGGTGCTTGGATCTGAGTGAAAGCTCTTCAAAGAGGGTAACCGAGTTTTTACTATTTAAAGTATATACGTATGACCGTACGTATATACTGAGTTATTTTTCGATTAGTTTAAAGTTGATAAAACAATTTTGTTTTCCCGTTTCAGATTAGCAAGGAGGTGCTCCAGGAAATGCGGGACAAATTTAGTGTTGTCTGCTAAATAAAGAAGGATGCAGGAACGAAGATGAAGAAGGAACAATCAATCGAATAGAAATCTCAACTCTAAAGTTCAAAGTTTGTGTCATTTAGCTTTCATTCCACTACGATTAAAATTATTAATGAATTGTAATCAATGTCATTGTTAATCAGTATAAAAAACTATTAATTATTATAATTATTATAAATAACATTAAGATTCATTTATTCTCGTACTATGTTTGGAATTAATATATTAATATTGGTTGCCAAGGATGTGTCTGGAAAATTGTGGTCGTTCTCAAGAAAGATTAGTTGTATTCAATAAAATTGGTGTTTAGTATTAGCTATTAACACATTAACATTTTCTAAGAAGGAAAGAATGTAATTACAAAAATAAATAAAGTTAATGAAAAAGCAAATATTTCCTTTTTGAATCAATAGGAAATATTATTCCTAATAATGAGTGCATTCAACCAATGCAAGGTCGTAAACACAATTACACGTTTTCAAAACAAATATAATATGTATACTTTATTAGCTGCATACATAAAAATAAAATAAACTACTAAAATTACTAACATTGAAAACAAATAAGCTAAAACTATACTATTAAAGATCCAAGACTAGCAATCAAATTGAGGCTTGAGCTTCTTCAACAATTAACGCATCCTTCAGCAACCCAGTTGGTTTTCCTGAGTTCATCTTTTCAATAAACTGCTCCAATTTATCCGCTGCCTGCTTCATAGCTGGACGCACTTTCACCATCCACTTGTCCTTATCCGCTGAAACCTTCCATCCCTTTTTCGTAGTCATTGGATTAGTCATCACAAAAGCCTCCACTTTTCTGTCTCCGTTACTACTCATTACCAAATCTTCCAACATTTGGTTATGCACATCCTTCTTTGGACTTTTAGAGTAGAGCAAAGTTTCCCTTGTCCATATTTCTCCTTTTCTAGTCTCCAGAACACAAGGCAGTTCCAACGAGCTTCCATAAAACGCCAAAAACTTCCAAAACAAGTTTAAAACGGACCGAGTGAACTCCTCACTATTTTTAGCCGGTGCGGGAGCAATGCCTGGCTTCTTTTGCCAATTTTGTGCAAACTCGGGATCAAAGCTAAATCCCACGTCATCATGTCCCCTCCACGCTACATGAGTAAGTTTATGATGAGGTCGCCTTCGAATTTCTTGTGGAACGGGAATCAATTTCTGGCTATAATACAGATAAAACAGGAGCAGCCACTCCAACCCAATGGGATCCGGAAGTACCATTCCAACAGCACGCCCAACAATATGTGGTATTCCCAAAGTGATATCATTGAGCTTTATCCAGAAGTACAAAAGGCTTAGAAGGGGCTTCACTCGGGTATCAAACTGACAGTAATAACTAGTTAACCGGGATAACTGATATTCGACAATAAAAGCTTGGGGTGAAGTGCAAGCCAATTGAATCCCACTTTTGGGGTGAGTTAGTCTGTAGTCCATGCCTAGTTCTGAGCTACTTCGCAGCTTCTGTTTCAATTCGTTATCCTCCAAAATGGGAGGGCACAGAGTTAAAATGGAAGAGTTTTCAAAACGCTGTTGAAGAGGTAATGACATCTCCTTGGTGATTTTTCTGTAGCCGTATCTGCTAGTGCCTAAAAATCCAAAGAAAAATTAAAAGTTCAACCAAAAATGTCTTTAGCGTTTTGGTTTAAAGTTAATTGGTTTAAGGACACTTACCGTCAATAATGAACATTAAAATGAGATACGTGTCACTCAACGGATTATTCCTCAGACCCATAAAGTTGTTCCGAAACAAGCCCACTTCACAGGAGGGTAGGGTTTCCTCCAGAACTTGCTTCATCTGTCGAATAATTGCTTGGACTTGATTTAATTCCTCTTCTGGAATCTCAATAGACTGAATAATTTCACGGAACTGGGTGAAAATGGAGGGCAGAGAAGTTACCGTTGAATGAGATGAAGTAGGTGCCAAAGGTTCATTGACTTGCGATATTGAAGAACACGCTTGAGGTGGCGGAAGTGGAGGGTCGTCCAATGTTTGAGGAGAATACATATCCGGTCCGAGAAACATTTCCAGGAATTCAATCCCTAGACAAAAGTGATTAAAACAATCAATTATGTTCCTGATAAAACCTATTTAATTATGGATTTTAGATTACATTCTGGATTCTGTAGCGTTTCCAACTTTTTCAGCTCCAGGTTTTGGTCTTCAATGACCACTGAAGAGACCCTCATTTTGGCAAAGATTTGAGTGACCACACACCTGCAATTAATCGATAGTGTCAATAAATTAAAATGTAATCAATTTATTATTCCTCAGAGGATTTATTTTGCGATGGTCACTGACCTACTTTCGAACTGGACCACCGCCATCATCTTCAACTTATCTGGATTGGGTGACAGCACCAAATCCCCCACAAAAGCGGTTGCCCTGCCAACATTCTCCTTGAACCACCTTAAAAGCCCATCAAGCAAGCTGCCGTGACCCTTGTCATAAAGCAAATTACCACTGGCCATGATAATCAATGCACTTTCCCTTTCATCCTTAGTCCACTTTGCGAGCCTAGCACAGGCTTTAATCTGATGAGGACCCTGAATCAGGTGCTTGTTCCAATCTGATCTGGAAACGTAGCTTGTGGTGCACAGGGTGCAAGATAAAGCGTGACCCGACATCCTGACATTTAAATCATTTAATTAAATGAATAATTAAAATCTCATAAAATTTCAACAAATTGTCATCTGCTTCATTCATTTTCCGATGTAAACAGAAGCACGTGCTCAAGGAGTTTCCACTGAACTCAAATTTGATTTTAGGGGCAATGCGATACAAACTTTAATCACTTTAGAATTCAGAATGCAATGAACAAAGAAGTGACGCCTAGCAAGCTGTGTATCATACAGCCTGTATGCAGCAGATTCAGACTACAAAAAAGTCTAATCATTTCATGCATTCAAATTAGAATTTAATTTAAGTGCTTTAATAAGATTTAATCAATCATGTAATTAGTTCCGTTGACCAAATCACTTTATTCAATCAAATTTATTTTTACATTAACAACACAACTTGTACTTTCAGAATGACATGAATTATGATTATGATTAGATGACATGCATTTTAAAACTTGGCCTGATGTACATACTAGTTTAAATGTTTGCATTTAACCTATCAATATCAAATCAAGATCATGCTACCATACCGCTACCTTCAATCAATCATATTTCCTTAAACTTTAAATAGAACAGTTTATACGTAAAGCAGATACTAATGCTAGTTGTTAGAAAGTAAGTTAGAAACTAGTAGTTGAAAACTTAGGTCCTTTGCTGATTAAGATCTCTTCGTAGGCCGCGTCCTGACTAAGCTCCACAGCCTGGACCTTCTTGAGCACAAGCATGGAGTAAAACTTTCGAGCCACTTGCTTCCGGCTACTTCCCAGAGTGCACATGGAGGAAAACCTGATAGCAGATTCCTCCTCAAGCTTTGACTTGATAATGTTGTACATCTGGGCTGCACGCTTGTTCTGTACACGATCTTCAAACTGTTTGTCCGACTCGTCGCCAGCCTGCTCCTCGGCGACTTCTGATAAGTCATAACCCTCCTCGTTAAGTTCACAAGGCACTTGTGCCGGAAGTACCGGATTGGCAGAATATCCATCTTCATCGTTTCCCAATAAACTTGCAGGATCCAAGCTGGGTTGATTGTACGGCGGTCCTACTGACTCTTCATCAAGACCCATGATCATGTTTCCCAGGTTTTGATCCGTAGGAGACATTTGGGTAGTGACTTGGGGTCCAGTATCCCTTTCGCCACCGGTTTGGTCAGCACCGTCAAAATCCAAGGTCTTTCTAGCACGAAGTACCTCCAGTGGCTCAAGTGCTTTCCTTTTTTGTCCAGCCGTTCTACGAACTACTCCTGCAGCAGATGGCGGAGTTGAAGGTCCTTGCAATCCCGCAAGTGGATCCACATTTTCGTCATTGACCACCCGCAACTCTTCATTTTCTGCTGGACGACTTGGTCGATCTGTCAAATGAGCTTGGTAGTTTGTAGCAATAACCTTGGAGGGAATAGTTCTTCCAGGAAGTGCAAACAACTTCTGAACGCCTCCAGTTTCCTTCCAGTGCATATAACGCTTGGTGGGTGGCGCAATATTAAGGCTGGTCACAATGTCCTCCGTATCAGCTAGCTGGGCCTTGAATTCGTCCACAGGAATGCTTTTCACTTGGTCAACAATCAACTTCCGCTTTCGTTTGCCCCTTACTCCACGGAAAATGGCTGAAGTGTCGATTGGAGCCAATACGAAGCTTTCGTCATCACTGGCTACAACGGCAGGCTCGGCTAATTCTTCATTAAATATGGCAACTGGATTGTTTTCATCATTTTCTTCATTGACTACTTCCGCATTTGCAACAGGCTCGTCGATCACTGGAATAGGCGAAGGAGGACCTCCACTGTAACTGTTTCCACCAACTGAAGGGGGTCCTCCAAAATCATCATCGTCGGCAATGTCAACATGCATGGGATCGTCTTCTGCAGGTGGTGGTGTGAAGCCACGCTCTGGTTGACCTGCAGACATGACATTTTCATCGACAAACAATTCTCCTTCGAATAATCCTCCAGCCATCAAAGGTCCTTCATCCAATCCATTATCCGCCATCAAAGTGTGATGACCTTTGGTCTGATCCATGCCAATAGTCGGATGGTCAAATCGGGATACCCTTAAGACTCCAGAGTGAAGCTCATCTCGAAGCAGCTCGGGAGTACACTCGTCGAATTCCAAATCACCGAATCCTTCGTCATTTAATTGTGCCAAGCTTTGCGAGCCATAATCTTCAAGCATTGTAATCTCGTTCGCGCGAGACTGGTTCATTAAGAACTGTGCCTCAATATCAGCCTCGCTGCAACCCATAAAAATAATTAATTAAAACTTAATCATTGGATAATTAAGTATTAATTAAACTTTGCACATTATTCACAAAACTTACTTAAATTCTGCAATGCCCGTATCTTCGAAATCACTAAAGACTTGTGCAAACGTAATGGCGTTAGCCCTCGCCTCCCTGTTCTCCTCCGGAAGATCCACCATTCCCGGTCTGAACGCCATTTTCATCTTGACAAACGCTTCATTACAGTCCGCCAGCAAGTAGTTGGCCTTTCTGGAGTAAATCTGGACCACTCCAAACAGTAGGTGACCAGTAGTTCTCAAGGCCATTTGAACCTGCACAACAGACAACAGTAATTGACATAAATATAATATCTTAAAGGTGTCACCTGTCCACCTTTCTGCAACCTTGACTGCGGACTTTTAATTAAATTAATTATGTAAACCTTTAAAGTACAAACTTACCTGAGGATGGAGTATGCCCTCCACAGACTTCTCGATTGAGGTTTCAAACACGTGAGCTTTGGTTAACTTTTTGTTCCAGTGAGCAGCCATCCAAACACGGGCCAGAGGGCCCTTCTTGGCCAGTACAAAGTGGGCGTAAAACATGATAAGCAGTAACCACCCAAAACCTCGTCACTAGTCAATAAATCTTTTTACAAACTTGATTAATTAAAATTAAGCTTCTCAAAAATTGCAAACCGAACTCTGAACTGAAATACAGCATACAAGATTGAAGATAGCTCAGGTGTCAGAGAATGAAAGTGGAATGAAATGAAATGAAAGTTCGCCAAAAAGTGGTGGTGGTCAAGCTTCGTCTTGACGTGGCGGTCCACTCTTGACGTTTTTCCTTTGTCTTCTTAGGATGAGCGGGAGCATGCCCGGGCAAGCATTTTTGGGGTATGCCGCGCCATACAGTGAATACTTGGCGGCACCACTTGTCAGCCCAGTTGCGTAATTTGTTTACCCCTTGGTGACTTGGCTCAGATGATTTTCAAATTGTTTTGGAGAAGCGAATTAAAACTTCGTCATTTCATCTGACTTCCGGAATCGCTAGATTGACGTAGGCGTTGTTATGATGGACATTAACATGTGGGCAGTGAACATGGCACATGTTCAGGTACCCAAGGTCCAGGTACCTGGTAATCAGCAGCAGGAACATCCCCTTCTGAATACCGTGGTACGTAAGATTAACGGTGAATTTTGTAACTTTAGTGCTAATTTAATGTAGCACTGCCCACGTTTTATAATTTGGTGATTTAATCACAGATACTGGAACACATGCTCAGTTTTATGAAGTCCACAGCCACAATTGAAGACCTGAAGACCTTCCGCTTGGTAAGTCGCACTTGGTTTCAAGCCAGCTTGACTCTTTGGCGAGCTCAAGCTAAGTTAAAACTTGGACCACCGGATCCTGCCAAACCGCATGTGGTTCAGAATGATAATGTTTTCAACCCAGTTAAGTATTTGGCTGTGAACAAGTTTCTGGAACTAATGAGTGCTGCTCCAAATCCCAAGGATTTATTGCAGTTGCAAACCAAGCCCTATGCCAATTTGGAGCTTAACGATATCAGTTTTGGAGAGCCTGTTCCCGACTCTCTAAAGTTTTTCTGGTCACTTAAAGGACCCCCGAACCTGTGGGGCTTTTTGGCTGCTTCTGGAACTCAAGTGGAAGGCTTTGGATTTAACAACTGTGTTTTTGCCAACAAGGGAAACGTTGGCGTTCGCGTTTTTGAAGACCTACTCACCCAAAAGCTGTTCAAGATTAAAAAACTGATGCTGACCAACAACAAGTCCAACGCGGACATTAAAATGTTGCGACATCATCAATGGAACACGCACCTGCAACCTGGCTACGTTCCTCGAACTCCGGCTCTTAAGCGTTTGGAGATTTCTGGCGATGTTCCTATCTATCCCTACTTGTTATTCATGGACTGTTGCGATTTGAAGGAGCTTATCATAAACAACAACTACGATCTAAGGATTAGCGACTACTTCCCAGTAGTGGACCACCGCAGAACCAAGTTTCCGGATTCACCTTTGAAGCTAAAGAAGCTGGACGTATTAAGGTCACGATTCTTCTCAAGCAAAACTTATCTTCGACAAGGATTTCCAGTTTATTTTCGGTATCTTAACTTGTCCCTGGAGTATCTTAGTCTTACGCTGCAAAACTGCTTTCGCGACTTTAATTCTCAGGGACATGAGTTTTCGAAGATTTTGCAGCCCTTGTTAGTACACTGTCGGAAGAGTCTCAAGATTCTGAAAATATTTCGAGCTCCGTTGATCTGCGTTGTTTCGGGGATTAGTAGTAATCATCAACAGCTAATTACTCAGGAAATGGTAACTTTGGAGCAACTTTATTTGTACGGGAATCTTGTGGAAAGCTTTGAGTTTTTAAGATATACTCCAGAATTAAGGGTGCTGTACATTGACACTCGTTGCTTGGGAATGAGGAGCCACGTTCAAAGTCTGTACATTCCTAGTGGAACTCGGGAGGAGTGGAACTGGGTTCAGAAGCAGTATCGACCCTTTTGGAATGAGTTATTGGCTAGCGAGGCGTTAAGTACGGAGTTGGAAACGCATCCGTTGGAGCAGATGACCAGTGTCACTTTGCTTTGTAAAGTGAGTTCAGGAATGATTGAAGCTATGGCGAGTTGGATGCCCAATCTGAAAGTGTTCAAGGCTATAATGGAACATGAGGGGGTTTGGAAAAGCGTTTGTAAGGAGATGAGGGGATTGGAGGAAGTGGGCATTCTGAGAGGCAGTCAAGTGGAGGAAAAGGGTATTACGGGATTTGGTAGGGGTCAGGAAAGGGACCCTTGGAACATTACCAAGTTTTATGGTAAGGTTGTCAATTCTTTTAAAGAAAGGTGTGCTAAGTTTATTAAAGATGATCTGTTTTTTTGGCACTCCTCAGATTTGAAAAGATTTGAGTACTTGTCCTCCTGTGGAAGAAGCCATCTTACTGATTCTGTAGTTTATCGGGGTTTTCTACAAGTGACCACTCTTCAGGAAATTTGCATTTGTGTGAGCCTACGGGTAAGTAAAACTTGCATAGTTTTATCTTTTCAGTTAGCTAGTTGACTTGAAATAATTGTATTTTTGAAATTTAATAACAGTTTAGCCAGAAAGCAGAGCGAATCTTGAGGGAGAATGTGGGAAGGGTTACAATTATTCGAAACGTTGATAATGTATGCAGGGGAGATAATGACTGCTGCGAGGAGAACGAGTTCCAGCGTCAGTTGAGTGGATGGTTATTTTAATCTAATTTACAATATTAGCGTATCTGTTACCAATTGACATGAAGACGTGTTCTTTGAAATATTGTAAAGCAATGATTAAAAAGTCAATCATCGTGTAAACCTTCATTAATCCAATAAAAACGCTCTGTAAATCCTACTTTTATTAAGCAGACGAGGTGTATAGACCTCAGTATGCTTTCTGAGATTGCTCTTCAAGTCTGTGTCAGCCTTCCGTTCTTCCGTTCTTCCGCCCTTCCGTCCTTCCGTAGCGCGATCTCCTCCTAGACCATACCAGATATTCAAAATCTGATTTCACCATTGGATTCCTGGTCACTAAATCTAGGTCTGGGGCACAAAAAAAGTTACCCCAGACCCCCCCCCCCCTTCCCCAAAATACCCCCCACACCCCAATTAATGTCAAACATTTTTAAATCACAAGTCCACCTTATTATAGGTAATTGATGCCCCTGAGTTCAAAAATGACATCCGTTTTTCGGTAGCTGTTCACCATTAGCCGCTAGGGGGCGAAAAGTGCAAAAATACAACATCCCTAATATCTCCACAAGTCCTTCAGCTAGATAGGTGAAACTCAGTCCCCAGGGGTAATCAACCACGCTGATCAATATTCTGGTACCCTGATCCCCCCGGGGCAGCTCCCCACTATACTTAAATGCACCATAAGACGGTGAAATTCAGTTTTAAGGGGTAATTGAGTACGCTGGTCAAGACTTTGATGTCAACATAACTCAGACCATTACTGTAGTCAAAATAAATTGTCATGCTCGTCTGCTTTCCTAAGTTTACAAAAGTTTATTAAGCATGAATTTTACTTTACCCCATGAGTTTTACATGAACTAGTAGATACTAGTTTCTATATTATTTTATACGTTTGTTATGAAGTTTTCGACTTCACAACAAGGAACACAGTTCGTTGCAAAATAAATCTAATGTACCAAGCCGGAACTCTGTCTTTTTCCATTCTATGAAACTGGCCAACTTTCAAGCTTATTAGGCGACAGCTACGAAGAAATCGTCTTGACCATCTACAATTTCTCCATAGACGAACGTCTTTTAGAAATGCGGTTGAATGAATTAAAGGTGCGCTTCCAAGATCCATCATAAAGCAAGTTCCCGATACAATAACCAATATAAAGCCAAAGAGTACAAGCGTAAATACTTTAGGAAGTTCTTGATTGCCAGCTAGTAGAGGATAAAGAAGGACTATTGTTGCTGTAGCTCCGAAAAAGGGAATGGCAGGCCATGCAAAAGACTGAAAACATTGATCGCTTAGTATAACCAGCAACTCAACGCTGCAGAATCTGCCCGATGTTCTGCGAGCTTAAACATGGGCAGGATAGGGGAAGGCGTCTTGATGCCATTTTTAATACATTACGTGTATAGGGAAATCCCCGATGTTCTGCGAGCCAGGCTCGCCGGCTCGGGCAGATTCTGCAGCGTTGCAGCAACTGTAGTTCTCTATACCAGATTTTAAGATTTTGGTATTGTATTTCATTAGTGAATTGATATCTTGCTCTTGTCCTACCAACAAACCTAAAATTAAGAATGCAATACAATTACAATCGTATTTTGTTTCACAATCGACCAGAATTTTCATTTTAAGTACCTTACCTTAAGAGCTTAGTATTGATAGTAATTTCATGTAGAGCTACAATTACTATTGCAACTGTGCCAGATCCTAATAGTCCCACTGGGAACCATTCAAGTAGTAAAAAAGATAGCCTAATGAATTAGTAATTTTTAGATGTTTTTTTAGCCAATTTAAAATTTTCTAACCAGGGTACAAAATAAAAAATCACTGGAGTCCCAAAGGAAAACATTATGAACTAGAATTTGCCCGTTTGTTGCCATCAAAAAAACAACATACAATTTGATGGCAAATCTAGAGCTATAATTACGTAGTAAAGCTAATCTAAAACATTTGCAATTGTCTGCCGAACTTGTAAACTGTTACGAAAAAAATATGAATTTCATAAGAAGACATCAGCTAATTATTATCAAAGAATTCAATGAAGTTTGACTTTTTAGCACCATCCATTCTCTGTTTACGATGCTGTTCAGTTTTGTTTGCCCGGAAGTTTTCTTTTAGCTCCTACTATGGTAGCACGTTTCTGAGGTCCGTATTACCTGGTGTCGAGTCAATTTTTACCAACACAATCTCCCTTATATATATTGATTATATTGAGTGAACAGATTTATCTCAGTTAAATTGCATTGTATTTATAACTGAGACAATATTAGTAAATCAGTAAATCCCAATTAATTTTGAACATATCTCAGATAAATCGTGTTTAAAATCTAATCCCAGTCGGTTAAATTGCATTATAGGCTAACACAATACTGCAATTAAACTTTAGCCAATCTCAGAAAAGTCGTAATTAAACTTTACCCCAAGACAGTTTAATTACAATAAAAATTCGTTTAAATAAAATTGCGGTTTAAATTTAATGCACCTAACATGAGCCGTAATTAAAATTGAATTGAACAACAAATAAATGTAACATACTATCATGACTAAACTTTAATTAAATCGCAATTAAAATTTTAACAACTTCTCTTGGTACTTGTTATGTGTTGTGATATTTTGTACGCACAAAAGCAAACAAAAAATTCTGCCCCATCCAGGAATCGATCCCGTGACCTCATAGCCCTTCTTCAGTCAAGCTCAGGCTCAAGTCACTAAGCCACGCTGCTCTCTAAGAGCACAGCAGTAAAATATCAAGTGCTAAGGTACGGCAAGCTGTGCAGACGGATGGAATCAGCGAGGTGCTTATTTACGCCCAGCGTATATGAGATTGTTTGAGTTGTCCCGTGCCGTCCGTCCGTCCGTCCGTCCAGAACAGCTGATATAGTAGCAGCTGAACTACTTTTTTCATTTTTAGACGGAAGGAGCTGATATTTGGTATGTAGACCAATTGAAGGGTGGGGAATTCAGCCAAATCAATCAATTACCCCTGGGGGGTAGGACTCATCCCCCAGAGGTAGTTTTTCACAGTTTTGCTCGGATTGAGCTCAAATTCGGGATGTAGACCAATTGAAAGGTGGGGAATCCAGCCAAATCAATCAATTACCCCTGGGGGGTAGGACTCATCCCCCAGGGGTAATTTTTCACAGTTTTGCTTGGATTGAGCTCAAATTCGGTATGTAGACCAATTGAAAGGTGGGGAATTCAGCCAAATCAATCAATTACCCCTGGGGGGTAGGACTCATCCCCCAGAGGTAGTTTTTCACAGTTTTGCTCGGATTGAGCTCAAATTCATTATGTAGAGCAATTGAAGGGTGGGAAATTCAGCCAAATCAATCAATTACCCCTGGGGGGTAGGACTCATCCCCCAGGGGTAGTTTTTCACAGTTTTGCTCGGATTGAGCTCAAATTCGGTATGTAGACCAATTGAAGGGTGGGGAATTCGTTTTCCACCAAAATTAGCGCCAATCATTTGTCGCTGGGCGTACTTTTACAACTTTACTAAAGTTTTATTATAATGTGTACTTAAATACGCCGAATGTGACAAGTGTCAAAATAGTTAGGAAATATTTGCTATTTATCTTTGCTGAGTTCCGTGCTGCTTTTGTCGAATTTTGTAATAAACAGTTGAAGAATTGGCGAATCTCTAAGGTTTTTAAATGCATCATTGGTAGGTGTACTGTGAGTATTGCAAGCTTAGCAATGAGCACAAAACCTTGAAACATTAGAAATAAACCCTTGTAAATGTTGAAGTAAGTAGCCGCATAGAAATTTTTATTCAAAATGAGAGTCGTGGAAGTCCACTAGGGTCAAAGAAACCTATTCCAAAAAACAGAACTCAAAAAAGTTGTAAGGAAACGAAGTTATGGCGTTTTTTAATTTGGCCGCCAGGGGGCGTTCGCTGGGGAAAAATTGGGGTGTCAGTAGATGGAGTAGGACCTAAGGAACCTATTCCAAAAAACAGAACTCAAAAAAGTTGTAAGGGAACGGAGTTATGGCGTTTTTAAATTTGGCCGCCAGGGGGCGTGCGCTGGGGAAAAATTGGGGTGTCAATAGATGGAGTAGGACCTAAGAAACCTATTCCAGAAAAAAAAATTGAAAAAAGTTGTAAGGGAACGGAGTTATGGCGTTTTTTAATTTGGCCGCCAGGGGGCGTGCGCTGTGAAAAAATTGGGGTGTCAACAGATGGAGTAGGACCTAAGGAACCTATTCCAGAAAAAAAAAAATTGAAAAAATTTGTAAGGGGACGGAGTTATACGCTTTTTTCATTTTTTAGCACCCTCTGGTGGTGTTTTGTCGAAATGTTTTTGGACCAGGCGCGAGGTCTTGTTGAGTAGTACCGTTTAGAAAAAAACAGAATTCAAAAATTCCAATTCTAAGGGGCGTTATAGGGGCGACGGACGGGCGGGCGGACGGACCCGGAACAGACCAAGTGTGCGAAATGAATAATTAGCCTGCGGCTACTTAATAAATGTTAGACTTAATTTCACACTTCACATGAACAAGCAGCTTAATAAAAGGTTCGAATACATGTCAAAAGTGTAAAAGGTTATCCAGAATATAAACAGATTTGTTTTATTAAGTAGCCGCAGGCTAATTATTCATTTCGCACACTTGGTCTGTTCCGGGTCCGCCCGCCCGTCCGCCCGTCCGTCGCCCCTATAACGCCCCTTAGAATTGGAATTTTTGAATTCTGTTTTTTTCTAAACGGTACTACTCAACAAGACCTCGCGCCTGGTCCAAAAACATTTCGACAAAACACCACCAGAGGGCGCTAAAAATTGAAAAAAGCGTATAACTCCGTCCCCTTACAAATTTTTTCAATTTTTTTTTCTGGAATAGGTTTCTTAGGTCCTACTCCATCTATTGACACCCCAATTTTTCCCCAGCGCACGCCCCCTGGCGGCCAAATTAAAAAACGCCATAACTCCGTTCCCTTACAACTTTTTTGAGTTCTGTTTTTTGGAATAGGTTTCTTTGACCCTAGTGGACTTCCACGACTCTTTCATTTTGAATAAAAATTTCTATGCGGCTACTTACTTCAACATTTACAAGGGTTTATTTTTGTGTTTTACATGTAAGCGTGTTTGATATTTGGAACCTCTGACAGAAAATGGAGCAAGTGAAAGAAATTTAGACACTGTTAAAAATGTCATGTTTAGCAACTGAACTACAGGTAGTGTAAGCATGTTTTGTTTACTGTTTGCACTTATGGGAATAAATTTTGTAAAACTTCAATCTTTACTTGACATTTGCATTTGATATTCAATTTTTTAAAGCAGAGTTTTAGATAGCCTGTTTAAACTGGATAAAGATTTAGATATGGACAATAAGAAATAAATTCGGTGTGCGACATTTTAAAATTTATCAGTAGAATTTATCCAATCAAACAAATTAAGTTGAAGAAACTTCTGTTTTTACGAAGAATTCATTTATTAGATGTTTTGAATCCATTTACACTAAAATAAAACCAGCCTTTATGCTGTTCATCGGCACGTCTAACAAGCAAACAAGTACTCATCAAGAATAAGAATTAAAACACTTACGTAAATTGAAAATCGTTGCTTATTTACTTTTTAGAATATTACGGTTTGAATACTATGAAAGCTCTTGTTTGTTATATATTCAGCATAACCGCTTAGTAAGTAGTACGCAAATTACTATTTGTCTGCAACTTATTTCATATTTCTTCAAATAAACATAATTTAGTGTTGTTCAGAAATGATTCTATAACCATTCCCATTTGATGTATTCAGAAAACCAAAAAACCAAAAAACGTTCTAGCACTTAAACAGGTTATGACTCTATTACTATACCTTATGATGCAGTTTTTGACTTTACAACCAGAAACATAGTTCGTTGCAGTATAAACCTAATGTAAGCTGGGACTCTCTCTTTTTCCATTTTATGAAACTGTCCAACTTTTAAACTTATTGGACGACAGCTACGAAAGAATTTCCTGGACCAACTGCAGTTCCTCCATAAACGGACATCTTTAAGAAACGCAGTTGAATGTATGATTGGTTCACTTCCTAGATCCATTAAATAAGCACTAAGAAACATTATACAAGATCCAAATCCGAATAATCCAACCAAAAATATTCCGGGTAGTTTTTCGTTGAAAGCAAATAAAGGATAAAGTACGGTAATTGAAGCCGTGGCTCCGTAAAACGGAATTGCTGGCCAAACAAAGGATTGAAAACACTGATCGCTTAGTATGGTCAATATTTGTAGCTCTCTGTACCAGCATCTTAGTTTTTGGTGAATTTTTTCATTGGAGTCAAAGTTCATTGTCCTACCAACAAGCCTGCAAAACACATTCTTTTATTTATATGATTGAAATTAAATCATTTAATGTAACTTTGGCAAAATTTGTATGATAACTTTATTGCAGTTAGTTACCTTAATACTTTAGCATTAGCAGTGATCTCGTAAAGAGTTAAAATTACAACTGTGGATGTACTTGATGCTAAAAATGCCACTGGTAAAAACTGTAACATTTCAAGTATGGCAAAAAACAGTCTATTACATTTGTTGATTCCCTGATTATGAACTGATGTTGCAATGCGCAATTTATAATTTTGAAGCCATGGTACGAAATAAAAAATGGTTGGAGTCCCCAAAGAAAACACTAGAAACAGGTCAAGAGCGGCCATTGACAAAAGTATTAAAAGAAAGTTATCGTGTAACTTTGGTTTTATTGAAGACTTCTCCGTGAGTCTTTCAGACTTGTATAATAAACAGTTGAAAAAACGGCACATTTCTGCAGCTTTCAGGTGCATCATCGGTAGACAAATCGTAGACATTGCCAGCTTTGCTATTAGAAGAAAACCGTTAAACATTAGAAATATAAGACTTGGGGTTCTTTCACTTTGTAAGTGCAAAAGCAGCTTAATAGATGTCCGTAAGCATGATGTATTAAAATAAATCATCCAAAATATAAACAGTTTATTTTTTCTTTTGCTTTTCACGTGAAAACGCGTTTCACCATTGATAGTTTTAACATAGAACGGGGTAAGCGAAAGCAACTTAGACGTTGTTGCGAAAGATATTCTGATAAACCGAATCACAGGTAAAGTTAGCATTTTTAACCACAGTTCGAAAAATTAACAAACCTAAGACTGAAATGAACACACAATCTTGAACAATAGGTTTTCAACTTACAACTTGGCTTAACTAACAAACGTTTTAGGTTTTAACCTTCCAAACGTTTGTATGCGTGTGCTTTAACTTTAGGTAAATGCTCAACTGACACTGTGTCTGACGACGTGTTGAAATCTATTAAAAATTAGTATATAAAATTTCAATTACGAGTATATGTAGTTTAGTGAAGTTTCTTTGATATCCTAATATTATGTTAGTTTTATTGATTAAGCAACCATCCTTTATGTTATATGGTCTGATGTTAGATAACGATTTAATTAAACTAGGAACAATATTTACGTGGGCTGAAAGCTGTGTATGAGTAAGAAAGTTGTGTTCTTTATATGTTTTATAAGCTACAAGGGTTTTACTCCCGTATATTTTGTTTTAAACTGTACTTTTGGTTACAATTAAACCAACTAAACAACATTCTGCTTCAATACATTTAGTTTCATAAACTGAAACTGACAAAGTGTATTGTTGAGTAACCTTGGTCCCTGCTGATTGTTTGATTTAGTATAAAACCACTTCAAAACCAGAATATTTACTTTGATCCAAACTCCACAGTTTAGGATCTTATCTTTTTATATGTTAAAAGCATTTAGTATTCGGAAATATTGTATAGGTTTTATCGAAAAAATCAGAAATTCTGTTCGTTAGAATATGTGTATTTTAACGCTTGCAGCATTGACTTGTCTTTACGTAGCACAAAATGAATTCATTGCAATAAGGAAAAACACGTTGACAACATTCGATTTTCGATTTGTTAAAGATCGGGACAGGTTTAATTTTGTGGACTTGTTTTTTCCCTTCCATTTTTACTCAAAGCATAAATAATTTTAGATTAGTATTGTAATTAATTGTATATTAATTTGTTTGAGTGTTATCTAATCAACCGTTATACACAGGTGTAATTTAAATGTGAGCGATATAACCTTTAAAGAATTGTTGTTTTCCAGGTTCGGGGGCACTAAAGACATTGATTTCTGCAAATGCAAAAGTAATATTACAGATTTAATCATTCCATAGAATTTTTGCAGAGAATTCCAAAATACGCCCAAGCAACCGCAAATTCCGGAAAGAGTTGTCTTGATAATACCAACAACATGGTAAACAACGCAAACTTACAAGAGTCATTGAAAACCACTGTATCGGACAAGCACAGTTCAGCTTCAGCTAAATAAAAAACAACAACTTATGTACAGGTAAAAGCAAATTTCACTTGATAATTGTACAACAATGTTACACTAATGTATTCAGTACTTAAAAACGCTACGTAGTTTTGGACTTCACAGCAAGAAATACTGTTCGTTGCAAAATAAATCTTAGATAAGCTGGCACCCTTTCTTTCTCCATTTTGTGAAACTGTCCGACTTTCAAACTTATAGGCCGACAACTTCGAAGAAACCTTCTAGACCAACTGCAGTTTCTCCATAAACGCACATCTTTTAAAAACGCAGTCGAATGGATAATTGGCTGACTTCCAAGATCCATTAAATAGCAAGTAACAGATGCAATTACAGATGCAAAACCATAGAGACCGAACAGAAATATTTTCGGCAACTCCTGACTACAAGCCATTAGAGGATAAAGCAGAGCTATTATTGCTGTGGCTCCATAGAATGGAATTGAAGGCCACACAAATGATTGGAAGCACTTATCACTTAATATGACCAATATTTGCAGTTCCCTAAACCAACACTTTAGTTTCTTGAGCAAGATTTCATTATCAATATCGACAAAAAGCATTGCTCTACCAGTAAACCTGTTACAAGTAACAACAAAACATACTTTTTATAGTAATGAACGTTTTAAATGTTTGTCATATGTAATAGTTACCTTAATAGTTTAATACTAGCAGTAATTTCATATAGAGCTACAATTATTGTTATGGTTGGAATTGATGCCAAAACTCCCACAGGTAAAAACTGCAGAAATTCAAGTATTGCAATTGACAATTTATCGAATTGTGAAATATCTCTACAGCAAAATCTATTCATTGTCGCTTCAGGATACAAGTCAAAGTTGTAAAGCCAAGGTACGAAATAAAAAATTAGGGGAACTGCAAACGACAACATTGTGAACAAGGCAAAAGAGAAAAAGGCCAAAATTAGCAGAAGAGAATTATTATTTTTGTATCTTGAATTTTGGTATAATGAGATGTTTTCCGTTTGTTTGGAGTTTTGTAATAAGCAGTTGAAGAACTGACAAATTTCTAATGCTTTCAAATGCATCGTTAACAAACCACTTGTAAGCACTGCAATTTTAGCTATAAAAAGAAAACCGTGAAACAGTAGAAATATGTAGCTTGGATGTACTTTATTTCTAATATGTACAAACAGTTTAATTGCTGTTTGAACGCAGGAAACTAAAAGGAAGGTGATCCAAAATATGAATGCATTTTTCGTTTTAAGCTTTACGTGTAAATGTATAATTTGAGCTTTAGAAATTGTAACATAAAATGGAGTTATCGAATAAAACTTTGAAGTTACTGTAAACGCTACGCTTAAAAATTTAATTACTGATAGTGTTAGCATTTTTCAACGCAGAAACACCCCATACAAATTCAAGCAGAAAGCTGTTAGTCGATTAAACGTCACACAACACGCTAAATAAACTTAACAATCCACTTACTAGTATATACTGTATATTACACTCCAGATACCAAGCCACTTCAACTTTAACACAATAACTTAAATAATGTTACAGTGCCTAAGGTTTGGTCAAGTTACAAACAATAAAAACAAAATCGATAATAGATCCGATTAAACTACTAATTTACCATGAATACATCCACATTTTACGTGTTTGATTAGATATTATAAATATAGCAAGCCCTTAAGATGTTCAGCCTATTGATGGATACAATTATAATTTCTTTGTCACATTTTGTCCATAATACCAGACTTACCGTTTCTCTAAAGTCTACTTTGCAAATTAAATAAATACATAGTTTATTTGCTAATTGCATAGTATTGCACCTGTATAAATTCATATTTACTGGAAAGAAGTGTTAGTTATAAAGCTTTAGTTTTAATTTTGAAGCTACAACTCCAGAAACAGTGGATAAAGGATAACTATATACTTTCCATAACTACAATATAACGAACAAAGGGGAAATCATAATGAAAAGTGGAGATAGAAAATAAAATTGCATGTTATTATTATTAAATTGAGTTACGCGTGACATCAGCATGTTTTCATCGCACAAATGACTGAATAAAAAATCATACAAATTTATAAATTTTGAATAAAATGAATTTCCATGTTTTTAAGCTACTGTGGGCCTTTTGAGAAGATTGGACTCGGTTTATATTTTCCTAAGCTGTCGAATGTAATTTTACATCTTCACACTTCTTGCATGCAGTCAGAGTCTGACTATGTCTGACTGTCAGACAGAAGACAGATAGTCGCCGACGCACCCGCCCTTTTCCCCGTCCTGTGATCACACCACTTGCCATTTTCCTTGCTGCTGCTGCACTCAGTTCTTTCCTGAGTTCTTCTGTTCTGTTCTCACAATCAAGATTCATTTTTCGTTTCATTTTTCAGTGAGGTACACAGTCGTGTAGTAGAGCAGTAAAGTGAATTTAACTTTCCAAGTGTTAGTCTAATCACAAGAGGATGTCATCGACAAGTGGAATTGGGGGGCAGGCTAAGGGTAGCGGTGGCCGTGATGCCTTGATGCTGCAGATTACGCAGCTTCTAAAGTCCGCGACCACGTCCCTGGATGCCCAGGTAAAGAGATTAAAGGCAGAGGCTTTGGAAAAAGATAAGGCGCTCGAGGCGTCCCAGCTACAGGTCAAAGCTTTGACATTGGATTTGGAGAGAGTTCGCAAAGAGTACCAGGACAAGATCCGGCAGATGAGGAAGGAGCTGGTCGAACAAGACGACAAACTGGAGGATTTGCAACGTAAGTTAAGTGCAAGGGGGGTTGGGAATCTTGGGTTACTTTCGAGCCAACAGATTTACCTTGAAGATGTCAAGGTCATGGCGGCGCCAACTGAGGTCCCTTCGCGGCCTTCCACAGGAAATGTGGAACCTGGAGCTAGTTGGATGGAGGGTGCGGGTGCTAGTGGTCAACGTGAGGGTACTGAGGAGAGTATCGAGAATGAAGGCCTTCTAAAACCTGCCCTCCAAACTAATGCAGAGGATGGACGTGCTAATGAGTAAGTAAAATTAAAATTCGGGTAATAATCATACAGTTTCCTGTGATTCCTGTGATGATGGATTCTGTGAATTTTTAACAGGCCGATTAAGGAAAATACGCCGCGTCCACAATCTGGCGTCTTAACTCAAGCAAAGGAGAAATCTATGGATGAGTAAGTAAAAATAACAGCTTTACCTGAAATCAAGATTAAAGACAATTTAAAATCCTATTTTTTGTTTCTGTTATTCTTTAGCAGGACGAAGAAGGCCGTTCCAGGACCGAGTAGATTGGCAACACCCTCTGGGTCCACTCCGTGTCGCATTCCCAGGAGGGGAGTCAGGCACTTGGATGAAATTAGGGCAGTCCGAATTAAGCAAGAACAAGATGTTCAACCTGAGGGGATTTTGAAGCACAAAAAGGCTCCTCGAAGCAAGGCGCTGAAGGACATTGGTCAGTACTCTTGTGTATGCGGGAGAATGTTCCTTAAGCCCAATAGTTTGGAGAGCCATTTGAAAAGCTACAAGAAGAAGGATGTTCGACGCCAGGATAAAGGGACTAAATGTCAGAAAAAAGTTTTTTGTACTTTGTGCTGCAAATACTTTGCCAGACGCGAGTTGTACCAGCACCAAAAGACTGAACAGTAAGATAAAATAATAACTTTCAAGTTTCAAGTAATTTGTAAAATTATTGTTTTTTTAAGTGTTCGTTTTCTGGTTCTTTTTTGCAGTCATGTTGACTTGACCGGTGAGGATGATCAAAACATTGACCAACAAAGTGCTTCAAGTTCCAACATGGACAAGAAAAGGAAGAATAACTCCTGTCCCAGCACCACTAAGCGGTCCAAGGATCAGTCTGAATGACTCGTCTACCAGCGCAGAATAAGTTCAACGATTGTAATACAAATGTTAATTAATTAAATCTATTAACTAGCTAGTTACCTTGCCTAACTTTCTGAACATAAAATGCGGAGTAGAAAGTAATGTTTTTACATCATGGCTATGTCAGGAAGTTATGCAAGATGAAATTTAATTAAGAATCCAACATTGTAAAATTATAAGTGTAAAATGATTGATATTGAATGATTGATGTATATTGATTTTTAAGGTGTGTCATTGTTTTAAAAAATCTCTTTTAAATAATTGATTTTGTTTAGTGCTTATTCATTTTCATTATCTTGTTACATAAATTAGCAAGTCACAATTATTATACAATCAGTAATAGCAACTGAGTGCATTGCATTGGGGCAGAAGGATTTGCTTTATAAACGGTTACTCAATATTCATTCATTGATTCATTGCATTGCAATTCGTATAATTTGCATTCATAAAATATTTGGAAACACACTTCTACATTCATCTACAGCCAAAGTTTATAATAGATATTTAGTCAGTATTCAGTATTTCCTTTTTTATTTAAGCGCTATTGATATGTAAAAATGCTGCTAATGTTTAAAAAAAATTATTGTTAGTTTCACATCTGATCCGATTAAAAATGTGCGTGCCCTTTATGATTAAATGGAGCGTTTTAAGACCTGCCAATTTTGGCAGACTTTTTCTTACGCAAACCAATTTACATGACTCAGATATCTTTTACATTTTGCTAATCTGAAAGAAGTGTGCCATCTAAAAACACGAAACTTTAAGGAGAACTGAAACTGATAATTACGGTAATGACGATGTAATATTGTATGCATGATCATAGCATGCAGTTAATAGTCTGGTAATTGTAAAAAATAGTTTATTTACAAGTTAATGAGCATTCACGATCGCATCATTGAAATTTAGTCTGAAAGTGCTATCTGATATAAAATATTTTTAGTGCCCTGGAACACCTAAATTTTAACAATTTGGCTAACCGCAACTGAATGTGCGTGTTTGTTTTAAAGATTATTAGAAAACTGTGTTTAAATTTATTTATTAAATACAGTGGCTCACTTCTGTTTCGGTAAACGGTCAGTTGAAGTTGTCTGTTCGATCCGCATTTGCTAAAAAAGAAACTACATAATTATGCGAAATTGTCTTTTATAATACACTATAATAAAGGGTTTACTTCACTTTCATTTCAACCATTTATTGCTACTTTTTTATTGTCTAACCGTAAATCCAATGTGCTTTATTAACTTGCGACTTAAGAAGCAAGTTATTAGTTTTGTCCTGTCCTTCTGTCTGTCTGTCCGTCTGTCTGTCCGTCCGTAGATGCTCTAGAAGCCGCATCTTTCAACTTTTTTCAAAATTTCTTTTTGCATATTGATCAGAAGCATCCTCGCTCGGATGAGTTCGAAGATGGGCACCATATGTCAACTCTAAGGTCAAAAGGTCACGACGATTTCAAAATTTTCCCAACTGACCTATAGCATGTGGCACATGATTATAGATCAGTTTTTGACCAAATTAACGAATCGGATGTCAAATTTTCAAAATTCGAAATCGTGTGGCCGTTATGGCAGTTTTTATATTTGAACGGCTCCAGAAGCCGCATTTTTCAAGAATTTTGAAGAATTATTTTTGGAAACACTTCAAAGGCACCATAATTCAAACTTGTCTGAAGTTGATTCCAAAAGGTCAATTCTAAGGTCAAAGGTCACGACGATTTCAAAAATTTTACAAGTGACATATAGCATGTGGCACATGATTATAGATCAGTTTTCAATCAAATTAACGAATCCAACGTCCATTTTTTAAAACTTGGAATCATATGGCCGTTATAGCAGTTTTTATGATTTGAAGGATCCAAAAGCCGCATTTTTCAAGATTTTTAATTTTTTTTCAAACGCTTTGCAAGCATCATTATTCAAACTTTTCTGAAGATAATCCCAAGAGGTCAACTCTAAGGTCAAAGGTCACGACGATTTCAAATTGTTTAAAAGTGACCTATAGCATGCGGCACATGTTTTTAGGTCAGTTTTTGATCAAATTAACGAATCTGATTTCAATTTTTCAAAATGCATAACCGTTTGACCGGTAAAGCCAAAAAAGTGCAAGAGTTCAAGCATTTTAAAACTGCACGACATGTGGGGTATCAAACGAACAAACATGTGGGGTCGCAAGTTTCCTATATCCTGTTTGTCAGGTTTATTTGATGAAGAGCTTGATATCACTTACATTCAGTTAGTTCACTTAGTTTGTAATACTCAGTATAATCTTTTGTATAGTTACGTTACAAGGAGCATCCTATTCACCATTCTTTGCATACAATGTATTAACAATAGTCAATAGATATAAAACAGCCAGGCAAATATTTAGCTGCATTTAAATAGACAAACTAAAGCAAATAAATAGAGTGGAACAACGATTGTAAGCAAAAAATATAAATTTCGTGTAAGTCAGTTTATTTTACAATTACTAATAGCTATGTTCAATTCGAAATTATCAACCTTGGACTTGATTTGAGTAAACAGGAAGTATTTGTAGCATGTGACAATTACCAGGTTCCTAAGGACAATGAAATGAACAAATATATACTTAATGTTGGTTTGTATTCTTACCACTTCTAATTTGTTTGTTGCTGGCAGTTTTTTCGAATTTACAAATATTTTGCTAAAATACAATCGTTTCCCACATAAGAAATAGCATTAATTGGAATTACCTATATTCTGGTAATAATTGAAATAATTTTACTTGAAGAAGTAACATCAATGATCAATCCGGCATATATATTTGCGGCACTATTTCTAATTGCAAAACAATATAATTGCCTAACTTTTAATGCAACACCACATCTTCTAGAAGAATATTTTTACGGGTTACTGTTGCAACCCACAAATTTCTTTGTAATTCATCACAGCTACACCGCTTATAGCAACAGTCTTCCAAATAGTTTGCTTCCACAGATTGTATTATCACTAGAATATGAAAATCAACTAACGATGTTTGCCACAAGATATCATCAACCAAACGCGATTGTAATCACACAAGCCCATCCACCAGCTAATAAATGGGACGACAATATATCTAACGGAGTTTCATCCACATGGAGATACTTGCTTATTCCAAGCACATTGTATATTGTAGCCTCCGTATCCACGGCATTCCGGGTTAGCATTTGCACAATTCCAATCTTTAGCTTCAACTTTGATTTGATACTAAAGTGCGGTAAACTTAATAGAAAATTTGAAAACACCCCTGCAATTAAAATAGTGGTACGCACTCGACTAAAACAGATACAAGTTATTTGCAACAACTACTGCAAAAACCCAGCAGTTGGTCAGTCAGAATTGTCTGCTTTATTCATTATGGGTCCCTTGTATTTTCACAGACGCTACTATTCTAATGCAAACAACAGAAAGATTCCAGCTTCAATAATTTTTACACACACAGGATTATATCATGAAAGTGTAACAAAACGTTTTCTATGTGAGCAAATATATCGCTCTCGAAACTACAAATTATTTCCTGCCGCTTGGCACTGTTGGGCAAAACAAATGCTGGCTATTGAGATTTCTAAACGCCATAATATATCGTATGTAAATTATGGTTTGAGGATTGACGTTGTTGACGACAACTTCTTAAGTCAAGATATTCGGGAACGTATCCTTCCACACTTGCATGGTGGACTGTATCTTCAATACTTTTCCGGTTATTACTTTCATTATTTTGTGGACACTTCAGGAAACACTTCTAATGCTTTTGTTGAATACACAGTTTGGACAAAGCCAGTTGAAATAGCGTTTTTATTTTTTGTTTTGGTTATTTGGTTTATTGGGGCTGCCTTGCTAACAGATTGGAGACAGCAAAATGTGTTAGTTAAATTAATTGAAAACGTAATTCTCTTATACTATTTAGGAACTAAAAAGGGAACGCAAATCCGTAAAAATCAGAAGCTACTAATAGTTGTTGCATTTGCATCGTTAATAATCTGGACATTTTACGAAGTAGAAATTACAAGTTTGGTAACTGTTCGGGATAAACAACACGCTTTTGCAACTGTGAAAGAATTTTACAAAGCCGGATACAAGGTGACCGTTTCAAGCAATTGCAATAGTTTAAAAGAAAATCATGTCTGTGATTTTGGACTGTATATCGTGACAAAAGATAGGGTTATAAATAAATGGGCTTGGTACGTTCAATCTCGCTGGAACTACTGGTATCTACAGAAAAATCGAGCCATTGTAAAACGAGATATTGGACAATATGCTGAGTGTTTTAATGTAGAGGAAGAAGTGGATAAGATACCCTGGTTTTTGGCTGTGTATACTGTAAATCGATACTGGATACTACAAACTCTTGAAGCAGTAAGAGAAGCAGGCTTAGTAGAAAAATGGAATGAGTGGGCGCAGTTCTCAACTTCTAATTTTGAAAGAGAAGAGTTTATAGAAATTGCGGGTGACAAGGAACCTGATGTCATAAATTTTAAAAGAATTTTGGCCGTGGTGTTTGTCTGTTTGGCTTTTGTTTTGATAGCATTTCTTGCATTAATCTTGGAATGTTGTATTAGTTTAAAGTTGTCAGATCTATACAGAATTTGGTTTAAAGCTCGTAAGTTTATAGGCGCTGTTTTACAAAGTGTAAAAGATATACGCTATTGGAGGAATTGCTTGTGTTGTAATGTCAGGAACGTGGCATTATAAACCGTAGGGATTAGCAAGGCGGCAAGGCCGTATTGCAGGACAGCAGGAAAAAGTTTGAGTTAATTTGAATATTAAAATTGGCGTAATTTTGTAGTGAACTATTCTTATTTGTAGTGTAGATGATTCATATGTATTCAATGATACGCATTTTAAATTGTGTCAATGTGCTACATAATATATTAATAAAAACCTCGATTTATCCTTGTTTTACTTTAAACTGCTTTAAACCATAATACCGCAATGTCAAAATTATTTATTGACTTTTGGAATGTTGGCTTTTTGCTTTTGGTAATTAAAACTTGAATCGAAATTCAAGGCACATGTGCTGGTATTTGCACTAAGATAAACAGTCCTCTGTGCAATATCTCTGTGCCTTGCATTCCTTAAGAATGCACATTTTAAAAACATTTGGATATAAAAGTATACTAACAAAAGCAGTTACAGTTTTGTATAAAAATCCCCTAGCTACAAAGAACATTACAGCTTTTATCTTACAAATTTGGACTTGATTATAGCATCTGTTTCCGGAAATTTTTTGCTGATTACTTACGAATAAACAGTCTTTGATTTTGGCCTACATGTCTACATTTGACGATGACCAATAAAAGTTTTGACTGTTTAACAATTTAATAGACAACAAATGCAGTTATTTAATTGCATGTATTAATTTCCTTGAATGACATTTTTGACAAAGGAACAGTTGCCGTTATATTTACAATTGTAAATTGGTATATAATAAGCTGATATTTATATATAAAATAAAATAAAATGCATTTAGCTAATGTTTGGAAAGTAGAGTCATGTAAGGTTCCTTGGAGAAGTACCAATAACTGGTTTCAATGTTTTGCCAACTTGTATTCAAACAATTGGATTTATATTTTTATATAATGTATAAGAATAGATTTGTAAACAATAATTGCAACTACAAACAATTTGAATGCCGACTATCAATCAACATTAACAACCTTGCAGTAGATACCACAAGAAAACTAGAGCAATTTGTTTGCTTTTGAACAAAACTTTTAAACCTTGTTTTATGTGCAAAACTTGTTTACTTCTTTTGAATCAGTCCCTCTAGCAGACAGGCCGAATTTAAAAAACAAGTGTTCAAGAATAATGAAATCTCATATGCTACACATTGTATCTTACAGCAATATACCTGTATATCGATGGCAACTTTTCAGGTTGTGCTATAAGAAAACCCATACTTTAAGATTTGTGCTAAATGATTTTTTCACAAACTTCGATTTGTGCTATATGACTTTTTTCAAAGACTTCAAATGATGCTATATGATTTTTTGGGGCAATTTGAACTGATAGTGCCAAAATGTGTTTCAAAATCTCCTGATTATTTTGGTACTAAAAGTTCATTTTGCCCCAAAAAATCATATAGCATCATTTGAAGTCTTTGAAAAAAGTCATATAGCACAAATCGAAGTTTGTGAAAAAATCATTTAGCACAAATCTTAAAGTATGGGTTTTCTTATAGCACAACCTGAAAAGTTGCCATCGATATGTTGGGTTTAGATAGTGTTTTGAAACCCACATGATTTTTAAAATATACAAACGTTCAATGATTGCAATTTTTCAAGTTTTAGTTGTAATGTTTTTCATTACAACACAAACAAATAGCCGTACTTTTGATAAAACAACACACATTTTAGAAAAATACTTTCCTGGGCTTTTGTTACAAACCACCAACTTTTTCGTAACTCATCATGGCCACATCAGTTTATTCACAAACCACATTCAGGACTACTCAATTCAACAAGTTATCTTATCCGTGAAATATAATCACCAAATTAAACCGTTTGTGTCACGTTATCATCAGCCCACTGCAATCATAATAACACAAGCATATGTGTTAGATATTAAATGGATGAATTCAACTTCAAACGGTGTTTCATGTGCATGGAAATTAACCTATACTAATTCTTTAAAGAATGTCTGTGCACTTTTTTTCCGGATTGAACATGACATGGGTGCTTACGTTACGGCTGACGTTGTGCAAGCTGCTCTTATTATGTGGAGCTGCTGCTGCTACTTGCTTGCTTGAGTAGCACATTATTGTTTGGTGAAGCACAACAAACCAAATGCACACCACCGCGCCACCTACTAACCTTCTCTTTCACTCCCTTCATGCCATCGAAATGATGAATGCTATCTGGATTTAAAATGGCCGTTAACTTGTCCACTGAGCCCAATAATCAAGATGAATTTTCATTACAGCACAATGAAGCAACTGATTACAAGTGGATCCCTTGCATGATCTGTGGAGTCCGAGGGATTTTTAAGTCATCACCTGGAACATTAAAAGGAGTTCCTGTCCACTTTAAGTATGACTGGAAGTGCGTTCATTGCGAAGCCCCGCAGAGTTTACTACATGATTTACCATCCTTTGAGGGATATTTCAACGACTCTGCTCAAGACGAAGAAGAATCAACAATCTCCAGTGAAATGGAAGTATCACCGTTATTACCACCAGGATTAAAGTTTCTTCACATTAATATAAATGGTTTACGGTCTAAATTCACTGAAATTTATAATTTACTAGTTACAGAGAAGAATATTTTGGCTTTGGCAATTACAGAAACCAAACTAAAGGAGGAACGTGATTTAACAACGATATATGAAGTCAATGGTTATGAATTATTTAGATACGATAGAGTAGGTTCTGAAGGTGGAGGAATTCTTGTTTATGTACGTAAAGATAATTGTGAATGTGAACCGTTAACAGAATTTGTTATCAAATCGTGTTATGGTAATATTGAATACAAACTATTTAAGATTAAGAGTTTCGGTATGAAACCTTTGTTATTTGGCGTAGTGTATGTTCCTCCCTCAGATAAAGAAGAAAGAATGTATAGTTTTCTTTATGACTTGTGTACTGAAATCAGAAATTTTGACATTGAGAGTATTTTAGTCGGTGACTATAATGTAGATCTGTTAAAACGCACTACTGAATCTAAGAGGTATCTAGATATTTTTAATGAATTTGGATACACACAGTTAGTAAAAGAACCTACTAGAGTAGCTCTTGTTAATAGATTTGATAACTACACAGTGTCATCGACGCTTTTAGATCATATAATGGTTAGTAATCCCCTCAATTTTAGTTCAACTTCTGGTACTAACTATGCAGGATCTGACCACAAATTAGTATACACTGTTCGAAGGAAACCAAAAAGAGATAGTGTTTTAAATAACAAAATTCAATATAGAGATTATCGTAGTTTTGACAATGTTAAATTCATGGAAGAATTAGAGAAAGTAAATTGGAATGTATTACTATCAACACCATCAATAGATGATTCTATAACCATATTTGAAAATATTGTCCTAGCGTTGCTAAGTTTGCATGCACCGTTGAAGAGTAAACTTATTAAAACAAAATCTGCTCCGTGGTTTTCAAGAGTTCTTGAAATGAAATGTAGGCGTAGGGACAAAATGAAGAGGGAATTTGAAGCTACCAAGGATCCCAAATTATTTCATGAGTACAAGAAATTAAGAAACATTACAAATCATAATATGCTAACAGCTAAAAGAAATTATTTCAGAAATAAGTTCTCAAAATTCAAGGATTCAGAAAATATTTGGAATGTAATGAATGAGTTGACAGGTTTTAGGAAAAAAACTTCGAAGAAAATCTGTAAACTATTTGATGAATCGACAGGTAGGATAATTACTGATGATGCCTCAATCTGTAATAAGCCAGCTAACGAATTTATTTTGACACATTCTGTTAGTGATTTAAAAGAACTAAGTTCAGAAATAAGAGAATACGAAAAATTGTATATTTCTGCAAATCCAGACTATACTATCGAACCCTGTACTACTAAAGAAATACTTAAAGCAATTCACTCTGTAAAAAAGGGTAATGACAAAGCGTCCATTCCAATACGTGTAATTAAGTCTTGTTTAGGAGTATTTGTAGTTCCATTAAAAATTATTTTTGATAAAATCTTGACTGATGGTAAATTACCGAAGTGTTTTAAGAAAGCTAATTGTATCCCACTCTATAAAGGTAGAGGTAGTTATACTTCATCAGGATCTTATAGAGCTATTTATGGATTAAGTTTTCTAACTAAAGTATTTGAAAAGATTATGTATAACAGACTAATGGGTATGACTAGTACTCTATTTAACAAAAATCAGCATGGATTTCGTCAAAAAAGGTCCTGTGAAACCGCAGTTTCTATTTTGACGCAATTCATTTTTACGAATATATGTAAAAGAAATGGTAAAGTTATGTCTCTCTATATCGATTTTTAAAAAGCTTTTGATAGTATTTCTCATGTTGTGTTATTTAGAAAGTTAATGAGTAAGTTTCAAGGCAAAATCCAACCGTATATGTTAAAATTATTGCTTGACTACTTTACAGATAGACAGTTTAGAATAATTAATGGAAGCTTCGTTTCTGATTATTTTGATATCAAGTCTGGGACACCAGCAGGTGCCTGTACAGGACCATTAATTTTCTCATTATTTATTAACGATATAGGGGAAGGTATCGATCTATTGTATCTTTTGTTTGCAGATGATCTTGTTATTTTTACTGAATTTACCGATGTTAATGACGGAATTAGTAAGCTATCCCAATGTTTTGATAAGTTGATCAATTGGTGTACTGAAAATAAGTTGGTAATTAATGTACAAAAAACAAAAATACAATATTTTTACAAAGAACATGACTATAGGTAAAAGGTTTAATAGGCGATTCAATTTCACTCAATGGGGTAATAATTGAAGTTGTAGAGTGTTTCAAATACCTTGGAGTTCATATTGACTCCACTTTGCAGTTTGTAAAACATTTTAACATTGTAGATTCTAAAGTTAAAGGGGCTATTGTCAAGCTCAACTCTATCAAGAGAAACATTACTCCAAATCTTTTAAAAACTCTCTTATCTTGTTTCGCAATAAGCATTTTAGATTACTGTTTAGTTATTTGGTCAATTCAAACGAAACAAAAATTGCAAACCATTCAAAATAAAATAAACAATTTTCTAATATGTTATTATCACCCTAGACTATATAAAATGTTTAGATTAAATAAGAGGAACTTTTCTATAATGAAGGCAAAAGTTGATGTAAAAGATTTACTATCTCGTGCAGATATTTTTACTCTTGAAGAACGAAGAGATCTTTCTCTAATTAAGTTCATTGACAGAAATAGATTTATTGAGGTGTTCGATAATTGGTTTCCATTCAATGAAGAAAATCCTTTTGCACGATTTATACTAGATAAAGCTTCATCTGAAAAGTTCAAAAAGTCAGTTAAATGGTCATGTCATGTAACCTGGAATAAATATGTTGATCTATGTAAACCCAAAACTGATAGTAGTTTTATTAGTTTCCTAGAAAGTTGTAAACTAAAAATTATACAAAAAAGATGACTTAATTTATAATACTAAATTTTGATATTATGTTGATGTTATGGTAAAGATTCTATGGATTTTAATGTAACTTGGAATGAATTTTTGTTAAGTACTATTATTAGTATATCAAAGCTGTTTTGGAAATGATAGCAGTTGTAACTATCGACTGATTCTGATAACAGTGAAAATAAATCATTCAATCAATCAATCAATCAATCAATCGAATATTCCATATTACCCCTAGATCCGCCACATGTGTGGCGGGCAAACTTACTCGTATTTGCTAATTCCAAGCACAATATTTATAGTTGTTTCTCTGTCCAAGCAAGTCCAGACTCAAATATGCACAACTACAATTTTTAGCTTCAATTTTGATTTGCTTCTTAAGTGCGGTAAACTGAACAGAATATTTCATGAGAAATGAATGGGCTTCACGGATGCTGGTAAGTAAAGGTAACTCAAGCTTTCGAAATTTTACTAATTTCTTCGTCAGGAGTATAGGACAAAGTAAAATACAGAAACGGATAAAGCGTAACAAATTCTTTCATAAAATTATTATAATTTATATCGCATATAATTATTCCATTTTGTATTGCCATCCTTGGAGACACGTCCATTTAGGGGATAAGTTTTTGAAGGAAAGTTGAGATGATGGGATTGAGGGTTTTTCCGTTGTTTTTGTTCATGCGCTTCTCCGGGTCTACATTTTGGATGTACAGACCTTCCATCGCTTCCCTGTGAAAGTAGCGGTGTTCGACCTCTATTAGACTTGCTGAGTCAATAGTGATGGTGTGGGTTGGGAATTCCTTTATATGTCCAATGACTGCTGATTGTGAACTTTTTCGGAAATGGTCATCGATGCGTTCTTTCCAGGGCCGACTTGTCTCTCCAATGTAGATGATTCCACAACTGCAAGTAATCTTGTATATGCCTGGAGGAAGTTGTGCTAGTCTTTCCTTCATGTTGCAAAGCATGCTTCCCAGTTTCATACCTGGTATATAATCAAATTCACACTCCACGTGAAAGCTGAAGAAATGGGTGAGTCTAGTGGTTAAAGGACCCATATACGGTAGTATCAGGCGTATTGGTTTATCTTCTAGGGCTGCAATATCCAACTCGGGATTGTAGTGTAAGACTTTTATCCTCATCTTTTCAATACGAGAATTGATAAAACCAAGTGGGTAACCATTAGACCGTAAATCGTCCCGGATGAGATCTAACACTTCTTCGATATATTCTTGGTCACAAATAACCAGAGCACGAAAGGAAAGAGAATCCACAACTGACATCTTTTGAGATATATGATGATACGAGTTGAAGTTTAAATAACGTCCAGTGTGAGTGGGTTTACGATATACTTTTTTCTTTAATTTTCCATCATTTTGTCTCGTAATTTCGATGTCCAAAAAGGCAATTTTCCTATTCATTTCCAGTTCAAAAGTAAATTGAATGTCTTCGTGGTATGAATTGAGTGTTGAAAGAACGGAAGTGGCCGAGGATTCTGGGATTGCCGCAAGTGAGTCATCCACAAATCGCTTATAGAAGTGAAATAGTGGATTGTCTCGAATTATTGTGTTTTCCAGTTTTTGCATGGCCAGTTCAGCTATTATTGGGGAGATGGGGGAACCCATTGGACAACCAAATATTTGGATGTATATCCGGTCCTTCCAGTGGAAATAATTACAAGTGCAGCATATCTTGATGAGTTTGATGAGTTCTTGTCGGGTGAGTCTGGTCTTGTTTTTCCATGCGTAGTTCTGCTGGAGTAGTTCTTCGATATAGTTTATGGTATCTTCAACAGGAACCTTGGTAAATAGAGAGATGACATCAAACGAGACCAGTTCATATTCGGAGGGAACAACTATATCCGCCAGAAAAGTTGACATTTCATATGTGTTTTTTGTTGCGAAATCATTTTTTGCTACGGTTTGAAGAATTGGTTTCAAAAACTTCGCCAGTTTGTATGCCGGTGAATTTCTGTAGTCGACGATAGGTCTTAGGGGCCTTCCTTCCTTATGTATTTTAGGTAATCCATAAAATCTTGGTGTGCGAGAGTGAGGAGTTATAATGGATTTGTACTCAGTCTCTGTCAAACGTTTCATTTTATGGAGGTTAAGGCACGTCGTTTGTATTTGGTCTTCAAACATCTTGGTTGGATTGGAGTCCAGTAAAGAATAGCAACTGTCCTGGAGAAGAATTTCAATTTTCTCCTCATACTCGGATCTGTTTAGGATAACTGTGGCGTTTCCTTTGTCTGCAGGACAAATTATTATATCCTTGTTCCTCCGTAGAGACTGTAGACCTTGCTGAATCCAGTTGTAATGGGATTGATCCGAGTATTTCTTATGTAATTCCGATTCCAAAATTTTCACCGCACCTGATCTGATGATGTTCTTCTTGTGGTCGTTATATTTTTGGTCATCTAGTTCTTGGATACATTTTTCCACATTTAAGGTTGCTTCTATTAAAAGATCCGTTTTTGATTTTATGGGAATGGCGTAATTCAAGCCGAGCTCCAACAATTTTTGCTCCATTTCGGTTAGGGAATAGTCCGAGTAATTATGGACTGATGTTATTGTTTTCTTTCCATACTTTTGGATGCGTGGTGAAACTTTCTCTAGTTTTTCCATTTTCAAGCGGTCGAATTTCTTTGTGTGCTTCGTTTTGATTTTGTGATTCTTGATCCCAATTCGGTCGCTGATTAATTTGCGTATGGAAATTTGAAGCTCCAGAGGAAGTTTGTCCACGGTTTGGTTTAATTTTTTGATCTGCTTGTCCAACTGTTGGAGTCGATGAAAATGTTTCCCGACTGTAACATTCATGAGTTGAAAGGAAGTGCGTTCCAGAATCATTTCGTTTTTTCTGTGGATACCCCTGCGGTTTGATATTCGGAATCCCGAAGGGATTAGGTCATTCTTCTTACAGCGTTTGAGAAAGGCAATGTGATTTTTTGTGGTAATGCGTTGAATTTCTTGCCGTTCCAGCTTTGTGATGGTACGTACGTAAGACACCCCAAATTGTCTGCAGATAACATCTTTCAGATTCTTCCATCCGTCCATATTTAAATTTCATGAGAAATGAATGGGCTTCACGGATGCTGGTAAGTAAAGGTAACTCAAGCTTTCGAAATTTTACTAATTTCTTCGTTAGGAGTAAAGGACAAAGCAAAAGAAAGAAACGGATAAAGCGTAACAAATTCGTTCATAAAATTATTAAAATTTATATCGCATATAATTATTCCATTTTGTATTGCCATCCTTGGAGACGCGTCCATTTAGGGGATAAGTTTTTGAAGGAAAGTTGAGATGATGGGATTGAGGGTTTTTCCGTTGTTTTTGTTCATGCGCTTCTCCGGGTCTACATTTTGGATGTACAGACCTTCCTTCGCTTCCCTGTGAAAGTAGCGGTGTTCGACCTCTATTGAACAGAATATTGGAAAATGTGCCTGCAATTAAAATACTGGTTCACACTCCAAGCGGGAAGTTACAAGTTATTTGCAACCGCTATTGTAACAATCACGTAATTAGCCAAATTCAACTTGCTTCATTGTACGTTAACGGTCCCTTATATTTTCATAACTTTTATTTTTTCAATGGAAACAACAAAAGGATTCCAGCTGTTATAGAATGGACGCATCAGGGTCTATTTGCCGAAAGTGTAACAAAACGATTTCTCTGCGAACATATATATCGCTCACGGTCCTACAAATTATTTCCTGACGCTTGGCACTGTTGGGCAAAACAAATGCAGGCTATCGAGATTTCCAAACATCGTAACATATCTTATTTAAATTATCGTTTGAAACTGGACACTGTTCACGATAACTATTTAAGTCAGGATATTCGGGAAAGTATTCTACCACACTTGCATGGTGGAATTTATCTTCAGTACTTTTCTGGTTGGTATTACCATTATTATTTAGACTATTCCGGAAACGTTTCTAATGCAATTGTTGATTATAAGGTTTGGACAAAGCCGGTAGAAATGTCGTTTTTTGCTTTAGCTTTAGCAATTTGGATTCTTGGAGCCATACATCTAACCAATTGGACACATGAAAGTTGTTTCTTTGAATGGATTGACAACTTGATTTTTTTGTATTATCTGGGTACTCAAGAGGGAACACAAATCCCTAGGAATCAAAAGTTACTAATATTTGTAGTGTTTGCATCGCTAATAATCTGGACATTTTACGAAGTGGAAATTACGAGGTTGGTAACGGTTCGTGATAAAAAGTCTTTGCAACAATTAAAGAATTTTTTGCTAATGGGTACAAGGTGTCTGTTAATGATTGTGACAATTTAAAAGAAAATTTTGTGTGCATAAAAGGTATAAGGATGACGAGAACATATATAGGATTTCAAAGAAGTGGGGTTGGTATGTTCAGTCCAGGTGGAATTATTGGCATTTACAACAAACGCGAACATCCGTAAAGCGGAAACTCAATTACGTTGACTGCTTTAACGTGGAGCAAGAATTTGATACAGTACCCTGGTATTTGGTTGTTTACACTGTAAATCGATATTGGATAACCGAAACAGCTGAAAGAGTTAGGGAAGCAGGTTTAATTGAGAAGTGGAATGAATGGGCGCAATTTGCAACCTCTAACTTGGAACGCGAAAACTTTATTGAAATCCCTGGTAACCTCGAACCAGATGTTATCAACTTTAAAAGAGTTTTGGCTGTAGTGTTTTTACATTTGATTATAATGCTGAATGCGTTTGTTGTGCTTATAATAGAGCGTTGTACAATTTTGAAATGATTTGTATAAAACCACATTTAACATGCTGAACAAAATGTTTCTAAAGATACATAATTTAAAGTCTTTGCATAACAAATGTGCGCAGAATTGTCAAGTATACATTAATTTATATTTTACAAGCATTTGGATGCATTTGGGGAAACCAAACAAAATGACTAATAACTAAAATTGAAATAAATCCTAGTAAGGCAGAAGAAAGGTTCACGGGTACCCTACCTGGCACTTTTAAGTACCTAGTTGGAACCTTTGTGGGATTGCTGTAATCCTAAATTACAATTGGTTACATATATTAGAATGTGGGTACCCTAAAATTTGCATACTATGCAGATGCATCAAGATAATAGAAAATTATGTTCACATGAACTTAATAAACTTTTGTAAAAGAAGTATAATTAGGTAGCGCGAATTTTTCAATTTAGCTGGTTCATTTAAAATTGAACACTATCTTGGTTCATTTGGCCACGGTTTTGGTTTAATTAAAACCGACTGGAATCTTTGTTGGTTTATTTGGAACCTATCGGAACCTATTTTGGTTCACGCGAAACCCTCGGAACACTTTAGACATCCTTTGGAACACCGCTGGCCTACTTTGAAACCCCTTAGAACATCTTAGGCATCATTTGGAAGCCATTAGGCTTTTCCTTTTTCCCATGTAAAGTATCGCTTTGCGCTATCTAATAAATATATGTGACTACACTTTGTACACTGCGCCATAGGCGCCCAGATAAAGCCCAAACCTTAATTTGAAACTATGATATCTATTTTGCATAATCTGGGACTTTTTAACCTAACCTAATCATCAAAACCTAACCTAACTTGTAAAGAAAGGTGTAGTGTGGGTGATAGGTTCCTCTGTTGAACAACTTGAAATTTCCAAGTTATTCTACAGAAAAACCTATAAACAACGTTAAAATAATTAAAATTAACAATTAATTAATATTATATTCGATTTATATTAAAATATTTTATTCACCTTAAATAAATAGAATTGCATATAAGTAAGCTAGCTATTTATGAAGGCACAAGTCGAAGTCGACGTTACGCTTTCTCGTAAGTTACGAGTCGTAACCCCGCGATTTTTAAATTCGACATGTTCCGCCAGAGCGCCTTCATTCACCATCATCGTTTTCACAATCTACTGCGTGCATTTCAACAGTACAAACTCATCTTTGCTCTATGGCATTTCCTATTTACTCAACGTTCAGAAATACGTCTCAGCTTACCCCAAACCCACATGAAAAGTAATTGCGCGGGAACACTTTTAAAATGAGAACAGAGTTGCAGCTGCTGCAGTGCAAGTGCAATCAAAACAAGACGCAAGAGATCACACGAGCAATTACAGCTCAGCAGTTAATTTTGAACGAGTTTAGTTAAAAGTTAAGCAATTAACGGCAAAAGTGTGTAATTAATTAATATTTTGCGGATTTCTGGCATAGTTCATGTTAACAGGTATATATTAAAGTTGTGTGGAATGAAGCGGTTTCAAAATAGCTTGTAAATTGTAAAGTTAATTAATTAATTAATTGATAATTATTTTTGATGAAAGGTGCATCAGAAACGGAAAGGTATGGAGGTTGAAGGGGAAAATGGTGACGTGCCTCGTCCAAGGTCATCATCCGGAGATTCCGATAAGGAGAACACGATGAGGGATTTGGCGGAGGTCACAGATAAGCAGGAGGAGCCTAAGAATGTTAGGGAGCTTGACCAGGAGGAGAAGGAGGAGCTAAGCGAGCCCCGAATTTTCATCAGGAACTTTGAGGAGATTAAGGAGAATAGTGACGATGACGATGAGGTGTTCATTTTGGGGGATGATGAGAATGTTAATGTGGTTCAGGTAGATATTAGAAGTCGGGAGAAAAAGGAGGTGGATGCTAGTTTGCCAGAGGATTTAATGATGGGGTATGAAGTGGTAGGAACGGAGTATAGATACGTAAGTTGGTTTTTAAAAGCTTTAAAAGTTTAGAAGATTTAATTACGTAATTTTATTTTGTATTAATATGAAGGTGGACCCTGTGCTAGATCGAGCTAAGAAAAAGTTGTCCAAGTGGTTAGAACGTCATAAGAATAAGCAAAATTCCAGTACTGAATCGTATGGCGAAGCATTCCCGTCACCTGCTGCTCCAGCATCACCTCCACCATCATCGAGATCAAATTCAAATGCTAAGCAGCGAAAGCAACAGACTTCTACAGAAAAAACGCCTAGTTACCAAGTTCCCAAGCAGCTACCATTATCTTTCATTCCTGTCAAACCTAGGTCTGTGGCGGCACCAGTATCTTCACCGTCACAACAGCAGCAGCAGTGTCCAACAGCTTCTTCGCAATTTTTCAGCAACGTTCAAAGTCAACCTCGAGTTATTCAATTGACTCCACTAAGAATGCCAACTGGTAACGTTACTCTGCAACCGTTGACGTACAATCCAACAACTGGATATCTTTTGCAGCCTGCAGGTACAAACTTGAATCTAAATCTTCTTCAAAAGTAACTAAAACTTGGGCTAATTTAATAAAATGTCAACTATGTTACTACTTTCAGGCATTCTTCGTCGACCATCAGGAAACCAGGTAGTTTACCGGAACGTCAATGTCATTAACCCTTCTGTGCGTCCTGGAAACACTCAATTTGTTCAGCGGTCCCCATCTCCAGTCGTCCGTTCTCCTCAAACCATTCAAACCCGATTTAATTTGCCATCCAAACCCATGTCTCCCATTGCCCCACAGCAACAACGATATCAACCTATAGCTCCACGGATTGTGGTACCCCCCGCATCACCCAGATCATTCCCATCGCCCAAGTCATTCTCATCATCGCCACCACCACTGCCCAGAACACCAGGCGTTCAAACTGCTAGACGAGCCTCAATTCGCAAGACAGCAATAGTAACTCCTCTGTCCTCGCCCTCTGGACCTGTGGCGATCTCAGCGGGAAGTCAAAAGCCCATTCCTGGTACTTTGGTGGAAAACCCTTCCAATGATACAGGGAAAACCTTTCCTTCTCTGGTGGTCTCAGTCAATCCCTGCTTAATACTCAAGCCTAACAAAGCGGAACAAAGCAAAGCTAGATCTGAACTTGACAGACGCCTCAAGTCTGTACTGACCGAAACCCCGGAAAAGTTCACAGAGTGGCTATTACGACGTGGACTACTGAGACTCAACCAAAAGTGTAGTATCCACCCCCAAAATCTGTTTCAACTTGGCAAGTACGCGGCAGCAGATAGAGCACCATTTAGCGGTGGTTATATCTGGAATGTACCCTGCTGTCCCCAAAAACCTTTGTCAGTTTTCAATAGATCCATTCTCGAAGGTTTGGTGTATCCACCAGGAACTGTACTCAAGCTGATTTATCACTGGGCTTGTCAAACCCCGGTTAACCTGGTGATGCAGTGGTGTCAAGTAAGCAGTTCGTTTTTACGGGAATTTTATGCTACTCTGAGGGCCGTGTGCATTTCCTGGTTGCATGAAAAGTGTCCACCGATGGGGGGAGATGGCAAGTGTGTAGAAGTGGGGGTGATTACTATTGGAAGCTCGGCAGAGGTAAAAAAACAAAAAATAATAGTCATTAAAAGTTTAAAAGTTTAGAATGGTTCAGTTAATTAGTTTATTAACTGTTTTTGTAGACCACCCAAGGATCTAAAAACGTCACTGTGGAGATTCTCGGGGTTTTCGATCCAGCTACTAAAATAGTTCGCCTGAAAGTGATTAACGGCTTGTTTCCGGTAAGAATGCATATTCTTACATTACCCCAGAACCTGTTAAAAATTCTGTAATTTTGTTACCTTTCCCAGTACTTGCTCCAAGACAAGGAAAGTCCTACGGGACAAGGCGCTCGTGCATTTCAAATCCTCTGGGCACTTACCCACTGGGTGGATAAGCGAAGTAAGATAATTATCGACCCCGTAATCGACCCCCACCTTCTCCGAATAGTGGGCTTTTACAATACTTCCCAGTCTGGTAATTCCTCAGCCTCCCAATCCTCCGTAATTACCAACTATCTACGCAACGTGGTTCCCAGACTGTTTAACAGCACACTAAGCGTTCTTAGCAAGTCTTTAGTACAGCAGTTTTTGGATGAACTTAGTTGGCGAGAAATGTTCAGTAGTACGACACTAGCCACCTATGAAAATATAATGGATCAGATTAGCATGATAACCAAGTGGGACTTTCCAGAGGAGCAGAGCTTGAAAGAGAGATTGAAGAAAGTTGGCCAAAATCCCTTTTTGGACTGGAGCCACACAAAACGAACAATGAGAAGCCCTCTAAACACTATACCCATTTCACTACGAGAAAAACCCGGGATTAAAGAGTGTGTTCAGTTGATTTCTAAGAAAGATGTAGTTAAAACGCTGCCACCTCCACCTCCACCCGTTTACAAAGTCGGATCAACCAGAGCTCAAATTGTGGGTCAGCCACCCAACCACCAAAGAAAGAGAAAGTATGCGCATGAGGATGATGACGACGTGATTATACTAGAGCAACCCAAGAAACCCGGTGATGCAAACAAAAGTTACTACAACAAGTTTTTACGTAATTCTGTGCGACACTCCCTGCAAAATTATTACTATGGAGGACTTAAAGGTCAAGAAGCTCTGGAAGGAGGAACACCTTTTCCCATGAACTTAAAATGTCCCCTGTGCATACGCACGTTTCAAAGCAATGGGGACATTGTGCGACACTTGTTTACCCACGTGAGCACTGTGGGACTGACTGAAAGGGAAAATAGCGTTTGCAAGGTGTGTCTTAAAGTAGTACCTGCCTCTGTGACAATGAGCTGGCATTTGAAGGAAGCCCATGAGTTGGTGGGGGCCAAGGCTTGTAGGATTTGCGAATTTCTGTGGAGAAAGGAGGAGGAGCAAGTGACTCACATGTGGCACGTGCATCAGCACATGGAGGCACCGTACAAGTGTGGACTTTGCGGATGGGCTAGTAGCTTTCACCACAAGGCTATTCAGCATCACCAGGAAAGGCACGGGAATGAGGGGAACGTGATGTGTCCCTTTTGTCTACAGATTATGACCATTGCTACGCTGGCTGGACTAAAGGAAGTTATTAGACATTTGCAAATTCACGCTAATCAGCAGCGACGATGCAAAAAGTGTACCCGGTGCTGCTTGAGCTTTGTAACGGAGCAGGAACTGGAGAGGCACTTGGTGGAGCATAAAAGTCGGGTGGGAAATGGGAACTGGGTGATATATCAGTTGGCTCCAGGGGAAAGGGTTGTGATGATGGCTGAGCCGCCAGTGAGTCTAAATCCGTTGAAAATTAATCCCTACCCAAAAATACCTCCTCCGGTGAAAAAGCAGAGGAAAAGTGGGGAGGAGAAAGGGAAGCAGATTACTAAAAGCACGCTGAATGTTGGAGCGGCTGTGCCACTTGACACGAATGCAAAGTTTGGAGGAGAGACGTTTAAAATTGTGGTGGGCAAGGGGATTAAAGGAACTTGTGTGGAGTGTGGGGAGGATGTGACCACTGCAAACCATTTTGTGTAAGAATTTGTAGTATATTTTGTATGTTGAAAGTTTGAAAGGATTTTAATTGGTATTTTTTGTTTCTGCAGGGGAAAGTTATTCTGTACTCGGTGTCGCTTCCGCACTAGCTGTGCCAAATCCATGGAATTGCATCATGAAAGGAATCACGGTCAGGAAAAGTGCAGTAAAGTGAGGAAACCGGCTTTTAAAACCAGACCCGTGAAGCGTCTCGAGGAGCCTATGCTTTGCAAGTGTGGATTTTCTTGTGATCATCCTACTCAGCTTGGTACGGTTTTTGGTTTGCAAAACAACAAGAATTTTTGGTTTCTTGGAACATTGGAAGCGTCTTTAGTTAGTTTTTTTGCTTGGTTTTTACAGCTAACCATTTAATAGATTGTGAAAAATTTACTGCGTATCCGAAACCTAAACCCGTTGAAGAAAGTGAAAGTGCTGAGATGGAAGTAAGAGAAGATTTGGGAACAAGTTCTGAAACTGAAGAAGAGTCATCTGCAGATAATCAACAGAAGGAATTAGAAAAGGGAAGAGATATGCAGGAAGCTGAAGCTCAGAATGATGATTTGTTGGAAGATACTATGAAATTTAAAGCACTTTAATAACGAAAGCATTTAAGTGAGAATTAATGTAGAGAATAGTTGTTGCAAAAAGCTAGTATAGAATTTATTGCTGTTTTTAATAGATAAATTTTAATATTTGGAGCTTTAGCTTTATATAAAATTATATAATGGTCTCTCTAGCTTTAGTGTAAACTAGATGTTGATACATAATCTAGTTTGTGAAAGGTATTATTTGGTGGTGTAGGGTAGTAATGAATTTATGTATCGTAATCGTAAATTCAATATTTTATGAAGTTTTAAGTCATGCGCTAATATTCTAGTATTTTTAGTACTAGAATAGGTATCCAAATATTACATGTTAACCAGAAACATAGAAATACATATACATATACTTATTTGTAAGATCGTTTCCCAAATAGCCTTGGAAAACTGAAATGAGTCACTGGGAAAGTGTTACTTTCTTACCTACCTAGTCGTACGTAATAGTCAAATTCATGAATTATTTTAATCGATTAAGCTACTTATTTTTACTGTAAACGTTGAGCGCACTGATTTTATAAAAATCTAAAATATTTTAATAAACGTTGTACTTGGCTGTATTTGTACAAAATAATCCGTTGGTATGGAAGTTGGCACTTTTTTGGTTCTGCTAATTCACACACGCAAGTACTGGACTATATAATTACTCATGTTGTTGGGGCAAGAAGAGAAACAACCTTGCTCAAATTGAATGGTGAATGGTGATTCATAAAAACTTATGGAAACTGTTTAAAATTTTAATTTTCAAGCAAACCAAGCACAGAATTTTAACAAATGGACTATGGATTCGTAATCCTGGTAAAAAATGGACCTAAAAGCATGTGCCGCATATCATATTATAGGTTTTATGTAAAAATGTTGGACCGTTGGTGACCTCTAACCTTTGGAATTGACCTATTGACCTGAAATTTAATTGGGTACTGTCCGAGGTTTACTAGATTCTGTATACCAAATTTGGTTGAAATCGGATTGGCCATCTCTGAGAAAATTGCATTAAGGACGGGCGGAAGGACGGCCGGATCAGGAAATTAGGAGGAATCTGGTCGATTCCTAATAAAGCACAATATTACGTATCTTCTTTCAAAGTGTTGTCAAATAAAGTGCAAATTACTTTTACCAAACACATAATTCACTGTAATTCTGCGAGAAATTCATAGATTTTAAATTGAAATTAGTTGAAGACATTTTTGGCTTTAAAGGTTGATATGTTTATTGTAATTGAAATTGTTTGGGCTTTGAAAATGGTAAAGTAGGAAAAATTGCTAAATTATGCTCACGAGACTAAATTATGCGTTTTATGCTTTTTAAAATTGACAAATTAAATGTTTCATTCATATTCAGCGTGTTTGATTTGTCAAGTGTTGGAGTAAAGCGTCAATTCTTACTTTTCTGTAAGTATTTGACTTTGCATTTTGGTACTCGTGCTGAGCACGACATGCTCGTTCTTGTCGGTGAAGTCGGGAGTTAGTTGGTCAGTTGGTCAATATTCAGATTCAGAGAGAAGTGAGCCAGCCGAGTAATTTTGAGATAGTAAATTTGGTCTGCTATTAATCGGAATAATTTGTTGAATTAAAGTAGATTAATTTGCTTTATTTGAGTAACCTTCCTATAATTAACTTTTTAAAACCGAATTGCTGAATTATTTAGTATATTTAATTGTCTGGGATCGGTGTGGTACTGTTCTGTTCGCTGTCCAGAATTGTTTCCTTGACGAGTAACTGCATTGTACATCCAGGTAAGAAATCTTTAACTGTTTGTAGTTTGTGTGAATGTGTTACCGATGCTTCTTAAGTTTAGTAGATTATTGATCTTTGTTATGTATGTACGTTCAATAACTACCAAAGTAAACGGGCGTATTTCATTAGTACATATAACATATAGAGTCTTTATTACTTATATAGTATAGTGGTAAGGTAAGTGAGTAAGAGTGTACACAGTTGGAACTCAGGAGAGTCTCCGTGCTAGTGCCTAGCCGGGATACAATCGAATGAGGCTTCTGCCTCTAGAGCAAAGCTAATAATACTCCCCTCTCTCTGGTCCGCTGGTGCCGGTATTCTTACTGATCTACGTGACAAGACTCCTTCTGCTGTGACTGTCCTTCAACTCATCATATTATGCTAAATGAATGCTTTTGAGCTAAGTAGCTAATTATCCAAATATACCACACTCCTCCACCCTAACTTGGAGACCCCTTCTTCTTGTATCCAAATCTTACGACTGCAGCTTTTTGTCTAACTGGCCGCTGGCGTGGTGGGCTCGTGATATTAGTCTCTCCGACCGGTGGCATCACAGTTGTCTGCTCCTCAGTCGGCTCATTACTCTCTTCTTCAGGTTGAAGGACAAATGGCACCACCTCTGGTTGTGGCCTTGGTTGTGGTGGCGATCGGACTGGGCTAATGGCATCCACGATCTGGTCGACATGCCTTTTCATCTCTTGCCCATCCACTTCCACAATGTATGATAAGGGACCAACGGCTTCCTTGACATGACCGAATGACCATTTTGGCTCATCCTTCTTGAAGCTCTTTACCCATATCTTTTGTCCAGCAGTGAATGTCCTCATCTTTGATGTCTTGTCGTAGTTCTCTCTTTGCTGTTGCTGTGCATGATACACATTGTCTTTCACACTGGGAATAATCAGGTCAAACTTCGTTCTTGTCTTCCTCCCCAGCATCAACTCAACTGGTGAAGCTCCAGTAGTGGCATGTGGGGTTTGTCTGTATGTAGTAAGAAAGTTTTGTAATCTACTTTCCAGCTCTCCTTCCCCCTTCTTCATTGCCATCTTAAATGTTTGGACCATCCTCTCAGCTTCCCCATTGCTTCTGGGATGATACACTGAACTGGTAGTGTGCTTTATTCCCGACTGTTTACAGAAATTTTCAAATTCGCCCGAAACGAATTGACGGCCATTATCTGAAACAATTTGTAACGGTAGTCCGAATCTACTTATTACTTCTTTTAGCTTGGCAATTACGGCGGTGCTGGTGGTATCTTGATTCATGTTGAATACTTCTGGCCACTTTGTGTAGGCATCCACCACTAAAAGCCAATTCTTTCCTAAAAACGGTCCTGCAAGATCAACGTGTAGTCTCTCCCACGGATGATCAGGATATTGCCATGGGTGGAGTGGGGCGCTTGTGGGATTGGGCTGAACTGCGGCACACGCTTCACATGCTTTGGCAATTCTTTCAATTTCCTCGTCTATCCCTGGCCACCATATGTACTGCCTTGCTAGCGCCTTCATTCTCACTATGCCTGCATGGCAACTATGCAGTTCGTTCAAAACTTTTGGGCGTAGTGCTGTTGGAATCACAGCTCTTGCTCCCCACATCAGCACTCCTTGTTGGATATGTAGCTCGTCCTTCCTCTTGAAGAACGGCTGAAATTCTTTTTCCCTCTCGGTTAGCTTCTCTGGCCACCCCGATAAAATCCAACGTTGCACTTTACTAAGTGTTAGATCTCGTGCTTGATGATATCTGATTTTCTTAGCGGTCACTGGCAGTGCTTCTAGCTGCTCCTCCATGACTGCGTGAATTTGCACTGCTTCCTCCTCCTCAGCCTTACTCGGGTTCTTCTTGGAGGGTAGTCTCGATAGTGCATCTACATTTCCATGTTCCGATGTCTTCCTATACTCAATGGTATACTGGAATTGACTCAAGTTAAAACTCCAATGATGCAACCGCGTTGCTACCAATGGTGGAAGGCTCGTCTTGGGACCAAAAATGGCTAATAACGGTTTATGATCTGTTATTAGAATAAACTTACGTCCCAACAGGTATTTGTAAAACTTTTTTAACCCAAACATTATGGCGAGTCCCTCCTTCTCTATCTGAGAATAGTTCAATTCCGACTTTGTCAGGGTACGTGATGCGAACTGGATTGGCCGCTCACTTCCATCTGGAAACCGATGAAAAATTATTATTCCGAGCCCCTTTGAACTGGCATCAGCGGTCAGCCCAATTGGCAAGGACGGGTCAAAGTGCACCAGTAGTCTGTTTGATGCCACTTCTGCTTTCACTTTCTTGAAGGCTGCTTGACACTCGGTTGTCCAGTTCCACTTGACATCATCATTTAACAATTTGTACAAGCAAGCACAAATGTCTGAAAGAAACGGAACAAATTTTGCATAGAAATTAACTAAACCAAGAAAGGATCTTAGTTCCCCAACGTCTTTTGGTGGCTCAATGTTCATAATATCTTCCACTTTAGCAGGATCTTGGAGGATTCCCTGTTTTGTGATGATATGCCCCAAATACGACAGTCTTGGTTTCATAAATTCACTCTTCTCTCTGGACAGGTGATAGTTAACTTCTCTCATTCTTGCAAATATTTTTCTTAACGTCTCCAGGTGCTGTTGATTTGTTCTGCCACTGCAGATTCCATCATCCAAATACGATCCAGCCATGGGAATTCCTTGTAGAGTTTTATCCATAAATTCCTGAAATATTGCCGGACTCGAAGCAATGCCTTGCGGGAGCACGTTATATCGGTATAGTCCTTTGGGGGTGTTGATGACTAGAAACTTTTTCGATTGCTCATCAACTTCAATTTGGTGGTATGCATCTGGACCATCCAATTTTGTAAATGTTTCTCCCCCAGCGACGGTATGGAACAATTCCTCTGGGCTTTGTAGGGGATATTGGTTTACGCACAGTTGACTATTAATGGTAGACTTAAAGTCTCCAGTGATACGGATTCTTCCTCCTGACTTTGGAACTACTACTAGCGGTGACGCCCACTCACTATAGTCAATCCTCTCGATGTGACCAAGTTTTTCCATCTTGTCAATTTCAGCATTTACCTTCTCACGGTAAGCATATGGAATGGGCCGTGCTTTTAAGAATTTAGGAGTTGCGTCATCTTTTAGGATTATCTTCGCTTTAAAATTCTTGATTCTGCTTTGATTATCCGGAACTGCAAAGATGTCTTGATACTCAGTCAGCAAACTCTCCAGTGAAAGTTGATCTTCCTTTTCTGCTACCGCCTCCACCTTGTTGAGTTGTGCAAGTACCTCCTTCCAATCATTCTTAAATAGCCTGATTAGATCACGCCCAAAAAGTGATGACCCTTCAACTACTGGTATTTTTCTTTTACGTGTCTGATCTTGATACGTTACCGAACACGATAGTAATCCCAGCGGCTTGAATTCATCTTTGGTGTAAGACACGAACTTGATTCTTGACTTCTCCAGCGGCGGTGATCCTAGTTCATTTTCCCAAAATGACACATTTAGGACGCCCCTTGCGCATCCAGAATCCCATTCCATTTGATGAGGTTTCCCGTTAACCTGTACTGTGACCATTGGCTTGACGTCGTCTTCGTCATCCTCTTCATCTGCTACTGCTCTGTTTGAGTTGACCACGGCTACAGTGTTAGTTGAAAACTTCTTCTCGGTTTTCTCCTTCTTCCCACTTCCCGTGCGACATTTATTTGCGAAATGTCCAGGTTTGTCACACTCATAGCACTTAGCTGATTTGTGTGGACAGGAGCTGCTGTTGTGCTTCTTTGAGCCACATCTTCCACATTCCTCCTTGTCCTTCCCCTCTTTGTAGCCTCCTGAATTTCCCTTATTTTTCTTGCCATTCTTAAACTTAGAACTGGTCTTGTGTATTTCCACTGGGTTGGTGGACTGTCCCTCTCGGACCATGATGGTGCTGGCGTCTGCGGATTCTTGAGCTTCTGCTATCTTGATGGCGTCCGTCAGCGTTAGATCGTCATCCTTCTGGAAAATCTGATTCTGTGCCTTCTCATTACACAAACCAAATAGCAGCTGATCTCGCAGTCTTATCTCCAACTCCGTCATTTTTGTTGTCGATTCGAATTTACAGTGCTGTGCGGCTTTCTTCAGTTCTGCCACAAACTGTGCTACTGTCTCTCCTGATTTTTGCTTGCGCCCAGTGAACTTATACCGTTCCAGCAGGGCCTTTGGTGTTGGTTTGTAATGATTTGTTAACTCCGTTTTTAAATCTGCTAGAGTTTTGGTGGCGGTGGTTGCTGGTGCAATTAGGGTAGACAATGTTGATAGTGCTGATAACCCCATCGAAGCTAGTAGAATCGCTTTGCACTTTCTCACAACTACTGGATCTGGCAGTTTTGTTGTGGGATCCACCTTCCCCAGGTCCAAATCGTTAGCCACTAGATAATTATCAAAGGCTTGTAACCACACCGTGATGTCGTCCACTCCGGGATTAAACACCGCTAAATGTCCAACTGTAGGCATGTTGAATTTCTCGGAAATTTAACGTTTTCACTTTTAAACAACAGCCTGGTCGCCAGAAAATGTTATGTATGTACGTTCAATAACTACCAAAGTAAACGGGCGTATTTCATTAGTACATATAACATATAGAGTCTTTATTACTTATATAGTATAGTGGTAAGGTAAGTGAGTAAGAGTGTACACAGTTGGAACTCAGGAGAGTCTCCGTGCTAGTGCCTAGCCGGGATACAATCGAATGAGGCTTCTGCCTCTAGAGCAAAGCTAATAATACTCCCCTCTCTCTGGTCCGCTGGTGCCGGTATTCTTACTGATCTACGTGACAAGACTCCTTCTGCTGTGACTGTCCTTCAACTCATCATATTATGCTAAATGAATGCTTTTGAGCTAAGTAGCTAATTATCCAAATATACCACAATCTTAATTGAATATACTTTAATTTTCAACTGTCAGCTAAAAGCCATGTCGGATGAAATGCCAACCCTGGAGAAAATGGACGTGGAGGCGGAGGCTTACGATCCGATGGAGGTTCCTCCCAACCTTTTGGGGAATGAGGTACCTGAGCTTCAGTTAGTCGAAGCTAATGTGATCCCCCTTCAGGTCGAGGTCGTGCAGGACACCAAGTTGGATGTGTCTTCGGACAACGTGGTTGAGAAGGAGGTTCCAAATCCAAATTACTTGGTTGACATGTCCCTCGTGAAGATGGAGGTCTTCGAGGAGGAGGAGACCACCGATCTTGAAGATGTGGAGGTGATCGGTCAAATCAATATGGATGAGACGGAAACGATTGACGGTTCAATCCAGGTGGAGAAGGGAAGTGAAAATGTTGCTGGTGCTGCGGCTTCTACGGTAATTGCTTTTTCACCAAAAAACGACTGATTTCTAGTTCATTGGTCGAGGTTAGTTAACCTTCACACTAATTTGGTTGTATTTTCAGGCTGAAGAAACCATAGCTCAGTACCTACTGCCTGACGGTACCTTCAACTTGATCCCAGACCAAGGTCCTATCCGAACCCTCCCAAAAGTTGTGAAGATAGACGAAAACGGGGACAAAAAAGGAGAACCGGTGCCTGTGGGAATGTCCACGTTTGAAAACTTGTTCGAGCATTTGAAACTGATTCGGCCCCAGTTTGGTGTCGACAGGGCTCCACCTTTTCCTCAGTACAGACTAGAGTGGGTCTTAATGGACCTTACAAACAGTCTGAGATACAAGACTACGGATAGCAAATTATGGGGACTAGTGGGTCGTCATGTAACCCATCTGACCTTGGAAGGGGTACGCTTTTTCACCGACGATCTTGGCCTTGGACTTGGAGCTGTACAGAGAAAGAAAAGCGAGCAAGCCTTGATGGTTTGGCTAATGAAGAACATGGTCAATTTGAAGGTGCTGGTGGTGAAAAACTGCTACTTGAATGGTCTTCCTATGAAGCATCCTACTTACGAGAATGACTTTTTGAAAATGAAACTTAGAAGCTTGGGCTCCCTGATCATTGACAATTTTGTCTATTGGTCACTGGACAACTTTCCTAATCTGCAGGTAATACCGGTTGCTATAATTAATCATGATTACTGTCATCAATCAAGGAATCCATTCACGTGTCAAATTTTATTGTATTTCCAGCATCTTTCCGTCGCCAGTGCAGGCGTATTTCGTCGCCTAGTTCAGCGGAAGGACTACAACATGGCATGGGCTTCTATTCCTGTGGTGCACCCCAAGTTACGAAGTCTTGAACTGATTGTGCATGAATACGCTGTTTTTAAAGACGACGATTTTGCTAGCTATCGTAAAGTCAAATTTCCTGCACTGGAACGTCTGAGCGTAAGTTTCAATAAAATGCAGCTTCCCGAAAAGCCAGGAGATAACTATGTTGAGCTACTTGAGGTGTTGCTGGAGAATCATCGAGAGCACCTTCAGGTTTTGGAACTTCTTTGCTGGCCTTCTGCAAATCCCTACACCAAATTCCCCTTTGGATTTGAGATGAACCATTTAACGGAACTCCGGCTTTGGGGCAATGTGGTCAAGGATCTGAGCTTTCTCAAGTGGACCCCCAAATTGAAGCTGCTTCAATGGGATTTGTACTGGTTGGAGAAGCAGGAATTGTTTGAGGATTGGCATGCCAGGAAGGTGAAAATGAACAGACCGGAGAAGCAGCTGCAACGACCTTTGCCGATAATTCTGGACGTTACGGAGTCTGCACTAGAGAACATGAAGGGAATAAAACTCCTAGATCTGGAGTTTTTGCAGATCAACTGCAACCTGAGCTTAGAAGGATTGAAGACATTGGGAGAGTGGATGCCGAATTTGAAAACGCTCAAAATGGTGGTTTTCGGAGGTCATGTACCGACTATTGTTGAGCAGTGGCCATTGCTAGAGACGCTGGTGGGTTTGCATGGGTCCATGATTGTGGATGGAGATGTATCGGGGAAACCTGCAGGAATTGGCCTTGTGAATTTGCCAGCGCTAAAGTGCTTTCACCTCCAGGCAGCTTGCAACGAGGGATTGCTAACAGACGCGGCAGTAAAAAGTGGATTTTTGAAAATGGAGGCGTTAAAAGATCTGCACATTTGCGTCAGTCCTAAGGTAAGATTGCTTTAAATGTAATTATTAAAATGAATTAATTAGTAGTTAAAAATGGTCAATATTAAAAAATGATTTATTTTCTAAATGCAGTTTACCGTGCTGGGAGCGGGGACTCTGAACTATCATTTTCGCGAAATCATTAAGGGAAACATAAAAATTATCCGGAACTATAGCGGAAATGAAGATCACAAGGATTGGGAGTGCTGTAAGGCCACAAGTTTCATGCAGTTTTTAACTGCGACTGATAATAAGCAAGGGAGTGGGCAGGTAGTCGAAGAAAGTATTGATGCCAGTAAGGACCAGGTCGTCAAAGCCGAAGAAAGTAGCGGTGAAAGCAGTGACGAGGAATCGGACGAAAGTAGTGATGACACTAGCAGCGATGACGACGGTAGTGGTAGCAGTGAGACCTCAAGCAACTCTGACACCAGTGACTCAAAGACTTCTGAGTCAGAGGAGGAAGATGAATGTCATGACGAGCTGTAATCATATGAGCGTGAATTATCAAAAATGAAATAACCACTTTTAATCATGAAATTCTATACCAGTTTTTCTTGTTCTTTGCTAAAAATGTGTTTACATTGTCTTGTTGATGTTAACGTAAAATGAAGGTGTTTAAATAAAAGTTTAAAACTAAATAAACAACTTTCTCAATGTTGTGCATCCTTAATATTAAATCGATAACAGTCACAAAACTTAACCATACCCTTAGCTATTTTGAGTTAGCTTGAACAGTTATGATAAAATAAGTTACTGTGACTCCCAGTATACTAGCCACTAGCGTATAAGTGATTGCAAATACACCGCCTGCTTTTATACCAAGGTGATTAGAATTAAACTGATCCAACAGATTAGTAGTTTCCGACAGTGGAACCTTCCCGTTGTTCTTTTTATCGGCTAAATAAAGTTTCAAAGAATTCACCTGCAACAGCATTTTCGGTAGGGACAAGTGTGCAAGGGACAATTATAAACAGTGCATTGTCGTATTATGTTTGTTTGTATGTGTAAAAGCTTTTAAAAACGGTGCAAGCAAACAAATCACTTGAAAAATGTTCTTTATAAAGCATTCGTAAAATAATATTATACAAATGCCTAAAAGTTAAGTAACAAACCGAAATTTTTCGGGAAACATGTTAGATTTTTACTGCTATTGTAATTGCTGTTTTGTGAATCATAGTATCTTAAAATAAAATTGATCAACGGTTAGTTTTGATATGATAATGTTCAGTTGTGTAGCTCAAAGTGTAAGATCAAACTGCTGGAGATTTTAAAGACATACCGTCACCAAAGTTGAAAATAGTTTAATTGCACAAAAGCCTTTCTATATGTGCAAATTAATCACTTTAAAAAGTTATAACACAATATCTTATACATGTTTTCTAGTGACCAATTTCTGTAAGTTTTAATAGTTTATGTAGACACAAAGCTGTGCTACAAAGTATTCATGATACTACCATTTATGGCTTTGAACTGAAAAACTAAAAATTAGAATCCTTTCTTTACAACTTTCTATTTCTTCCACACATTTCAACTAATAGCAGGCTTTCAAAATTCGTTTACACGTTTAAACATACTTTTCTTTATACGTTTGCATAACAACACAATTCATTGTTGTATTAGTATAGGTATATACTTACAATTTTTTTAAATATAACAAGCACATTATAATGAAAGGTGAGTGATGATTAAATAAAACATTTTATAGTTTCCAATTAGTGTTTGAGTATTAACAGACTGCCAGTCTGCTCATTTACAAACTGCTCAATTTTCAAACAGGTGCCCGGTTCGAAATAGTTGATTTCTCCGAAATAGATTTGCTGAATAGAACAAGAGTGTAGAAAGCACCTTAAATGCTTATTCGTTTTTGTTTTCTGAAGTATTGTTTGTTCAGCCAAGGAAACCTCAAATACACTTCCAAAGTACCTGAATGCAAATATGATCGCCATTGTTCCCAGCATAAATGCCCATAGCGCCATTAAAGTCATTTGCCATGGCATGTCAAGTGAGTCCTCATTTCCACCAAATATGCTTACGAAAACATACAAGCCTGAGACATTGACTAGAATCACAAAAACAATCATCCACTGCAGAACATTCTTAGCCACAATTTCCCTATACATTAGAATCATCAGTTGAATCTGCCGAAATCCTCCAACAACGGATGCTATGTTTTCATCTGAAATTTTGTTTACGGTTCGCATATAACTGTAAAATATTTAATATAAGAATTCAAATGATGTTTCTTAGAATTAGTAAAAAATGAATTTATAGTAATGAATCACCTGCAGTATTTTTCCACGTGAAACTTAAAAACGAATCCTTGATAGACGGACCACCATAGATGAAATGCCAGGGAACCAATGTGTGAAGCAACGTGACAGGCACCCGTTACAAAGATGACAAATTTTATCTCAATGTCATTCATCATGTTTGTGTTTAGGTTTCCCACGTTTTCCTTGCATTCATTTATTGCATTGTATCCTATGAAAATAGGCATGCATGGAAACACAAATACTTGCGACTGGTAAATACAGGGTGCAAACGCAATTAAAGATCCAGCAAGAATTATTTTTCCTAGTCGACTTAAGTGCTGAAAGTCCCTTTTCGAAAGATTTGCTTGTTTAGTGAAGCACATCCGTTCTTCAAACTTTTGCATTGACTCAAATAGGTGGCAAATACGCCTGTAGCACTTAAGATTTGCATGTACACAAGTTGCGCCAGAAGCAAAAGCGCATATTACCAGAAAATTGTACATTCGAATGATCAAGTTCATTTGACTCCAGGTTCTATAACTGTCTTCTATTATAATGGCCAACAAGACAAGCGATACGATAAATTGACAGAAAATAAATCTAACTTTAAAACATGAAGCAGGCTGTAAACTTTGTTGATTGCTGTTCCAAGTAAAAGGCAGTCCACACCAAATATCACATAGTCTGATTGCAAGGGAAAATTTTGTTTGCAGATTTCGTGATGCCATGTTTTTCTAACATGCACAGATAAAGCAAATTAGACCTAATCGCGCAAAGTCTTTGAAATAAATGTGGGCTCATTTGCTGCATTTAGGTTCATTTTTGATGGACTAGATAAAGAAATTATTTCTTATCTAGAAATTTTCCAACCATATATACTGAATATTATATAATCAGCTAAACTCTGTTAATGAAAAATTCATTTGTTCTAAATCGGATACAAAACTAAATGCTCTGGCACCATCAGTTGCGTGAGAGGTGGTAATACAAATATATTGACATGGAACAAAACCAAAATATGTTTTGTGATTGTATCAATTACTAATTTTGTAATGTGCGAATAAAAAACCAACAGTAAGCATGGTATACAATGTTTTATGCTCTGCTGTGGCTGCTAGCGAATTAGCAATAAATGTTTGACAACCCATCTGGAAACAATACATGGATTCTCAGAGCGGTAGAATTGATAATAACATGAAAACTAGTTGAAATAACTTTTTTATTTATAAGCAAGTTATTTATGTAAATGGCAACCATATAAAGTTAAAAGGCTCTTGGCTCTTAACTAATCTAATAAAAGCATTAGAGAGCCATCCTTACTGAAATATTTAAACTACGAAAGATATTATTTTGCATTCAAGCTTTCGGTTATAGAAAATTATCAGCAAGGAAATACAAAAGCTGTCCGTTTTCTGCAATAAATATTCTATAACTAAATAAAAGAGCATTTGTACATTATATTTTCAGCAACATTCAAGGTCCTGTATTATCTGTATGTAACTGTAGTAAATAAGTATGTGGCAAAAGTAATTTTACTTAAAAATACATAAGAGAAAACTCATTTAAAGCTTAAAAAATTGATTCCAGTGGGATGAGTTTTATGTTAGTATTATAGTATTCAAAGTATTCACTATATATCGTGTATATACATAGAATCAAACTTGTGACGAAATGATGTTCAATGCAAAGACATCATAAAAAGATTACTGCAGGTAGTTTTTAATGAAACAAAATTTTATTAAGAAGTAGCACGTTTTATTTCAGAAGTAAAAGTCAGGTTTTAAAATTTCTATTATTTGCCACCTTGGCCATTCAGGAGACTTGCACCCAGTAAACTTGCCCCAACTCCCGCAATACCACTTGCAGCTCCAGTGGCAATAGCGCTTCCAATCCCACTACTTGATTTACCTCCAGTACTGACCGGAGCTTTGCCACCGGTACTCACTGGCGGCTTAGCAATCACTGGCGCTCGCCCACCTGCCCGTTTCACTCTTAGGTTTTCAACGTGGTCGGCCAAGTCTGAAAAATAAATTTCATTAATTTTATTTCATATAAGTTTTCATTTAAATGAAAAACTAAACACTGTAATGATTGTAATGTTTAGTACCGTTTTCAACAACTGTTCTGGCACTACAAGACAAAATATTTACAATAAGAATTGTTGCCATTGCAACAAAAAATACGGTTTTTGGTTTGAAAGAAACCATTTTATTTATGTCTTTGAGGTGTTGTAGTAATATGTCGTAGGATACTGAGGAAGTGATGGATTGTAACACATGATTTAACCTTTTATATACATCTTTCATGTTGTAGAAAAGTTGTTAACACCTATACCAAATACTTACTGTTTGTGTTGAAAATAAGGTATTCACTAATTACATAATCAGAACCACTATCTAATTTGTTAAAATGTGGGATTCCATGAAATCGTTCTTATGTGAAAGTATAAAAAGCTATTAGCATTATTTATCAGTTGTCTAAGAGATTATACAAGAGTTGAGTGAAAAAGGAACACTAATAAGCATAATTCTTTGATATGACAACCCATATTTTACAAGACAAGCAATATAACTATAATTAGCAATCAATATAAACATTACAACTTAGCCACTAATTAGGTCAATGTGTTGTTTAGTGAAACCAATTTTATAATATATATTTTCTATGTGTTCCTGGAACGCATGAGCTTGCATTATTAGGATTCACAGGAGTTACGATTATGTGAAAGATTATTTGCGTTATGTTGGTTTTAACGTCTTTCAAAACCTTCAAAATAATTATACTTTAATATCACTGTCGCGTGGATCTTTTCTGACGCAGCCCTAGTAACTTTTTATAGCGTCGTTTGATATGAAAAGGTGCTTTCATGTCTATACCAAGTTTTTACACTTGCAACATAATCACGTGTTAAGGTCAAATTGCCACATGTAGGCTACTGAATAATATATAATTTAAGTATCTTATTACTTACATTTATTAAGGTTTACAATAGTGAACATTTACTCTTAACATCTTGATGTGTCTGGTCTTCCCTATCTCTTTCCGTAACTTAACAATGATTGCGAATTTTTAAAATCTGTTTTCAGATATTGGTTAAAGTCGAGTGTAAAACATAAGACTTACATTGGTTTAAAGCTGAAGCAGATTCATAGCATTTTACATTATGCATAAAGTTTATAATAATTTGTAGCGCAATATAGTACATTACAAAAAAAATCTACATTTTGGATATAAAATGATGATTGGAAGTACTTGTTTTGAAAAATCTTAAGTTAAGGTTTTTTGTATAAAGAAAATTACTTATTACGTATTGGTTTCTTACGTTGTACATGTTTTAAAAAGCTTTTAGATGTAATTAGTTGTAAGTGTTTAAGTAGTTTGGGTACTAGGTACATTTGCTTGCAACTAAACTATTCCCACCAGCATATGCGGATGAACTATTTCTTTTGTCATGGAAAAGTCTACCACGTGTAGATGTGAATGTGGCTTGCTTGTGTGACCAAGCTTGTGGCTTGTAGGCGACAACTTTTTAATTAAACTAACATTGCATTATAGGTATATTAAATTTCCATATATAAGCTGCAATAGCCACCTCCTCAAATCAGTCAGTGCCCACTGTTGCTCTTTCAAATATTCAAAACTGCCCAACTTTAAGATATTTCGATTTGTATGTAAAACCTGGTTCATAAAAAATATTGACTTTGAAAGGAATAAAATTCTGAAATTTCTATTTGATTTTTTCTATCTAGTAGCTTAGAAACAAAGAAACAAATCATTCAAGTCATCTTGTTTGTTGTGACTGTCAGTTTTGCATTAAAAACCATATAGGTTGGCTTGCATAAAATAAATACGTAAAATAAAAAAAAAAAAATGAGTAGACAAAAAAATTAATCTAACGTTTTACATCGCATTTATGAGTTGAATATAAACCTTTTAACTATTTCCATTCAAAATAAATACGTTTGATAAAAACTACCTTAGAATGTTTGAAACTTGCAAATGATACTTCTTAGTGTGATTCTTAATGTTGCTTTATTTTTGTTTATATTTCGGGATGTCCGTAGTATGAAACTTCAAAATCTGTTGGATCTACGTGAATCGCTTATTTTGTTTGAAAAATGTCAAACCCATGTAATTCGTACTCTAGTAACCACATTCGATAAAAGCATGGATTATGAGAATACGTATCAGCTCACTCCTTTACAACAACCGGTTGTGTTTTCCCTGTATAAATATATTTCTCACGAAAAAGGAAGCCTTTGGTGCAATAGGAATCAACGATTTGGGCTTTCCAACTCATCTGACTTTCTTTTCCATGGTACACCTAACCCAAAAATAACATGCATTATTCAAGTTTACATTGATCCCAAGCCTTGTCATACATGGGAGAAATTCCGACCGTTTATACGACACGCAGTTGAAATGTTTCTTCCAAAATCCTTTTTGCATCTAGTGTTTGACTCCAAATTGGCGGTAGATATGCCTGTGCGTCAGTATCATACAAAGCAATATTTGCTTTTTGCAAATGTAAAACAGTTAAATTCAAATAGTAGTAAGGAACCAGATGTTTTTTCTACAATTTTTCATTTTATGCACTTACTATACAAGCGTCAAAAAGTAACTACCTATCCAAAGAAATTACTAATTGAAATTTTTGTCAGAAAAACGTTTGAACTCTTTGTTCACAACATATCGTACTATGTGCAATTTAAATATTCTGGCGGTGTTAACTACAAACCAGTTTATATTTCAAACATGGAAACAATTCAGCAGTTTTGGAAATTTGGTGTAGAAACAGAAGCCACTATGCTGATAGAAATATTTTCTTTCAATCAACTTGACTATTATTATTATTATGAAAACTCTTTGTTTCAAAATGTGCTGAGTGCTCTATTTAGAAACTCGTCAAATACGGTTTTCTTTGATTCTTTTCGTCTTGCGGTATCAATGCTAGTTGTAGATGAGGTACCAGTTTCCCACCTAGACTTTTCGTTTGAATCTCCAGGTTCCTTTTATTTCTTGTCTTGCACAGGTTTACGTAAAACTCGTGGATATTCAATGGCTGGTTATGTTTCTGCGTTTGATATGGAGACCTGGGCGCTGATAATAATGTTGTCCACACTAAGTTTATACTACTTAAGAAGATTTCACAAGCAAAAACGAGCCTCGCTTTGGAATCACATTACATTTCCATTCACCTTGCTAGTAGGACAACCAATTACTTTTTTGGACTCAAGAAAACTTTTACTTTTGCCTTGGGTGCTGGTGGGAATGTTATTGTCAAATGAATATCGAGGCGACAACATAACTGATCTTGTGGCGCAAATAAAACCCCAACATTACGATGCATTTTTAGACTTGATTCAGAACAACTTTACATTGTACTCACTTCCGCAAACTTATCTCTTTGAGCAATTCAACAAGCAAGCCCTTGATCCAATAGCACGAGAGAGATATGTGACAAATGACACTTTTTGGCAACGTTTTGATGAAAAAATGGTAACGGGGCGTTTTAATTTAGAGGAGTACTACAGATCCGTTATACATTACGGAGGGAAGATTAGCTCTCAGCATAAATTTGCCATAAAGTATTTATTTTACAACGGTAGAAACGCATTGGAGTATGTAAACATGACCAACAAACGTATAACAAAAATGGTTAGTAAGTGTAAACGACACGCATTTGTTGATTCCTACAGCGAAGTTGTGCAAATGCTTGGTTCACTATCAAACGATTACAAAAAGAAAGCTGAAGGTCATCTTGAAAATTTACATCTTAGTACCAAACCAGTAGCACTGCTGTATTATAAACTTACCTTTGCTGGATTATTGATGTCGCCTGACATATTGATTCAAAGAATGTTATCATTGTATCATTCGGGTTTGCTAACCTTATGGATGAAACAAAACCTACCGAGAAATGTACCGGAGAAAGCATCAGAATATTTAAGAAAGTATATTGCCAATAGAGCTGTCAAAAGATCTGAGCCTATGCCACTAAGAATGAATAGCAACATTGCTGTGGTTTTTTATGTATGGCTACTTCTTTTAGGAATAACATCTACATTCTGGATAATTCAGCAACGCAGATTTCTTAAACAGCAATTGACTCGAGCTGTCAAGTGGATAGTTTATAATGCAGTGAAAACCTACAGGGGGATAAAGAAATTGAAACAGTTTATTCAGTTTAAAATAATAAATGTATACAATACAATTAAAATTAAATGTACGAAATTACTAACGAGGCTCAAAACATGTTGTGTACTCTGCCAAGTAACTAAATAAGGCATTTGTAATGTAGTTGCGGGAGTGAAGATTTATGGGGTCTCATTATTCACGTCACAACTTTTTTTCCTTTCCAAAAAACAAAAATGCAGATTTTTTTAGCTACGTTGATACAGGGATGACCCCCAACGTCATGCGCTGCCATGGAATAAAATTGCCGAATGCCAAAACATTTCTAACCTAAGAAACTATACTACTAAATTTGAACTACCATAGTTCATTAGGAACATCATAGCATTCGGCTGAGAAAATCTTCACTCCCGCAACAACACTACGAGAGCCTCATTTAGTTACCTGGCAGAGTATAATAAGTTAAAGATTAGTGAAAATGCTTGGATGAACGGATTTTTAGAATGATTGATATAGTGACGCATGGTTAACTACATTTAATTAAAACATTTTTCTAACTGGACTCGGTATATATAACAATAATGGAACAAAATACAGTTAATTGTTCCAAGCATGCATAATGACTGTAGTAGTTAGATAAGAACTTAGAAAACTGTAAAATTACAATTTGTCGATCATCCATTTTTTGCAAATAGGATGACAAAATTGTAAATTTTCTATATTGATGCATAATATATATACTGAATAATATGAAACAACAAGTAAGTAAAAAGCAATAAAAGCCATTATCGTTGAGAAGAATTAAATTTAATAATTTTATTGTCTATTGTATTTTTTCTAAGGAATAAACAATTCATTTCTTTATGAGAGTTTGCTTTGGTAAACAAACAAGTAGTAACGCTTACAAAAATCTTGTTCATATTGTTTGCAGATTTGTGTTTATAGGAAAATTACAGCAGATAAACAGTGTGCTGGCACATAAAATTTTCATTTAATACTTGCTGTTGTAAAAATGGCAATCTGTAAAACATGTACCCCATTTTATCTCGTCGTCTTGGTGTTTCCGTTCTTCTTGGTTTTTATGGCTATTACTTTTATATCACTACAGGAAAGGGAAACCCAACATCAACGAAACGTGTACTCGTAAGCTTAAAATCCAAAAAAATAGTAGATCTTGTAGATAATGTAGCTATCCATCGTAATGTTTGACACGTGTGTATTTTTACAAATTTTAGGACGCAAACTGAAGATCAAGTCCAGAATGTAAGACCGAATGAGGAGGACATGAGTGTATTGCAGACTGCAATGGTTATCCTATTGTGTGTTTTGATTGTCATCAAAATATTGTTGGTGTTTGCCTACTTTTTTGGATTGTTCGAGAACACAATACGCCGCTGCAAAAGTAGGTGTCTTAATCCCGAAAATGAAGATGGTTCTGGGAACGTCTTATCAACCAGTGATACAACCACAATAATCCGAGATGCAGCTACAGGCGAAGAATATATTCAAGCAGCAGCAAGCTTTATTCAAATGACGGAAAAAGATGAACAAGAAAACATCATCGAGGATCTTCCACCTTCCTATGATGAACTATTTGCTGACAAGTAAATTGCAATCTTTGTAACTTGAGAAAAATGAAATATTTTGTTTTTCGCAATATGCCCTTTATTTTGAAATGAATAAACGATTATAACACAAAATTATTTTTAAAAGTTTTAACCACTAAGTAATTTAGCAGCAGCGACCCCAACTAAGCCACTGGCAGCTCCCGTTGCAATAGCACTGCCAATTCCACTTCCACTACTCCCACCTCCACCCGTACTTGCTGCAGCGGTGCTAACAGGTTTAGCCGCAGGAACAGGAGCTCGTCCACCAGCGCGTCCAACTCGAAAAGTTTCCATGTCAATATCTAAGTCGTAAATTAATTAAGTGTGCATTGCTTTAAAACTGAAAGTTATATCGTCATATGTCATAAGCAGTCTTCGATTCTTCATATAAAATTCTTTACCTGTTTCGGAAATAGGCAAGGAGGTAGATGACTGAATGCCTAAAATTAATATTACGGCAAAAGTTGCCATAAAAATAACTGGAACGTTTCCACATGCCATTGTTTGTCTGAAATAGTAAATAGTGAAGCCACGTAGTAACGGTAAGTTAGACTGATGATACTGGTAACTATTCACTCTGTTGATTAGCTATATATACGCACTCATAACTTTAAAATATCGACTCAACATATTATAGCTGCTCTTTTTCTGCTAATTATGTCTCAGGAATATACCAAAATGATAGGCAAATTGGGTACGCATTCTAACGGTCAAAAGCATTTTTCCGGCTAAGCAATTACGTACTCCGTAATTGTTTCTCCGTGTACTAGCAAAAATTACTAATAGGTTTTAGGAACCAAACAGTTTTAAATGTTAAAAATCTTAGAAATCCCTAATGATTCATATTTCTTTTATGGGAAACAGTTCATTATTAGCTCACACACGAGACACATTTTATCAAGACAGTTTATGGAAAGCGTTAGTGATTCTACGTGTTGCATGTCGTGTGATATGTTTAACTGTGCACATGCAACATTAACAAACTATGCACTATGATATGCACTTAGGAATTTTTTTTAAATGCCAGTTTCAAACGTTTAGTGTATTGTCAACGCAGGAAACAATTTTAAATCAACACTATTGAGCAAAACAAATATTACCACTACAACATGCATAATTCAAGTGCAAAGAACTCCAGAATCTAATCGGAAATTGAATGTCCACAAAACGTAATCAGAGTATGAACCACAAACATTTGAATTAATTTAATAGCAATAATGAGCCATTAATCAGCATGACCGGGCAAAAAATTTTATTTGTCATTTACAGTATGATCTTGGAAATGCATAGTCAACATGCACATGATGTAAAGATGATCAAACCACTAACGTCCAGTTTCGCACAGTATGGTTAATGTAGGTTGTATGTGGTATTCTTCTTGTCTTTCACTGCACCAAAACGTGATAAGCGCAAACCACACTGACATATCAATTGATTAGAAACACAATACAAATGTTATCTTTCCACTGTTTTTGCAGCAAACACTGAAATGAAGGTGTTAGGGAAGTCTGTTGTTAATGCAAACGTTTTCACCTTGATCATGATCCCTGTTGCAAAAAATATACTCTAGTGTTAATAAAGTCCAGTATGCACAGAAGATACGTTATCCTTATCTATTTGCGTCATTCAAGATAGTTTATCAAAGTTTCCGTAGCAAAAACCCAGCCTTTCTGGAATTAAGTTATTTGTACTTGGACTATTGGATACTAATGCATTTAATTGTTGTTATAGAAAGTTTTTACGGGTGAATTTCAAAATGTTTGACACTATAATTCTATTTTGCATAATTTTAGTATTTATAGTGTGTTTTTCAGCATGTTGTAGAGCATGCTGCAGTTGTTGCAATCCTACAGTGCCAGTAGAAAGACGAAATGTAGTTACTCGTATTGTTCCTCAATATGTAGTTGTTGGACGTAAGTGTAACTTAGTTTTCTATAAAAATAAACAATGAAGTTGAAAAATGATAACCAACATTTTTAATTTTAGAACCAACGACTCCAATGTCACATGGAACTTCTCAGGCTCCTTATCCCATGCAACAAGAAATTACAGTATGGACAACAAATATGTCTCATCCCGTTAACCCAGATACACGTGTTGTTGTTGAAGAACCTCCACCTTCGTACGAGGCACTTGGATTTAAATAACGCATACACGCATAAATAATTATTGCTCTAATCCTACTGTCGACTGTTTTTAGTGTACTTTCCATTTATATAAATAAAATCTTCGCGTAAATTTGCTCATAATATGTTTGCAAGATCATGTTTTCAAGGTTCTTAATTTTGCAATGAAGCTCTAAGTCATAGATTACACAATACGGTGTAAGAAAATTATTCAATATAGAATTCGGTAATGCGGGTATCTGCCTCCTGTATACATAATCTTCTTGTTCGTTTTGAACCCTATATAAATATTTTGTAATGTTAAAGAAGCAAGATACAAAAGATTAACAATTAAGAGGAAAGTTAACAATGTCTGTTACTCATAAAGTTTTATCATGAATTACTTCAATTCTTAAAATTCCTTTTAAATATAAACTGATAATGATAATGGATATACTTGTTTTAGATTTTCAATACATAATGAACTAGACCCACAAACAGTTTATTTTCTCAAGCGTAAAGAAAGTGTTATTCAGTCTTGCTGAGTCTATTTTTAAAGATATTGACATTTTTATAGGAAAGTTGTAGTATGTTCACCTTTTTTTATTTTAGAATGACACTGTTAGAGTTTGCCTGCTAGATCTCACGCAAATCCGATTTTCTACTTAGAGCAGAAAAAGTGCTTGTTGTATTTTTGTTATTTTCAGTGGGCGAATAACATACAAACAAAAAACAAACTTAAGATTATAAAATAAAATGCGAAATTCTTTAAACACTTAACATTTCCGAATTCAATCTAAAAATAGTTTGAAGTTTGATTATATTTCCTAGTCAAAATAGGTTTCTAATTCATGTATTATGCTGACTGGCATATAAGTGATATTTTAAGGCGTGTTCCTCTAGGTTAGACTATATTTTTTGTAGGAACAATATTTAATTGAAAATTTACTTAAAGTAGAAATTGAAAGCTTTCGAATTACCTATCTACTTTTCCATTGTTATTATAAAAACGGTAACCAAATACCATAAAACTGCATACAACGTAATTTACTACGGGTTTATTTTTTATGGTACGGTTACCGCTTGTAATTACATAAGCAATTTAATAGTAAATCCCATTCCCACACTACATGGTTAATTCTTACCTGTAGTTTCTTAATAATCATCGGAGGACCTCCGACGGAGGTATTTAACTACTAAGGAGAGAAACTCTTAAAATATGGAAAGGAGAACATACGATGAGGATATTGACAAAATTTTAGAAAAGTATTTTTCCATAATGGCTGTGGAGATAAGAAGGTTAGCTCCTACTGAATGCTTGGAACACAATCCATTTACTTCTGGCAATGAGCTACCGCAATTTTCACCCATTGACTGTCCTAAGATGCTAATTAGTAAATATTCAATAGCAAGAACAAACGCTAAATATGGTAATTTTGAATTGTTTTATGATCAACTTTTTAAAATATATTTTGTTTTAGGATGATTTCGAGAAGGCTTGTCAACGAGGTTTTCTCGCCTAGAGCAGAATACTTTTCAAGAGTTTCAGGCTTTTTATTAAAAATACGAGAACAAGCCATTATTCAGCATGTCGTATAGAGAGAAATGAGTGCTTAAGGAGGAAGCTCCGGTTACTAGTAATACACCAAATCAACGAAACAAAGTCACAATCAAGTGAACACTGGTTTTGGGGAATGCAATGTTCTCTTGGTTGTAAATGCAAAATACATTATATAAAATTACATAGCAACATGTATATGAATATTTAATTGTTTTTACTTCAAATACATTCGTTTTTAAAGATTTCTATGCAAAACACAAAACATGCTTTGTTGCAAATAATCAACATCTTGGTACTATTCTATGCCAAATTTACTAAAGAAGCCTTTTGACTTCACAAAAGCCAAATCTTTACAAATAATTTCCATCGAACTTGGAATACGACTTTCAAAATCCGGAATAAACTTTTGCAGTTTACTGTTTCTAAAGAAATTCTCCGGAGATTTTAGGTATCCCTGTATAGCTTTGAAAGCGTCTGAGGTTCCAACCTTGATACCTCTATCTACATCCTCATAAATTTCTTTCAGCGACTCGAGAGGCATGTCACTTGAATATAACTGTTCCACAAATTTAGTACTCTTCCAGTCCACCAGATTGATCTCAATTCCAAAACTCTCTTTAGCAACCGTAACAAACTCAGTCTCGAGTTGTGGGGTTGGATGGGAAATATTGTAGATTTGATCAGGAGCTTCATCCTTCCAGAATATTTGTGCTGCCAAATTGGCACAAATGTCAACTGGTAAAACCAACGCCGGCATAGGTGCATCTGGCATCGATTTTAGTTTTAGATAACTCAAAAATCTGAGTATATAATGGTTTTGCATATAATTCAGCTGCCCAGTTTTGCTTTCTCCCATTATCCAAGGGAATCTAAATACTTTGCAGGGAATCCCTCTCTCATTGGCTTGTTTCAGTAGCATTTCGGAAACATATTTAGATGTGGGATATCCCATAATCCCATTTTCAGCCAGAATTTTCATTTGGCTCTCTTCCGGCCAATCTTCACACAAAGTGCCTTCCTCATTCCCACCGAACACACTTACAATACCAGACGAGTAGAAAATTCTTTTAGTTTTTCCTGTAGACGCAAATTTCAGTACATGAAGCGTGCCACCGACATTTATACTTCGAATATCTCTAGCTCTAGCTCCCTCGTCGCATTTTCGATAGTTTTCTATATGATTGGACTTAGCAGCTAGATGAATCACACAATCCACTGTCTGACACAAACTTTCATATGCATCCTCTGAAAGACCAAAATTTGATAATGCAACATCCCCTCTCACACAGTCCACCTTGTTTATATCAACAATATCCGACAAATTCATGGTTTTCAAAATGGTTTGTAACTTTTCTCGTGGACATTTCCCCTCCCTTGTTCTAATTAAACAAGTAAATTTCTCTAAATTTTTATAGGGTGGTTGACAGAGAGTGGACAAAATGTAGGGCCCAAGTTGTCCGGTAACTCCAGTAATTAATACGTGCTTTACTTTTCTGACTGGTTCCGGGGGAATGCTTGTTGGCTGAACACTCTCCTCCAGTTTGCAGTCATTTTCTAGCAAAACTGTGAATTCTTCAGGACAAAGTGGAGGAATCTTTGTGGGATCAGTATCCTCATCACATATCTTGTTTACCAAAACAGTTGAAATGTCCCGTATTGTCTGACAGTCTTTCATCAAGCTAGCGGTTACGACAACCCGTGAACCTAAAACACTCTGAATGCTATTTTTCAATTCTATAAGCATTAGGGAATCAACGCCCAGTTCCTGAATGTTTGCATCCTCACTAATTGGTTCATCTGGCTCCAATTGTAACCCATCTCGTAAAATTATTTTTAGGTAGCCCATAACAACTTCAATTTTATCGGATTTTTCACAAGCTTCATCAACTTCCTGCCAAAATTGGTCTGACTTTATTTGAAGTGTTTTACACTCGCTGCGATCTGTCACGCTTTTGAACAGTCGCTCGTCCAAATAATTCAAAAACATTGGGCATACCATAGACCACATTTGAAAAGACTCAAATTCTCCAAACCCTATTTGAATTTTTTGATTTCTAAGGGCGGCTTCCAGTCCATTGAGCATTCTTTTCACACTTACAGGGTACACCCCAGGAAGATTGACTTCCTTTGCACATCCAACCTGTGACCATTGACCATAATTAATAGCTGTTGCCGGTAATCCTCTGGAGTGTCGGTAGTGAGCAAATGCATCCTCAAAACAATTCGCTGCAGCGTGGTTTGCTTGTACAGGTGACCCAACCAAGGAAGCCATGGAAGAGTATAGTACAAAGTGCTCTAACAGCATTTCTTTGGTCAAAACATGGAGATTCCACGTACCTGAAATTTTCGGGTTGAATGTGGCTTCAAAAGACTCCCACGTTTGATTATTAAACAAATTGTCTTTAAGAACGCCAGCGCAATGTTGAATGCCCCGAATAGGTTTACTTTTGCTTATTTCATTGAATATTTTCTTGCACTGCTCAAAATTGCCGATATCGCCCATCTTGACAACAATATTATAATCTGAATTCTTGTTGATTTCGTCAATTTTCTGCCTAATTTCTGATTTGGGCGGATTCCTACCAATAAGAACGATATCAGTGGCTCCTTTCTCCAGCATCCACTTGCAAACCTCAAAGCCAATGCCTCCCAAACCGCCAGTAATCACGTAAGTACTATCTTTGTTAAAAAGTGGTGTTTCTACTTTCCACTGTCCGTCTTTGACTTTCACTTCCGGCATTCGAATCACAACTTTTCCAATGTGTTTAGCTTTCTGAAGGTAACCTAAAGCTTGTCGTATTTTTAGAGCGTCAAACTGAATGTAGGGAATCGGACTCACAATACCTCCATTTATATACTTGAACGCTTGTGAGGACAAAGTGCTGTAATGTGAACGGTCCAGTGTTACAAAGTCAACAATGGTATATTCAACATCCGGTCTTATTTCCTTTACCTCTTCCGGTGTCCATACAGAAAGTTTGCTCATTTCTACAAATCTAGCATTCTTTGCACATACCGCCAGTGTGGCTTCTTTAAATCCTGGTCCAGTTAATGAATTGAGTACAACGTCTACTCCTCTTCCGTTTGTTACCCGCAGAATATCCTCTTGATAGGATGTATCCCTTGAATGAAATACATGTTCGATTCCCAAGGATTTTAGATACTTTCGCTTTCTCACATTTCCTGCCGTTGTTATTATAAAGGCTCCAACATGTTTTGCAATTTGAATGGCACTTAGCCCCACACCTCCACTTCCTGTGTGAATCAAAACAATTTCTCCTTTCTGCAGGTTTGCAACGGTTATTAGACAATGGACACTTGTGCAAAATACTGCAGGCATTGCAGCTGCTTCTACTAATGTCATATGTTGTGGAACTTTAAGTATATTTTGAGTGTCAACGACCAAGTGACTGGGTGATAGCACGTCCTTTGCAAGCATACCAAAAACTCTATCGCCAGGTTTAAATTCTTCCGAGGGTACTTGCTTGCCAACCTTTTTAATTATTCCGGAGAAGTCAAGACCAACTGCATTTAGATGTTCGAATTCCTTGCTAGGTTTCAGAACAGTGAAGACATCCCTAAAGTTCAAAGAGTACGCTGTGACCTCAATCTCAACTTCATTTTCACCCACTGGCTCTTCTTCCAAAACATCAAATATAAGATCTTTGATCATCTTACTCTTTGGCAATCTCAACTGGTATCTATTTGTACTAGGAGGGAATTGTAAATCCTCGGATTTATAGTTTAGCTGAGCTCGACATAATCTAGGTTCGTACCTGACATTGCTTCTATACGCTACTTGAACTCGATCCCTTTCTTTTGAATGCTTGTTCACGGCCAGCTCGAACAATAATTGATTCACAATTAAATCATGACTATCCTCTAAATCTAAATCGATACACCTTATAAACGAATCTTGGTTTTCATTTTTCAAAGACTTGGCCATACCAAAAAGAGTTGCTTGACTGGGGTTCTCAGTTAAACTCATTTCTGTTACTGGGTGCAGTCCGTTGGTAATAATATACAGTTTTGGATGGTGCTTCAATGCAAGGAGACATTTAACGATGTAAATAAAGGGTTGAGCAATTTTCTTCTGATTAGTTGTATCCGACGAACCCCATGCGTAAATAATCCCGTGTATATTTTCCTGATTTAATATTTCATTTAAATGTGTAAAATTATTTTGGTCAGTATTAATCACCAAATTTTCGGATCCTTTATTGTTGTTTGAAACGTCAGATGATACAAATGTCAAGTTTGCTAGTCCATTTCTTTGCAACTCCAGACATAGCTTTTGATGTAACTTGCAACTCGAATCACCAAAAAGTATCCACTTCGCCAAACTTTCATTTTGATAGTCTATTGCAATATCGTTCAAAGTTGCCTGGGCAAAAAATATTCCAAATGAATGCATGTATGCAAGACTGGCATTTACAAATTGAAACTCCTTCTTTTGTAATATGTCGCGCCAGGTATTTATATTAACGCATGCATGCCATGGCCTCAAGTGAAAGTCGTTAAATCTCCAGTATCCTTCCAGCAAACCAAATGTAAACGTAATACTTCTGGTTTGCGTAACCGTTTCCTCTAAGCTTAACAGTCCGCCAGGTTTAAGCGTTTTTCTAATATTAGTAATACTTTGTTCCAAGTTCTTAGTTGCGTGCAGAACCTCATGTGCAAGAACCATGTCAAAGTAATTGTGCGGAATGCCCTGTTCTAAAGCTGGCTTTTCCACATTAAACAAGAGAAACTTTATGTTTTCTTTATAGTCTGAAAATTTCTTACCAGCTTTGGCAAAAAAACCGACACTGATGTCGGTGTAGTAATATTCAAATTTGAATCCCCAATTATCTTTTAGTATTTCAAGTACTTTTTCGGATGCCTTTCCTGTCCCTGCCCCAACCTCCAATATTCTAAAAGTTGCTTTGGGTTTATTTATGTTAAGCTGACGAGTTGCACGAACCACTATCTCTATTGCTGCACAGGTTTTTACAGTGATATCCGGTGTTCCAGGATGACTTTGGTAAAATGCGTCTGCCGATAAGTGCTGCTTGTTGGGATCAGTGGGAAATATTATCTGAAGGGCTTGCTCATCTCCCACTAGAACCCTGTGTAAATTAATTCCTACATTTTTATAAATTTGTGTGATATTTTCTATTTTTTGCACGTTATGCAAAAATTGGTACAACACACTTTCTTCCTTTTCCAGCTCGAATAAAGATGGCAATGCAGTTTTCACCAGCCAATGGTTTTCAGATTCTTGGAACTGTAGCAGTTCGTGTTCTTCATGAAACATGTTAAAGTAGAACCGAACCAACTTATGGTATGTTGGCAGTATCTTGTATTTTTCACAAAATTCTGAAATGTTGATTACTTCCCCGGGAAATGCCTCCCAGCCAAGTTTCAGTAGAGCCATCATTGTATGAAGGTATATAAATCTATCCATTTTCCTGGCGTAATCCAAATCTTCTGGGACGACTACAGTTGTGTTGTCTACGTTTTTTATGAATTCTTCACTGGTAACAATAGTTTCCAATTGGGGAATATCTACTCGGTTGTCGCATGGTCCAGTGATTGGTTTCCAGACTTCTTCCCAACTGTCTGGAAGTTCTCTAGTTTGCTGTTCTAATATGGACTCGACTGTTTTTACATTGGTTTCGATTAGCTGAACTTTATCAACGTAAGCAATAGGGGTCAAGTCTTCGTTTAGTGCAAAAATGATGCAATTATCTTCATTTTCCCAAAATGCATGCAAGTATAGAAGCTTACTATCTTCTTTAATTTCGCTCAACCAAACAAAGTTTCCAATCCCAACTGGTAAATTGAGAATTTCCTTTTGAATTTGCCACATTGTAAGGATAATTGACTGAAACATGGCGTCTATAATGATAGGATGGACCAAGTAATTCATGTAGTCTTTTGGGATTTTCATTTCTGCGATAATTTCATCCTTTTTGTTCTCGTTCAATTTTCCCACGTATCGCTCAATCGATCTAAATTGAGGGCCAAGTTTCAATCCAATACCTTCTGCTCGTTTGTAAAACGCGTTTGTAGAGATCATTTCTGAACTTTTTAAAAGTGTGTTTAGTGCCTCTGGGTTCCATTTTGCCATTATGTCTTTGGTGTTTGCAACTGGTTGAAACGTTGAAGCTGCGTGATGAACCCATTTCCTGTGACTTTCACTATCAACCTGTTTTTGTCTAAATACTTTGATACGAAAACCTTTCGCATTTTCTGTGGAATTTTCATTAAGATCTACCAAAGCTTGTACCTGAACCTGACGTCCTTCTGGAACTTCCAGAGGAGATTCAATCCTAAGATTTTCAATTGCCATTGGATGTCTTGGTCGATCTAATGAATCGACTAATGAGTTTGCCACACAATACGCTGCAGATAGACAAATTTCTACGAAAGCCGCTCCAGGAAGTATGATTCTACTTCCAACACAATGATCTCTAATCCAAGTCGCTGACTTGGTATTCAAACTGTTTTGGAAAATGTTCACCGTGGAAGCATTCCTAAGCGGGGATCCAATTAATGGGTGAAGAGGAGCTAATTGGGTTTCACTGCAATCCACCCAGAATGATTTGCGATGGAAGGGATGGAACGGCAACGATGTCGGGATCTTTTTCCTTAAATATGGTTTGTCATATCCTTCCCAGTCAACTTTGAAACCTTTAAGATACATCTTTCCAAGACTGGTTAAAATGGTTTCCCATTCATTTGCATTGCGTCGAAGTGAGGGGTAACATGAGACAGGCAGATCTTCAATATTTTGCATTACAAAGCTTGAGAGCACTGGTTGGGGTCCGATTTCCAGGAAATTCTGACATTCTAATTGTTTCAAAACTGTGCAAGCGTCCAGAAAAGACACTTTGTTCCTGGTATGATTTACCCAGTAATCCGAATTGATTTCTGCGCTCGGATCTTCCACGATTTTTCCTGTTACCCCAGAAATATATTTGCATTTTGGAGTATGGTGAGTAATTTTACTTTCGGCAAAACTTCTGTATTCTGCAAGGATTGGATTCATATGCCGAGAGTGGAAAGCGTGAGTAGCTTCTAAAATAACTGCTTTCAGACCATTTTCCTTACAAATGTCTAGAAGCTGTTCAACTTTGTTGGTGTCACCTGCCACAACAGTTTGATCATTTGAGTTTACTGCTGCTACGTCCAAGTCAATATTATTACTGTCCATCAACTTTTCAACTTCTGGTAAACTCGATTTGATAACAAGCATACTTCCTCCAGGTAAATTGTCAATCAATCGACTTCTTTCAATTACCAACATAAGTGCATCCTCAAATGTCAAAATTCCAGCAGCTACCACGGCGCAAAATTCTCCTAGACTATGTCCAAGGACGCAATCAGGCTTTATGCCCCAAGACTCCCACAATTTTAGCAAACAATACTCCACGCAAAATATGCCAGTTTGACTGTAAATTGTGCGACTTAATTGATTTGCGTCATCATTCCAGAGAACGTTAGAAATGGAAAGGTTGTAACGTTCTTGGATTATGCGATCGCACTGGTCAAAGTGTAACCTGAAAACGGGGCTGGTCTCGTAGAGCAATTTACCCATTCCCGAATATTGACTGCCTTGTCCAGTGAAAAGAAAGCAAATTTTCCCTGGTTCTTTTCCAGCAGCATCCGTTATATTCATCTTGTTGGTTTGCATGATGCTGTAGGCTTGCTCGTAACTGTTGGCAAGAAGGAAAGTGCGATGGCTGAAAGAAGCTCGTCCCACGTTTGCCGTATACGCCAAATCTGTAAACTCATTTTCATGATCCTTTTGCTGGAATATATTTTCATATTGCTTCAACAAGTCATTTAAAGCGTCAGCGGTTTTTGCTGAAAATTTTATTAGATGCAAAGGTCTTTCCATGTCTACGGTAAAGTGAGATAACGTATTCTCCAGAGCTTCTTCAATAATAACGTGACCATCTGTACCCGTTATGCCAAAGGAGCTAACCCCAGCCAATCTAGGTTGACCTTGAATTTTTGGCCATGGAATAGGTTCCATTGGAATCCGTGCTGGAATTGCTTCCAAATTTACCTCAGGGTTTAGCGTTTCCAAATTCAAATGCTTTGGAATTAGTTCATGTTGCATAGCCAGTATTGTCTTGATAATGCCAGTAATACCAGAGCAGCTCTCAGTATGCCCCACATTGGTCTTTACAGATCCAATTACCAGAGGTTCCTTCCTGGCTTCAGAATGATAAGCTTTAGCAATAGCTGCTACTTCCATAGGGTCACCAATGATGGTTCCGGTTCCATGGGTTTCCACAAAGCTAACTTGTTCTGGCAGCACATTAGCATCCTTCAACGCCAACTCCATAGCCAAAGCTTCGCAATGAACAGTTGGAGTACCCAAGCTTCTGCTCAGTCCTTCTTGGGATATCGCTGAGCCTCTTATCGTTGCCCAAATGTTATCTTTATCTCGAAGAGCATCGCTCAAGCGTTTGAGCACAAGCACTCCACAACCTTCCGCTCGACCAAAGCCATTTGCCTTTTCGTCGAATGTCTTACAACGCCCATCCGCCGCAATAACGTAATCAATAATGTCTCCCTGAGATAAAATGAAAAGTTTAAGATGCATTTATTTGTTAGCTAATTTAGGTATGTTTCTATTCCCTACCTGAAATGGATGGAGGAGCAAGTTGACGCCTCCAGCAAGTGCCAGATTGGATTCTCCATTTCTTAGACTTTTAACGGCCAAGTCCACAGCAACAATTGCAGATGAGCAGCCACTTTCCTATAAAATACGCGTGTGCATAATATAGTAAATTGCCAACGAATTAAATTAAATAGAGGTAAAACGTACTGTAGCAATATTTGGTCCTGTTAATCCCAACAAAAACGATAATCGTGACGCTGTAGCCCCAATACTATTTCCCATGTAGGTACGAAAAAAGTCACGTTCAGTGGATGCTTGTACAATATCCTTATAGTCATTCATCCAACTACCCGTAAATATTCCTGTGTGGGAATTACGCAAACTTAATGGGTCAATGCCACCATTTTCAAGCGACTCCCACAACACTTCATGAAGCAACCTAGCTTGGGGATCTAGAAATACAATCTCTTTAGGACTTATCCCGAAAAACTTTGCGTCAAACTCATCAACCGGAACAGACAAAAATCCAGCGTTAGTTTCCCTTTCTTTTCCCGATCCCCCAAAAATAGAGTGCTCTCTTTTCCATTTGAATGCCGGCGGCTTTCCGATTCCCTCTTTGCCCGCGTACAAAAGATTCCAAAATTCTTCCAGCGTATTAGCACCGGGAAAGCGACAACTCATGCCAATAATGGCTATGGGCTCGTTTTGGTAATCACCAAACCTTTTGACCTTCTCTTTTATATTTGCTGGATTTATCATAGATCCGGCGACACAATCTTGGTAGATTTTTAACCATTCCCGGATTACACACTAAAATTGGAAATAGCCATGTAAAATTTTTATATTGTTTTACATGCATGTATTTTAAATTTTAATTATTGCAATAAGTTTGCTTACTTTCTCAAATAGACGCAAAGTTTGGTTTGCAAGATGGTTTGTCAGTTTTGCCACAAATTCATTACGATTCTTGGGAGCATCAATGAAATGAATAATAGCTGGATGGTTACATCTAAAAATTGCAAAATATAATCAGAAAAATCAGAATTCAGAAAGCGTACAAGCACGCTTGTTGTATTTGTTTTGTAGCATACCCGTTTGGGAGAAGACTGCCATTTTCCAGAGAAAGTTGTATTATGCATTTTTCAATTGGGCTTTCATCACAACTGATCTGTTGGCCTTTTTGCTTTGAAAAGTTATTTTCAATCCATTCACTAATACCCTTCCAGAAAATATCCTTTTTCTCGTGTGACTTGAATGTTTCCATAGTTATTCCATCAAGTTGATATTGTGTCTCGAGAAACTCACACAAAGCCAAGTTAGGAGTAAACCGAAACATTTGCCAATTTCCGCTGAAATCCTTGTACATTTCCTTTCCGTTATCAAACAGCTCGTCACAGTTTTCCAATAGAAGCATATCAGGAGCCAAGAAAATACACTTTTCAAACATTTCCAAAGAAAACGCAAAGATTTTGCCAGATAATTCTTCATCGCCTTTGATTGACGCCAAATTTTTATCCAGTACAAATAAGTAGTCGAATGATTTGCGAAGTAAAATCGATTCATCTTTAGACACATTTTCCGAAACAATTACGCTAATAGGCCGGGTTGTTTTTGTTCTCCGTAAAGATTCAACCAGAACCGATGCGCTTGTCACCGTGTCATCTCGGGCAACACAAGTTACCCAAGACTGATCTCTTCGTAACGCTATGTAAATTAAAAATATATATTTTAGGATATTAATTACTTCTACATAATATCAGGTTGAATAGGAAATATAACACGTATTTACCCATCTTCCTCCAATTTAGGCCTTTTGTAAAGAACTTGTAAAAGTTTCAAATTTCTGTGTGTTTAATATTTTTCGATTTATCAATATTTTCAAAAACAAATTCAATTAGAAATGAGTTAACTTTTCCGAGAAAGAATCAAAGATGGTTTGATGCTGTTTTACAAACGTTATCATGATTTTATTCTAATTTTTGGCAACCAGAAGTTTCCATTGCAAAGTTTATGGGTGGTCATGGATAGTTTTTGCTTAACGAGACGGGTTACCTAAAACAAAGCTTGCTGCGCTATTTCGGTGCACCAATGTAGAAAGTAAACTAAGTAAAATAAATGCTATAGATTTTTTGCGGTGATAAAGTCATTAAAACTTCTACTCTAAGCTATCCAACAAATTGATCTTTACATTTTTCCGGGCTGCCAGGTGAACTGGCCCGTGAACTAAATTATTGTTTTGGAACATTTTATCTGTAATCCGTGTTATTCAATAACCACTGAACTACTCATAATTTTGTGAGGTTTGTAGGTTTGTGATACGTTTTTATGTAATAATTTTCAAATTATTTTTTAAAATTTCATGATGCATGTGGCTATAATTTGTAAATCTTAAATAATAAATCATATTTTGTTGCATTTGCATTTTTAGGAACGCTGCAAGTTCGTCAGGTACAAATCTGTAGCGTTTTGAATAAACATTGCTGTTTTCTTGGGTTTAACTATGCTGTCATGCAAGTCATATTTGCATAAGCGATCCCTTATCACAAGTTTCTTTTATAAACCAACCATGATAATTTTATAAAAATATTTTCCAGGTATCTTCAAAAGCGTAACAATCAAAACAAAAAGTTACCGAAGCATGATTTTTTATCTTATGAAAACAAAGTTATCAGTCATGCACAACTTTGTTGCATAAAAATATTATTTTTTCGAATAAAAATACCAGCTTCACAATACTTTGTGTTTGTTTTCCGACTGCTATGTGCCCAGAAAAACCCATAATTTCTTGTTTTCCATCAGGTTTTTTTTTATTAATTAAAGTTTTAGAACTCGGTAACCCATAATTAAAGCTAGGAACCATAACAAGACTTGTCCAGTCAATCATCTATATCTTTTAATCTGGACTTCACGCCGAAGCAATTTTATATTGCACTTTATATTACATATATTTTTACGCAACATACAAAGTTTAACGAATAATTTGGTCTAACTGATGTCATGGGGATCACGAAAAGTAGGGTTCATTATCTTCTATAATATTTTGCATTCAAAGGTCACTTTTAACAACTTTATTTGCGTCAGCGGCCAACTTTCGCTAATCATTAGATAATTTTAAAACAAATATCATAAAATGCATTAATTTGCGGTTATTTTTGGCTGTTATTGAATATTTTCCTATATATGAAACTCAGAATAGCTCTGTCCATGGTTCATTAGCGAGGCGTGAAGGCTTTGACTATTTCGCCCAAAACTAACTTCCGCTGCTATGTACGTTTTATACGCAGTTTTATGGATAAGCACTATGTTGATGCTGGCTCAGCTTTGACTTAAAACGTATTAATTACTTCTAAGGAAAACGAAGATTCCACTTAAGTACATGAATTGTAATACCATAATGTACCGTTTAGTAAACATTTGTACCTGTTCCTGTTACTGTATCATATTTTCTCATGTACTTTGCGCAAATTATAAAATTGCACCATGTCTCGTGCTCAAAACATTTGCAGGGCATTTAAAATCTGTGCTGTGAATATTGCCAAATTTGTAATTGATTTGCCATACTTTTACTATTTATACATTAGTTCAATTCTAATCATATATTGGAAAAGGTTAACCAGCCGACGAAAAGATATAGCTGACGAAATAATTTTAGTAAGTAAAATTCCGAATCAAACAGATTTTCTTAATGATAATGTTTCCACTCCAAACCATTCAAACTGACTATGATGTTTCGTCATAATTTAGATAACGGGAGCTGCATCAGGTCTAGGACAGCATATTACACTGCAATTGGCAAACCTTTCGAGTAAAGTTGTATTGGTTTTGTGGGATATTAATCAAACTGGATTGGAAGAAACTGCAGAAAAATGCCGAAATCTCGGAGTGCATTGTGTTCATGTGTACATTGTTGACATTTCAAATCATACCGATGTTGTTCGTACTGCAAGTCTAGTTCGTCACCAGGTGGGTACGGTTAGCATGCTAATAAATAATGCTGGAATAAGTCCTTACAATTTATTCCTTGACTCGGATGCTGAAACCGAGGAAAGAGTGTTCCGTGTTAACTTGCTCTCTCAAATGTGGCTAATTCGGGAAGTACTACCAGAAATGATTCAGAAAGGGAAAGGTCATTTGATTTCAACTTGTTCTGGACTTGGATTGTACAGATTTCGATTCCTTTCTTCCTACGTAGCGTCTAAACATGGCCTACGCGGTTTCATGGAAACTTTAAAACTCGAAATGAAGCTGCATCCACAGAAACCAGAAATTAAGTTTACTGTGATATATCCAGGTTGGATGAAAACACCAATGGCGAGCGGGGTAACTTGGGAATCAAGATATGAAATGGATATGTTTAAGCATATCGATCCAGAAAACGTGGCGGAAAGAGTAGTGGATGGAATACTAAGGGATGAAGACGAAATTTTTGTTCCAAACATGGTCAAGAAGTTAATGTTTCTGCAAGGGTAATTATAATTTTCCAAGTTCAAAATATTTTATTACGTTTATATATGTGTGTGTTATAAGTGTTATAATAAACTTTTTTTTTCAGATGCATGCCTACCCGTTTTACAAACAAAGTAGAAAACTATTTAACCAAAAATATTCGACTGGTGAAAAGTGAAGCTTTTACAGTTTAAATTTGAAATGTTTGCCAAATTATGGGTTTACTGGGTGCAATTAAAGTGTTTGTTTTTAAAACAAAGATAGAAACCTTTGGTTTATTTGGGATTTTTGCAATAATAAAATGAAGTTTACCCTTTTTAAGAATGTACCCAAAAGCAAGGTCAGTAAACTCACTTGTAGTCGGCCATGCGTAGCTGGCTTCCTCGCAAAAAAACTAAAATACTATGTTGTTATCGTAGGATCATAATATATTCCAGTCATCTTTGGTAACCTGTCTTACCAATTTAACTACAACAATTTTTCTTCTTTGAAGTCCAAAAATGAAATCACAACTTTAAATCAAAAATTAAAAGTGTGGGTTATCACGTACCAAGCTAGAAAACTGGCTTCTTATCTTTTATTAAATAAACACTTCTGGACAAGATTGCTCTAGGGAAAATCCCCATTAGTATACATATAACATAAAAGCATGCAGATTGGTGTCTATATAATCTGTAAGAACCAAAATATCCAGAATTCTACTGTCATAAACTCAAAACTATCAAAGTCCATTCCATTTTCATTTAAAGTAAACAATCCCAGAACTACTGGAGTTTTTAGTAGATTGAAAAATAATATAATGTGCAAAACCCGTGAATAATAAAGATCAATGGATAAAACTAATTGTAGACTTACTTTAAAATTTAATTCCTACTCACTAGTTTTACTATCCAGTAATTATATACCTTTGACGCACATTTCCGCGTGTTAATCTGAGTTCTATGCTTCTAAAACGCAATGTTTTACAAATATAAATGTAAATTTTATTGTTGGCCTTTTTCAAATTGTAAGCATTGACATTATACTGATAAAAAAATAAATACATATACCAATAATATTTAACATAGAAAGACAACACGTATACAATTTCAAATATGCCAAGGAATACTAAAAAGTTTATGTATTTAACTATCTTAAATTTTGTTTCACTAAGACAAGAAAATCCAGAAACAACTTTTTGTAGCCAAAAGCGATTTATGTATAACATAAATTATTTACCTTTACCTATCTTCCAGGATAGGATTAGGATAGGATTTGGCCTTTATGACAATGAGCTTATCTTATCAGTTTTACTGTAATATTATTTTGTTTTTAAACACCGTGATGTCAATTCACATAGTATTACCATTTTCATGGCTTTGTGCAAATTAGCTTGTGTTCCAAATCTTTCCAGTCTGCCGTTTGACACTCCTTGGAACAGTATTTTGCCCATTTACACCTTGAGCAAGTTTTCGGAGCATTTTCTTCGCTACAATATCTACACATATTTTCCACTTTCTCCATATAAACAATACACTTGGGCTCATCTATTCTTATGCCATTTTTCCAATCAGCGCACTTTCTCCTATATGGATTTATGATAGACAACCTGCAGCCAAATCCCAATTTCTCTTTCATTTCTTCGTTTTGAGGTACGTTATAAACAAACACGCGAGTGGCTTCTTTATTGTCATCCATTGCCACCAAGTGAATGCTGGCCAGTCCAAAAATGGGATCATCAATCAGAACTAAATTTAGAAACCTTTTTTCATATACTGTATCTTCAGTAGGGTCCATTTCCTGCAAAGTAATTTCCGTCATGTTACACAAATTCTTAGGCAGTTTGTGCTGTAGGGTGGGAGATACTGTATGCTGAATCACTGGAATTTTCCTGCCTTTAGTTGCATTTTGCATTGAATGCTGTCGCTCCCGATGTGCCTTTATAATTTCTATTCTCTTTGGGTCCTTTAAATAAATTTTACTTTGACTTGTGACAACTTTTGGCAAAGTTACAGGAACGTTATTGGCGTTTCTAGGGTTTCTTTTGGCTTTGGAACCAAAAATACCTCCATCCTCCATACCTGAAGTTCCCGAAAGTAAAATAACTTGTTGCAAAGATGTTTTTGTCGTGGATTCATAAGGAAGATAGCAAGGCAATTGTTTCTTCTCAGCACGCATCCCATCCTCAAAGTATTTCCTTATCAATTTTTTAGATTCTTCCAAAATCAGTCCAAAATGTTTTAGACTGAAGATCACTTGATTAAAATAGCTCATCGCAACGCAGTAATAAGCCTCGGGAACCTTTCTGTGGTCTTCCGGTGCTATCCGAATAAAATCTATGTATGCCTCTCTAATTCTCTGACCATTTTTACATGGTTGTCGACTCAGACGTAGGTGTACCGCTTTGAAATAGAGTAATTCAACACAGTTTGGAAATCGTTGCAAACCTTGGTTTGACACTTCCAAGCCAAAATCATTTTCGTTCATTTCACCATACGTACAACTTAACAAATAGTAGTAAATAGCCTCGTTAGGGTATCGGCGTATTCCCTCCTTCAAAATTTGCACCCGAAATTGAGGTCCCTTGTCCTTGACATGGAATGCGTAACAAAGTCGCACTTTCTTGTCCAATTCGCCGGTTGTCCTACAGTGAGTTTCAAACATGGAGGATAAAAAGGCCTGGAATTCGACCAGCATTTCCAACGATTTCAGATAAAATATGTGATGTTCCATACAGCAGCGTAAGTAGACAAATTGAATGAGATTTTTTGCTCTTTCATCCGAAAAAGGAGGACCATTGTTCCACAACAAAAGAAAATAATCATTGTACCCCACCACTGCCATTATTCGTTGCGCAGTAATGGAGCCCTCCTCTGCTCGCTTGGCAATCTGATCAAAATCAGTGTCCCCCTTAAACATTCCTGCCCACCCCAACGTATTGTCGTGTGAGAATCGGTGGGTGGAAAACGGGTTGGATTTCAAAATGTTAGCGAAATTTTCAGCTGCCTCATTAGGATCAACTTTGAACTCAGTGTCCGAGCTATTATCCATTTCATGCACACCCACCATCATGCGGTCATTTCTTTGACGAAACGTGAGACCCTGTATGGTTAATCCCCTTTCGGTTTCATATTTGACCACGTATTCCTCCAAGGCTGCTCTGGTTCGAGCAACATTCTCAATCATCTTCTCGATTCCCTCCTTTATAAAAGGCAAGCGATTATGCTGCAGTTGTATCGCCTTCTCCAAAACTTGTCTGACCAGTTGTGGTTCCATCTCGTCTGCGTAATAAGTACACAGGGAAAGCGCTCCATTATTATTGCCCGCCTCAACTGACCTTTTCCAATACATTTCCGCCATTTTGAGGTCCTTCTTCACACCACGGCCTTTATAGTACAAAAAGCCTAGGTTATTTGCCACGTTTCCACATCCATTTAACGCTGATTTGGAGTACCACTTGGCAGCTTCAGGGTAATCTTGGGCTACCCCAACTCCTTCATCATACATTTGCCCCAAACTGTGTTGTGCCGCCCTGACCCCAACATCTACATGCCAACCGCCCAACGCCTTAATTTTTTCTGGCATATGGGCAGCCTTCTTAAGGAGCTCAATTGCATAAAGCAAATCTTTCATGACACCTTTGCCTTCCTTGTACAATAAGGCCAGGTTATAAATTCCCTCCGCGTTTCCCTTTCGCATGGCATTTGTATAGTGACGCGCTGCTTCTTGGTAGTTTTGAGGAACATTCCACCCGTTGACATAACGGTGACCAGTTTGAACATCGCTATGACCTGGTATCAATTTATCTCCTAATTGTTGTGATTTTAGATACATGTCTGGAGTCATTTTGATTCCTGATGCTTTTGCATAATGCTCTGTAATCTCTTCCAGTGTTGGGGGCATTCTAGAGGGGTCCATGTGGTCCTCCCTTGTCATTTGTCCGTTTAAAAGCTTGCAGTCGTCAAGTTCCGTTTTCAGATCTGCTTGGCCCGGAGAAATCGCCAAGGCTTGGGTGAAATGCTCAATTGCTTTTTCCATTTCATTCCTGGCTTTGTAAACACTGGCAATTGTAGAATAGGCTTTCCAAGAGCTTTCATTGTGCTCCAAAGCCTTCTTAATGTCTGTCATTGCCTGCTCATAGTTGGCATCTTTAACGCTTTTGTCACCAGCTTGTTGTCCCAACGCCAGATAGCATGATGCTTTCTTTTCGTACAATGTACACAAGTTAATAGGAAGTAAACTGGGAACCAGTAGAGCTTCCTCGTAGAACACTTTAGCTTCTGGATATTTTTTCATGGAAAAGGCAAGGTCTCCCTTAATTTGAATTCTTCTTGCTTGCTCCAAGGCTGCCACAGAAGATGTCACTCCCGCATGAGCAATCAGTTTATCCACTTTGTTTTGACTAACGCCCAGAGTGGATAAGCAACGTCTTATTGCACTTTCAGCATGTTGGTAGTTTGCAGAAGTTATCCTTTTCTGGGCGTTGTGGGCCAATTTGTTGCGTTCTGAGCAAATTTCCTGTAATGCAAGTTGGTCACTTTTCCGCATTTCGGTATTGTCCGAAGAAGTAGAATTGAGCGAGCGTAAAACGCCTGAGAGCAGCGTTAGGTCCCATTCTTCCAGATTTCCTTGGCGGAGAAGTCGCTTTTGAATGGACTTGGAATTGGAGTAAAATGCCTTGCCTTCACTTTTTATAAATTCTTGAGCGCTTTCTTCTGTCCATTGTTTACCGGTGAGACGCTTCCAGCGATCTCGAAATATGTCTTGCACTGCTTGACAAGAAATGCGAATAAGATTATCCGCTTTATGATAGTATTCCTCTTCGGAATACGACATGTTTCCAAGCAAATTAAGTAACAAATTTTAATATAGAATTAAAGCGAGAATTTTTTTATGAATACTTATGTATATCCTTAAAGCAGTTTTGGAAAGTGAAAGCTCACGAAAAATATTTGTTATACTTCCGACAGTACAAAAACACAATAGTGCAGTGTATTCCGGTAAGCTAAAAGAGGGATATATGACTGCAAAAATACCTAGGCTACTAGGCTTGTATACAAATACAATTGCCTGTAAACTTTTATTGATCGTTTTCTTTCAGACACGTCAAAAAGTTTTCAAGGTTAGCTCTTGACGACGAATGAGTGCAGAAACAAACGGCATACACGGTAAGCGTACATTTGATGCTATGGTGAATATGTTAGCTTTGCAGTGAATTATTAAGTGATATAGCAGTTATAAACCATAATTAGCTATGTTTGTGTATCAAAAATACTTGCTTGTTGCAGTTTGCACACACACTCACAAGTACTGCTGCGCTTTTAGTTGTCATTTCTTGTGCATGTGCAAATATCACAAGCTGGGTCTCCACCTTGAATATTTAGCAACCTACTATAAAGTAGGTTTTGCATGCAACAAGATCTTATCTGTCTTCGTTGTGCCGTGCCAGTGTCAATAATATGCTTCTATTTTGTCATGCATTCTGAAAAACGTACCTAACGATTTCAGCATCAATCTAACGAAAACAAGGGAAAATGTAGTAATTTATTTATAAGGAAAGAAAAAAATCGATGCAATCAGTTAATCTGTATGCTTTAACATGTTTGCGCAATTTGTCATCGTTGAAAATTTTTATAAATCGATATTTTACCGTGTAGCCAACGAATTCGCGAAATTATCCTGAAAGCTGCTAGATTAGCAAGATCATCTTCCATGAAAATGAAAAATGCATTGTTGTACGTGTACTCAAGCAAGCGACTCAAGTTTCATATCTTTGTCATTATTCTTTAAAGTAAATAGTGAGCGTTTCTTCGTTTTAAATATATTTTCAGTATTTACGCCCATAAGGCTCCAAAAATTCCGTCATGATATTTCACATCATGCGGGGGTTGCAAATTGCATAGGGTGTCAGCACGAATGCTCTCGCTATACGCTCATTGAACATCGCTTCCCCTGATACAAGGTCGGGTTGCCATGCAATGAGCAACTTTTCCACTATAGTAGCTTCCCGTACAAAACTGGAATCGACAATTTCCTTTCCGTGTTATCTAAGGACATTTTTACAGCTTAGAAAACACATGCTCTATTTAAATGCATATTACAATAAATACTTTATCTATGCTTGCATTTTAAATACAGTAAAGTGTTTAATAATTCTGTAAATTGCAAAAATGATGGCAAAATGTTTTACTGCTGACGGCTGAAAAGAGTGTCTGAAAAGTACGCGGGGACAAACAAAGGATAGATTCTTGGTTCATGCTAGTGCATAGTGTAGCAAGGATGAATACAAAGTGCATCGTATTATTACAAGTTAACTTTAACGAAGTTACAAGTTTAATGAACACACTGAAAAGTATAATTTTATTCCTGCTTTTGGATTTTACATATAAAATATCATTAAAGCTACAAAAATATATATGTATAGTATTACGTTCGACAAACTTGATCCGTGTGTGATAAAGTAAAACAGATAAACATTTTAAGTTTATTAATTGGCTTTTTTAGTTTGGACCTTCGCAAATCGGTTCATGCTTGTCCCGGTTTCCCTCCCTGTAAAAGTACTTGCCACAGCCCTTTCTACACTCCAACTCCTCCACCTTCTCCCCATGCGCACTTTTCCTGTGGGCTATTAAATCCTTAGTAAACCCGAATCCCATTCCACATAGACTACACAAGTATTTCTTCTCTTTAAGTCCATGTAACCTTTCCTTATGCTCCTGCAAATATCTGGTATGTGGACTTTTAAAACGTTTCCCACAAATATCGCAAACCAACGGCTCAGTCTTGGATTCCCTTTTTGGACAAGCTTTCTTTTTGTGGAAACTATATTGCAGTTTTAGCACCTCCAAGCCACAGAGGGGACACGTTACTAAAAAAATAATCAAGAAGGAGGCATAATATTAGTTTTTCAATTCAGTTGTTACTCATGAAACATGATTTTAGTATAATACACAGGAATATTAATAAATTATTAAAATTACTTTTAGGTCTATCTTCCCGTTTCAAATGGGTTTCCGCATGTGCACGAAAATGGCTTCCTTGTGTGAATTTCTTCCCACATATTTTACATTCTTGCCAACTTCCATGACTAGCGGTGGCTTCCACCAATGGATTCCCAGTGCAAAACTCTTGGTGCTTTTTAATCCCTCTGGTCATCAAAAACAGTATTCCACACTTGGCACATTGTAATTTTCCTGGATCATTATGATGAATCACGTGGGCGTTAAAAGTTAGAAGATTCTTGGCCTTGTGGGTACACTTTGCACACTGGAATAAATTTGTGTGGCTACTTATTACATGATCGTATAGTTTCTTTTGCATGGCCACCACTCTGACTTTGTTGGGCTGTTCAAAGCTTCGAGTGTAATTGCAACTTGGGTGGTGGCAATGGAAAGTTACATTGGAATCCTCCTCTAAAATGGAAATTGGTACTGAAGCAATAGTAAATTGGTCTTTTTCCTGATCATACTTCCAATCCTCTATCCAGTTTAATTGCTCCTTGTAGTCCAGTTTGGATTTAAAGGGTTGAAAAATTTGTTTAATGATTTGTTGTTTGGCTGGACCCATTTTGGCAAGTTCCACATTATGAATCAGTGAGTTTTTATTCTTGGTGCAAATTTTCTCGTGTAACAGTCGACTGCTCCCTCGGCTAAATACTTGTCCACAGCCCATTCTACACAAAACTCGGGTTTTGGTTATTTTTTCATGCGTACGTTTTCGATGGCGTTGTAAATCCCTTGGTAACTGAAAGGCCAAACCACAATCGGTACACAAATGGTTTTTGGTATTGTCTCCATTTTCATTATGTAGTCGCTCCTTGTGCTCCTTTAAACCTTGCAAAGTTTTAAACGCTTTTCCACACAAGTCGCAAATTTGACCAAATTTTTCTTTAAACTTTGCAGGACACCGACCACATTTATGTGCTGAGTAGTTACACTGCAGTATTGTCATTCCACAACTTGGGCAGTCCATTTTGGGTCTCTCTTCGGGTTTCATGTGGGTTTCTGCATGCTTTCTGAAAGAATATCCACCCTGGAAGGTTTTGCCACATTGGTTACATTTTTCCCAAGTACCATGACAACCAGTGGAAGCAACTTGTGCTCCGGTGCAAGACTGTTCGTGTCTTAGAAGATTGCGTTGGGTAAAAAATAATAGTCCACACTTGGAACACTTGAGTTGATCCGGATCAGCGTGATGAATCATGTGGGCGTTGTACCTGACTAGATTAACGGCTTTGTAGGTACATTTTGAACATTGGAATAGATTTGTGTGGGTGCTGACTACATGGTTGAAAAATGTTTTTTGCTTGGCCATCAGATTAAAAACGCTGGTCATTGGGAAACTAAGAGTGAAAGTACAATTTGGGTGGTGGCAGTGCAGGGTGACTGTGGTGGGGGTGCCCTCCACAGTTTCTGAGATTGAAATGGGAATGTCAACTAAAGTTAAGTGGTCTTTGACATGATCATACTTCCATTGAGCGTCAGAGTCAAGTAGGTCGGGATTGTCTGATTTGGATGATGGACGGATGCATGGGGGTTTGAGAATTCGGGTGATCACTTGGATTTTGGAGGGGCTCATCTTGCTAAAGTCAAGCTGTCGAAGAATAATAGAATGCGGTTGATTTTTTATACTGTTTCGTTTTCGCCGTTTTCTGGCACGAGTCAGGGCTAACGTGGTAAGGCTTTTGGATTTTTGCGGCTTTTTAGGTTTCTTGGGGAAAGGGGTCTCCTCCCATTCTGAATCATTCTCCTCTAAATTCATCTGATCATGGTCATCTTCCTCCAAATAATCCTCTTCCTGTGGTTCTTCTTTGATATCAAGTTCAGTTTCAGGTGCGTTTTGGTTTAATGGTGTTTCCTCCATTTCCAAAATGCTGTCTGCATTAACTTGTTCATTATTTGGGGAATTTGTGCCACTAACTTCATCATGATTGCTTCCGAGATCTTCAAAATCTTGGAAACTTTCTTCATCAAAGTCAGTTCGGAGAGAACAATCAGTGGGTTGTACATTTGCTTTACTTTTCCTTTTCCTTGACCTCAGTAACATTTTGGTTTCCATTTCTCCTCGAAATATTCCCAAAGCGGTGACCACTTTAAAATAATCACACAAAACCAACAAAATCATTTAGCTTACCTAAAAATTTCAAGTTAAAAATAAACTGTTTCCTTTAAAAAAATATTTACCATCAATAATCCTCTCCTTAAACAGCAGCACATCCCCCAATAGCTTGTCCTCTTCCTCCTCCAAACAGGTCACCTCCGACTGATTCACCCTCCTCAAGAGTCCCTCCATTTCCCTCCAGTACAGGTCAGTACACTCCTTCAGAGCCTCCAGTTTCCTTAGCAACTCCACCTGCATCCTAACCACTTGATGTTCTACCTCATCCATTTCCAACTTCTTGTCCACCGCCCGGGTTATCATTGACAAGCAGTTAGAACAAACGCACACCTTATCCCGACATTTGTGCAAAGTACCCAGAAACCCATCAGCAGCAAACCTATCATTATTCTCCACCTCAATACTGTCATTAAAATCCTCCGCACAGATTTCCAGCTCGCCGCAAAACTGGGAAAATTGCGGATGGGACAGAAAGTCACCTCCAAGTTCTCCTCCAGCCCCGGACGAGGAGCAAACAACGCACAATCTGCTTGCTGGATTGGTTGCCATGTTAATTAATTCCAAGTTATAGGTCCATTAAAACCCGAACCGAAAGACAAACCGGTTGGATGATGGCTTATTTTTCAATTTTTCTGTGGACCACGGACAAGACAGAGTTGACGTCAGCTGCTAGCTCTCTTTATTGACAATGGTACATGGTACATGTATCGCAACGAGGAAGTAACGAGAGATGAACAAAGACAAGTACAGAAGCTGAAAGCGTCTTCTTTGCTCTGACCCAGCATAATAAGGCATCATTGACATTGACATGACAATGACAATATTTAATCATTGTACAAATCATTAATAGTAAGCAATTTAGTACATTTCTACGTAAATTGGTTGCAATTTATAGATAAGTTTAATTTAGAGTTCTGCTCACTACATCAAGACGAAAAAAGATGCCGAAGAGTTACTAATTGATGCATAGCAAGTTTACAAATTGTAATTGGATGAACTTGTTAAAGTGGTCGCATTACTGGTCGCTTTTATGAAAAATTGATTAAAATTGTACAAGGTGTTTATTACGAAAACCCATAAAAACCGGATGTGACAAGTAATGTTAGCCAAGCTTTAATAGCTTACCATACTAACTCATTAGTTAGTTAATGCTTAATATACATACAAATTTGATAGAGAGATGTTTCAATAAATTACAGCCAAAAAGTTTCATTACGAACGCAATCAGCCACCTCTGGGCTAAAATTAAGTGGAAAACTTTCAAACGACTTTTTTCATCAAAAATATTTTATTGAAATAAGCTCATTTTAATTATTTAGCAAGACGCCACATTATTCTGGTAGGGCTTAATCCACCCACTATCCAGCGATCTTTTCATGCTCCACTCCCTCCACCCCTGAGCATTTTCATGACTCCAAAAGAACCATCCACTGGCCGACCCCTCCCAAACTCCAATTTGCTGACGGGCTAAAATCGCCTGATTATTACATGGTCTCGGGGTGGCCAAACTCCATTCTCCGACAACAGTCCACAATTTCTCATTAGCTTTGCTCAATTCTTCTCTTTTCTTACAAGCCACCGCTTCATGCTGTTTGCACGTTAAAGTTTGATACTCAAGTCCAAAAACCTGGTAAAGATGAGTATCCAGCATAACCCACCAGTAGTGCGGGTCGTCTCGTAAATAGTACCAATTATCATAGCCGATAAATGCATCATGAACGGCGACAATGGCAATGCTGTTAACGCTGCGAACTGCGTCGTAAGCCATTCTATAGTACTGTTTGAGTTTGGCCAGACGTGGCCAGTAGTCTTCCCAGAGAACGGGTTCGTTAAGCACTTGTATAATGGAAATGGTTTCTCGCCATTCTGTGGCATTGGCCCATTGGGCGATTTGGCGAACGACGGAAGTGGCACGGTTGAGATTGTCGTCGTTGTAGAAGAATCCGATAGAGCCGGATTGACCACTGTGGTCATTGCCGTTCTAAAATTTATGAAAATGTTTAGAAATTCTAAAACCCAGAATTAGAAAGATGATAAAATACCTGGGAACCCGGAGCTCCATGCAAATCCATCATAACCTGTAAACCGTATTTTTTACACCAACCCGCTGCTTTTACGGCGTAATCCCAACTGCCCTATATTTTGAAGAATAACAATTCAGTTCTAAGGGTCATGCCTAATTCTAGGTTTCAAATGTTTCAAATTATGCTTACAGAAACCCATGGTTCTCCGTTTCTAATATCAAATGCCCAGTAACCTTAAATATGGTAAGAAAAACTTAAGCTTGTATAAATATTTAAAAACAGAATTATTGAAATTTGAAACATTGATCTACCTAAAGGAATACGAACGTGATTAATCCCAACATTTTTAAACTTCACAATATCCGCTTCCGTGACCCAAGTGTCCCAATGGGATCTCAGTCTTTGTTCTGCTTGCTGCTTGCCCAAATACTTTGTCAGTTTGTATTCGTCATTGACATCATCGGGTAAACCGGAAAATACGTTTGGGGTCATCCACTTTTCGAGAATTAGCCACCCACCTAAGTTAACACCCCGGATTTTGTCGGCTTTGATGGGCCATGTATATCCGGGTTTAATGATTGTAAAAACAGCAAGATAGAAAAACAAATTCAAAATAACGGCCATAGTAACTTGTGAGAAGGCTGGGAAGATTGACTAGTTGCTATGTTTATTAGTGGGTTGAACGACTGAGCCTTCTAACGTTCTAATATCCTGTTACGTTGGCATTATATTGGTTTCGGCCTAACCGCAAAAAATCTGTTTACAACTGAATTTAAACTGTGGGTGTTCTAAGTTCTAAGATGTATCGTGCATGTGTTTAATAATTCATAACATAATTGTTTAAGAGTTCATAACAAATCTGCGCATAAAACGTTGTTTGCAAAATGCTTACGATTAAGCAATTTCCAATTCATCCAACATGCTATGCTCAGGTTTTGCGGTTGCATAAATATTAATAAAATTTATTGGAAAGTACGTGCAAGCCACCTGTTAGACTTACACTTAATTATTCTACAAAGTTATCATTTGTAAGTTATCAAGTTATGCCAATCTTCTTATGCATTTCTCTACATAAAAAGTAAAAAAAAAATGTCATGACCTGGTCTGGAAAAACAATGAAAACAATTCAAAACATTAGTCAAAACAATAACCCAGATGCGTATTTCAACTAAAACCTGAACTATCTAAGCGTTTGTGATTGATTGATTGGCTGAGTGGAAAATAAAATTATTTATAGCAGCTTTTAACCAACGAGGAGTGTCACACTATATTGCGTTATATTGGCATCAGTTGTCTACGTAATAATCAGCTCACTAAAGCGAGTTCGAAACGAACGTCATAGTAAGTGCATTGTAATATATTCAATCAAATACGTTCAGTTTTAGTAACTAGATATTCAGACAATACATTTTGTTATAATTTTGGCACGTGTAATTTGGTTTTGTGAGACTTGAAATAATTGTTTTTTTTTTTTGCAAATACAGTTTAGTAGAAAAATAAACTTAAAATTGAGTAATCCTGCACAATAGTTGTAGGAATACGTAAAAAATAAATATATCAAACATACATAATATTCAATTTAAATAAAAGAAATTGTTTCATATTGTAAACTTGAAACTTATAAGCTGTTCTATTAAATATACATATAATGACTGCAGACCCTATGGCACCAAAAATAAATTGTACTCTCAAATGGTTTTTGTTACTGATATCAATTTCAAATTTTGTCTATATTAAGTCACAGTCCAAAAATGCAAACATCATAAATTGAATTTTTAAAAATGCTTTTAATAAATTTTAAATATATTTGGACCCCCGAAGGTTCGTGGTTTTTAGTTGCATCTTGTACTGGTTAAAGTCATACTGTCAGTTATCTACTTTAAGTGCTCTTTGATTTTCTTTCGCACATTGCCTACAACATGATCACTGCTTCCATGAAGCGTGCCATGGAGCTCCGACTTGGCTCCACACTTAAATACAGCCCACTTTGTGCTGGATTCTACTACAATTTTAAACTAGATTCCTTTGTTCTCACAAAAGGCTGGATCTATTGGTCTTGGTGTAAAACCTGGGATCTGGGAGTATCAGCAGTTATAATTCTAGGACTGATGTTTGTTATCAAAGTCTTTGGATCAGAGTTGCCAGAAGAGTCGAATGCATCAGAGACATTGGAAAAGAACAAGTTCGACCTGCTTATATTTATAGTACTTGCAAGTACGTATTGGTGCGTTGTAGTAACCATGGTAATACTCGGCTATGTTTTTGTAAAACAACGAGATTTAGTTGTAGCTTTATTCAATCAAACTTTAAAATTTAGCAAGTTAATGAAGCGCTTACTTTTGTCTAATTCAAATGCATCTCTCTACTTACCACAAGATATGTTTACATTTATAAGACTTGCAGAAGAATGTACTTTGTTTATATTTAGTGCACTCACATCAATTCCATTAATTGCTACAATGATCTTTTTACATCCTTCTGATCCAATTCATTGTGTAATCGAAGAACTTCTGGAAGTACATATAACACACAATTCAGAATATTTTATACCAACTTTATTTGCCTTCTTTTACATGGTATATATGGTTACCTGTATTTTTGCCACGGGCATATATCTGGGCTACTTTTTGGTACATGCGTGTATATTCTGGTTTAAAATGGTAAAACTTGATAGAAACTCTGTGCCAAATCAAATAAAAGGGGAATGGTTTTTAAAAACCGCACATTTTGGAAGGCTTGACGAACACAGACTTTTACATTTTTATCGGTCGCAGCAAGTTTATTGCTGTTGTGCAAACGAGCTTACTGCCGGTATGCCTCTTGCCTTTCATATGTTTGGTGTAACTGTAATAGCTGTATTTACCGGTTTTGCCATAATAAAATATTATAACATATTTTTATCTGGAGGATTTATAGAAGCATCTCTTGGCCTAGGTGTGTGCATAGCCATGCCAATAACAGTCGTTCTCGTAAACCGAGAGTGCATGCTTCTGGACGGTATTGAACGGAGTTGGAAGCACTTTAAACAAACTATGTTAAAGTCAGTTCCCCGAAGAACATATTTGTACAAAACTGCGAGATCATTAGGACCACTTTCAATAAGTTTGACATATCCATTTTTTAAGATGAACCGAAGCACGTATATAGAATGGTGGAATACCGTTATTGATCACTTAGCCAATTTACTGGTAGCATAATAAGTTTAGAGAAACAAATTTGCTTTCGAAATACATTTACATAGGTTTATATTTTATTTACAATCATATTTCAAATGCAATAAATACATCATTCTATACAGTTAAATTGCTGATACAAAAATCAAAATTTCTATATAGAATCAATTAATTTATATATAAAGCAAAACATATTGATTAATTAATATAATGTACATTTTATATAAGCAGCAGATTGCATGCATACTGAACATTAAACCCTAACAAAGTCAATGCTGTATGCTTGTCGTAAAAGTTAATTGAACCTAAATAAATCCGAATGATTTGCCAAGATTTTGCATGACGATTAAACCAGCGATTGCTTCGATACAATTTAGAACTCTTTGCTTGCTCCACTAACATTTTTGATGTGCTATACACAGCACAACGGCAATTTCCATCCAAATCTAGTATTATAGCAGTGCAGTCAAAAATTCCAATCGGGGCTAAAACAAAAAAATTATTGAAGGAACGTCCGAAAGAGGTAACAAATGTATAGATTGCAGGAATATTTATCAGACTTATAAACACAGTATATGTTATAGAAAGTATGTTTGCATGGAGGTTATTGTAAATTCTAACCATCACTTGAAGTTCTCGATATATTTGACATAAAATGTTTGGCTGCTGTTTTTGATGTAATAGATGTATCAGCATTTTAACATAATTAATTATGCAGATGTTTTGTAAACTAGTAAATATAAATGTTTCTAGAAACATTGCACTACCAGTAAATTGTAGGATATATGTTACTAATAGTGCTGAAAATATTTTAAATGTTAACTCATAGCACCCTGTAAGCATAAAGCGCACTGAGCATTCACTGCGTAAACTGTACCCTAGATTTCCTGGAAAGCATGGAAACAATATAAATACGACTGAGAAAACTACAGTTAGTAAGCCCATTGTAAGCAGACCTAGGAAAATATAGCACTTTAGACGAAACGCAATATTCCAGTTGTGCGGTTGAGTTTTTGAAGCATGGAAATATTTTTCTGAAAATAAGTAAAATATTTTGTAAAAAGATTAAAAGCTAAATAATAAATACTAAATGATACTAAATACTTTTGTTTTACCATGTCGTTTCTCAAAATCTAGAAATGAATTATAAAGTTTTGCCGAATCCATGTGACATCGAAAATGTTCCACTGCCACATGTAAGTGTCCGCTTATTAATACGACAACAATTACTCCTTCTGCAAGATACAGAAATGGCTTACGTCTCTCCAAATAGATGTGAAGCCAAAGGATAGTCACTATAAGAATTGCAATTTTTATGTGAAATTTGTAGTGATTGACTCGTTTAATGTCTGGGAGACCTATGCGGGTTGGGAACTTAGGGTCTGGAATAAAAATGGGTAAGCCGATTACACGTAACGTTTTTAGTGAAAATGGTACCCAGCCCGAAAATTTGTGTAGGGACATTTCAAAATACTTATTTAAGTCAGCATACAGCGTCAATAGATATATTCTACTGATTGCAACTGGCTAGCTATGAGTTGCTATATGCAAAAAGTTTGATTTACAACAGAAACTTTGCAATGACATGAAATTTCTAAACTGTCAAGTTACAGAACATTATTTAACACATAGAAAACACGCATATTATATATAATTGAATTGAATCTAATTTATGTAAGCATATATTCAAACAGCATGTCTAAATACGCCAATTGTTGGAAAGCCCTTTTGCGTGTACTCACAGCTTACGCTCCAGCTTCAGTGATATAACCTGTTTTTGATAAACAGGCTAAAGACCATACTTACGAAATATTTATTGTTAAATAAATGAATAGATTATTATCTTTACATAATGACATATATTTATAGTTTACATGTTAAAGGCTATAATTTTGCATTGCAAATTACAAACCCTTATACAAATTATTATAAACAAAAATTAATATAGATTTAAAATCTTTTTAAATGAAAGAAAACTTCGACTTCTCACCATATTATTTTAATACATCAAAGTTTAGACTTATTTTACATCACACAAAAAAGTTACTGTTGAACTTATAGGAACAAACAAGGTTAGAACTTACTTAATAAAGTATAAATTTAATAAATTATTATTTCAATCAACATTCATTTTCATTAGGAATACTGCTTTCCGCAACGCATACAACGACGTCGGTGAATCGGTTACGGAAGGTTAGACACGCCGTCTCTCTGAGTCATCTTCATCACTATCCTCATTAACAGGAGCTTTTCTGCTTGATTAAATATACGCACTTTTTATCATCGTGAAAAAGCAATTAAATAAAGTGTAGCTTGCTGTACTTAACGTACCTCTTAAGTGTCACGTAAGTTTTCATCCTTTCAAGCGAACAGACTTCATCGTTAGCAGCAGCGTGAATATCCCCCGAGCGCAATTCTTCATTTGAGTCTAGGCAGCTTTGGGTCGACAGCTACAACATAAGTTTAAGTTTAAAGACGGCTGATTGGCTAATATCCTTAAAATCTAGCTTAAAATCCCTTTACCGATTACTAGAATACTTACCGGGTTCTCACTTGGACCACTGACAGCACTAGCCTGTTCCAAATTCTTACTGGACTCCCCGGCGGAGTTATTAATGGCGATACTTGAGACTGCGGCAAGAGGTCGGCTTGTAATACGCGAGCTACATTGACCACCGACCATCCCCATACAAATTTCCAAATGCGCCGTAAAACTGAGAGCGGTCAGCTTCATGTGGCATTTCGGACACTCACACTCGAAATGGTACTTTTTACCCAAAGGATTGCCAAATATGTCCATTCCGGGCTCGCAAACCAGGAACTCTTTCCTTTCCTGTATCCCCAAAACCCCGTCTAATTCGCCCTTTTGTAGCTGTATGCCTATTATGTCCTTTCCTATCTTAAAGCATTCCTCTTCTAAATACATGTCCAAAAGTTGGTTACAGGCAAGTTTCAGCGTTTCCTTTCCAAAGACAAACAAAATCCCAAAAAATTAATCTCATCGCTCCAACTTCCAAGCTTATAAAATTTCAACTAGTTGACTTACAGTGTTAACTAAAGGCTTCTCATTAACGCTCTGGTCCAAACGGTCTTCACTTCCGGCTTTCGGCTTGCCTCCGCAATCTACTGGGTAATTGTCCACCCAATCAGTCATGTATTGCAGAATCTCCGCAAACACCCAGGTTTTCTCGTCATTGCTCATGGCAATCTCAGCAAATCGGTACTCAAACTGACGCAGCATCCTAAAAATGTATTTTTTTCTTAAAATTATAAATCGCTTTACAGTTAAATCTTTATAAATTATTCTTAAGACTTGCATTCTTCCATCCCGCGAGATATTTTTGACAATATTCCGAATCACCAGCGCAGCAGTCAAGTTCACGCTGCGTTGGATCACGTCTCCGGTTCCAGTGCCAATAATATCCTTGGCCAAATAAGCTATTAGGGTTTTCAAGGAGCCTGGAACCAGAACCAGATTGTCACAAGCTTTTTTACTTGACGCTGTCAAGGCCAGTGCGCAATCCAAACAGTGAACCAGAAGAAAGGTAAAGTCCTTCAGAAGCATTAGATCAAAGAGTCGTTTAAGAAAAGGCAAGTCCACACTCTCCAAAAACGGTTTGTCCTCTTCCCAAGCCCAACCAGTAATTGTTTCCAGAGCCCTCATGATCTTGAATCTGTCTTTAGATTGGTGAACCGTGGAAACAACCAATTTTTGTATCTCGCGTTTCAACTTGGCCACTACCTCCGGATCATAAATCATCGTTTTGTCATCCTTCTTGTCCTTCTTGTTTTTAAAGATGTTGGTAATAATGTCAACCGTAGTCTGTCTCAAGTTGCTGTACTCACTTTGGGCAGCAACCAGTACAAATCTCAAAAGTGTTGAGTTATTCGCCATCACGACCCTGTTGTCAGTGCCAAAGCTAAAGTTTCTCAAAATGGTGGCTACCAACAGCACGCGATCTCCAACCAGTTTGGGTGCCACTTTAATGGTGCTTAATTCCTGGTCACGATCCTCAGTCAATGCACGACATCCACCACAGCACTTTAGATCGTCCACGCACCCCATCCCCACCAAAATCTGCCTTTCCATTTCCGGCAAGTTCTCAAGCCGTCCTGGAAAGCACTCGCAAAGAAGCTTAGGCCCAACAGATTCAGTAACAACTTGTTCCCAAAACGCTGAAAAGTCCATACTTTGGCCAAAAGCTTGCTTGTAAGTTTCTTCGTGCAAGGCACGGAATCCACAGTCCCTGTAAAATCCACAATGAGCCAGTAGAATGTTGAGTAGTCCCGGAGTGTTGGCAATTGCATTTAATCCTCTAGAGGCCAACAGATCCCTTTCGGATGATAACGCCAAAAGTGTGTCCAATGCAAACTGGTGCTCATTTGGTAATGGGCTTTGCAGGGATAACATTAGACTTTCGTAGGATCCCTTTTCCTTGGAAACATTAACTAGGATAGCCCTTGACACGGAAAAAGAAGACAGGCTTGATGAGCTTGAAGCGTAACCCGAACTGGTTTCCATGACTTTTGGTGGTATTTCCACTAGTGGTAAAGAAAGAGGGTGATCCTTCTTCGGTTGAACTTTTCCCGACACCTTGACCTTACTCCCGAAATGTTGTTCAACAATCGGTTTCCAACACACCATTTTATTCCCCTGACCTTCACCAGATGCACCAGAAACCTTTCCCCGATGACCTTCTGTACCTTTCGATGAACCCAACATGGTTCTCCGGTGACCTTCTTTAGTCTTCGTTTTCAAATTCTTGAAGTGTTTTCGGTGACTTTCTTCCAACTGTTTAGCCAGGAAACAGGTGCGCCAGTTTGTACCGTCCTTTTTCAATCTCAATGCAATGGGTGTACGGATTTTCACTTGTCGTCGTCGTGTCGTCGTCACTCTGGTCGTCAATCCTCACCAGGTGAGGCTTACCTAAACCCCAGTGGGAACGTTCACAATGCACTGCCTAACATGTGAAGTGATGAAATGATCTGAATTGCTTGTTACACATGACTCCGGTGTGCAATGAATGCTTCCAACAAAAGCAGAACAAAGACAAAGACGCTATCCTTGTAACTGCGGTTGCATACGCTTAGCTTTCCTAATCAACCCGAAAAGACGGTATCTGGTACTATAAATTACATAATTAGTCAGTAGCATTTTCTAAAGGATTCCTTGTTGTAATTTGGAATATTTTTAGGATGACAAAGCGCTTCTTCAGTGGACACTTTAGGCTCTATGGAGGAACACTATGGATTCTTAGCCCGATTGGTCATCGATCATCCCCATGGGGTAATAGGGTAATAATGAACAAACAGTGTTTAACCCAATACCTTTTCAAATTAAAGGTTTATTTAAACTCTGCTTGAGGTGAGCATCAAATTGAGGGCTCCATGAAGAACAGAGGGTGTACTGGGAATGTACTGGGCATTTCTCCCAAAATTCCCTTTCGTGAATATGCGAGCGAAGCGAGCAGGTAAGGTTATTTTTAGGTTAGGTTATGTTAATGAAGTGTGTACACGGTAAACGTCGGCGAGTGACGTGTGCAGTGACCGTCCGAAGGACGGTCACTGTGCACGTCAAACGAGCCGTTTGTGTACAGTGTCATAGGTCGTGACATTTAAGCTCTTCATACACATTTAGAATATACACAACACAGGGGGACAGAGCCCTAAACTTGATGCTGACCCTGTTTGATATAGTAAAATTTAAAATGAAAAGAATCATGCTTCATTGTGATGAAAATTTTGTCGAAATTACAAATTGTTACGTTCATGATGCTTGGGAGTATAAGGAGCTTTTGAAATCAAACCAGCTGCGTGTTTACACTGTTGAATGTTAACTGTATTTATTTATACCAATGTGGGTAGAAGGAAAAGACACCGTAGAAACAGCCTACTAACCGGTGGTGGACCGGGGCAACTCATCGAAACAGTTTCAGGAGCGTCTTATCACACTATTTAATCCCATTATCCAAAGACGAGTGCATCTATTACACATATTATTAGCTCGCTGATTCTGCAGGAGAGCTATTTAGGAGTATTTAGGACTATTTACACTTTATTTTTATGCCAGGCTACATGAGCACTAAACCAGGCTAAATGGCCTCTAGAAAAAGCTATGTAATTAGGCTCCAAACTAAACTAAATGAGCTTTAAACCAGGTTAAACTGACTCTAAACCTGACAGGGGTGAAAGTTGAGTTCTTTTACACATTAGATATTTTTAGATTTTTATTTACAAGTGATTTTGATTGCTTTATATTCAAGCACTTTTACGATTCTTTAGCAGCGAGCATTTTTAATGGTTTGCCATAGACTGGTTATGTGCTATCAGCGTATGTGTGGTGAGTTGCATTTTAATTAACCAAGAACTTTACAAATGTACAATAAAATAATATATATCGTAGATATTTCTGTATTCAGGTGATTAATGAAACTGGGAATAGTATGGATTTTGAAGTATTTCTATGAAACAATATAAACAGTCTAAAACATTTATTGTTTAAATTTTCAAGAATACGTTTAAATCAAAACCTTTATAATCCGTAATCCGTTTAATATTAGTTAGCAAGCTTATTGTATTCATGTAAATTATTTTAAACCTGTTTAACTATAGTCAATAGTGAAACCTAAGATGACTTTTAGCATTAGAAATACAAAGGTATTGTATATTAGATAAGTACCAAATTAGCTTCATTTTACTATCTTAATATTATTATGTAATCAATCTTAGCAACAATTTAGCAAGCTACGAGTTTTTGCTATATCAAATATCAGATATTAAAAATTTGTGGTAAAACTGCACAATAAAAGACCACTTAATACAGGTGAAACCAATTCTGTATTCTTAAAATGATTGTCATAAAGCATCCATTAAATAAATATGTACTCATAATTTATACCGCAATATAAAAATACCAAAAAACATAAATCCAAATCTAAGCGATTCTAAGGAATACGATCCCTAAACGCAATTAGAGTGTTAACAATATAAACCATTAATGCATTTAAATAATTAACCTTAATTCTTGTATCAATTATTCCTAAATCTCCAACTGGAACTGCCAGCGGTTTAAGTGATCGAACAACTCTTCGGTAATAAGCTTTTCGAGCTACGTTGTTAACTTGTGCTTTCCATTTTTGAATTAGTTTACTTGTACTAACGTACGCAAAGCTATCCTCTTGTAAAATATTAAGCACGGAAACAAGCTGCATTGCAAAAACCAATGGTGGGTAAACTCGCATGGAAGTGGGCATGATATTCCATCCTAGAATTGTAAAGTTTACGGAAAGTAGCAGTACAAAGAATGAAAGAGTGAGGAACAAGCTATTCATGTGTTTTTGTAGATTATAAATGAAATTTATACATATCTTCAGTTTTTTATATAGGCTTATTTGAATATAATTCAAGCGCATTTTAAATACATGGCAAATTAACTTGATAAGAACATGACCCACCCCTAGAAGAACGTTTGAAAAAAATGATAACGTAAAACTTACGCTTTGAGTGCTATAAAGCGTTAGTAAAAACCGAAATACATTTGCAAGAGGAATTTCTAAAAGACGCGGCCCCCCGAGTAGTTTGGGTGAGCCGATAGCGTAGTAAATGAAATAAGCTGGGTCAGCGTCATTGTAAAACAATACAATTGGAATAATTGTAGATACAACTGATAAAGTTATTAGCAAATATGCAGAAATCATTGGAAAAAAGTTTCCACTCATATCATGCTGACCTCGAGCAAAATTTTGCACTGCTTCTTTAAAGGCTAAGAACAGGTTTACATTGTTTTTTGGGTATTGAACCAATTTAAGTTGAATAGTTTTTGGAATGCCCCAATTTAGTATGGCCACCAGATTACCGCCGTAAATGAGAAGTAATACCTCAGACATGAAAACTGTTGGAAGGCATCCGTAAAGGATTGCAAGCAGAATTATATTTTCTCCTTTGAGTGCACCGGGATCGTAAATACTTGCACATTTAAAGATAACAGAAGTTAAAATTGCTGTGAATGCTGGACTGATGATGGTAGTATACAGTCGAAGACAAATTAGTCTCTTGTTTTCTGTGGAGTATTCCCATTGACGTGTTTTACTGTTCCAGCTTACACAAAAGGGTAGAAAATATTTTGTTAGACTTTGGTTTATCCTATTGGTTTGAACAAACAATGTGCCGGACATTTCAAAGTTAGTATATCTAACTAAATTGGGGTTTCGTTTCAAAAACGTATCGCCAAGATATGTATAAGCAGTTACGTATCTAAGTTAGCAGTTAAACTTACACGCCGTGCCAGTCGAAGAATATTGAACCACTCTAACAGAACATACAGTCATAAGTCATACAGTTAGTTAATCGAAAATAGTTTTGTGTTATGTATCATATTTTAAAAGTCATCATTGAAGAAACAATCTATGTAAATTAAAAAGGAGTTAACATAAGAGATGAATGGTTTAATAAAATGTGGGTTTATCAATTAATTGGATACTTGACATGATTCTTTTGATCGCAATTTTGGAAGTGATTTTCGTAACTGATGATATGAAAATACTTTAACAAAAAATCTTACAAAACCAAAAAATGAAATTGAAAGTAGATAATAGATGGTTTTTATTTCGTAAGTTTAGTTGGTCAAAGATAAACGAAATTACCATTTTTAATAAGTTTCAATGTGTTTCGATTTATTTTTGGTCACATAATAGTCGAGAAACAGGATTAAATATCCCAAATCCAATAAGCAATAATATACAATTACCGTATTTATTCGATTTATACCCCACGCTCGATTTATAACCCCCCTCGAATTATACCCTCCTTTGAGAGGAGAAATTTGAAATTTTGGCCCCCCTCGGTTTATAGCCCCCTATCATTTTTTATACGAACTTAAACAAAAAATATTCACTTTTATATTGAGTTTTATGAATATAATAATCATTGTCAATACGTTTGAAGCAATTATTTATGCTAAAATACTTTTTAACGAATCTATAGCTGAACAGTTTCATTTAACTATAATCATCCTTCCAAAATGTAACATCAAATTTGAAATTTTGGCCCCCCTCGATTTATGACCCCCCTCGAATTATACCCTCCTTTGAGATGTCAAATTTGAAATTTTAGCCGGGGGTATAAATCGAATAAATACGGTAAGCATATTATTAATGTAACTAACTCCGTTTTTTGGAAATTAAAGTAGTATTCTACTAAAAACGAAAACTTTATTCAGGGAACATGAATTTTAAAATGACAGACAACATGAAAAGATTTATTATAAATGATGAATTTCATCCATAGGGACTAAGTTGGGGAGAGTCCCTCGGATATAAGCTACTTAGATTCTACTCATAGTTATCGTAAGTTTTCTTTTACAAAAATGCTAAAAATTCTAATGTTCAAGGATTATGAAGTCCATAGTGTGGCGTGTGGACCAAGGCTTAATAAAGCATTTGTCATTTTAATACGCAATTAAAGACAATGATCAAAGCATATCTATGCAAACGACGATAGTAGAAGCTAAAGAGAAACTAATGCTTCGATTCAAATACCACATTAAGCAAGATCTACTTACAAGTAAAGGCAGGGAGTGGTAACCCGCAAATTTTCAAATGGTTTATGTTTTCTAGATCACTTTTTTGAGTTAATTACGAATATAATGTTGAAAGTCCCGAATGCGCAAACCCTGTGACGCTAGTTTGCTTTGAAGTGACCTTATTAAAGTTTTACTAGCTATGGACCCGGCTTTAATTTTTCAAATACAAAATCAGTGGTTACAAATAATAGCACATTCGAAAGACCAACTCAAGTACTATTAACTGACAGTCTAGATTTGTCCAGATTTGAGTACGCATGTTCCGATTTTTGCAAAAACATTTTCCAACAAAATGAGCTTCAGAACTATAACCCAACTATAACAAACATTCATTATTTGACAACCACACAACTGCGAGAAGTCGACTGGAGTCAAATTCTCGCACCATGCGCATCCTCATCTGAACAAAATCGAACTGCAGAGTAAAAGAACTTTCTAAAACTTGCGTTGTTCTTTCGAATGAGCTATTATTTGTAACCATTGTGGTTGTGAGACTGGGGTTGTGGTTGTCAAGTAATGAATGTTTGTTATAGTTGGGTAATAGCTCTGAAGCTCATTTTAGCAAAATGTTTTTGCAAAAATCGGAACATGCGTACTAAAATCTGAACAAAACAAGACTGTCGGTTAATAGTACTTGAGTTGCTCTTTGGAATGAGTTATTATTTGTAACCACTGATTGTGTATTTGAAAAATTAAAGCCGGGTCCAAAGCTAGTAAAACTTTAATAAGGTCACTTCAAAGCGTCACAGGGTTTGCGCATTCGGGACTTTCGACATTATATTCGTAATTAGCTCAAAAAAGTGATCTAGAAAACATAAATCATTTGAAAATCTGCGGGTTACCACTCCCTGCCTTTACTTGTTAGTCCGGATTTTCGTGATAGTTTAATTTTGCCACGAAGAATTGAGTAAATTGTTTGTTCTATAATCATTTAAAATTTGCGCATTTGTAAATACCCATCGGATTTTATAATGAACTTGTAATAAATATATGAAATAGGTATTTTATTTGCACTGCTTTTTACTAAATTTCTTGTGACAAGTATATAAGTTGAAATATTTTGTACTCATATTCATTCATAGAAAATACATTGTTTTAGCATAGTTTATGTTTAGGCTAATTTTTGCACATTGTATGTCACTTTTATGTTGTTATTGTTTTTGATATAGAATTATGATGTACGTTTGCGCTTGGTTTTGTTAACGTCAACTTTTTACTGTCAACTTTGAAACATGAACTGATATGGCATGTAATTTCTCGTCTATTGAAAAATCTGGTTTTAGCTATGGGATTTAAAACTTTTAATCCTAGAATGAAAAAAATTAAGTTCTCAGTTAGCACTGAGTTTTTTTCCATGGCTAAATGAGTATTCTGGTTTTATTGAAGTAATTATAATTACTTATGCATTTTTATAATAGTAATATATGGATGTCCTGTTGGACATGTCAAATTTTATTATACAAACACAACTTGCACTTAGTATACACTTTATTTATTCTTTTTGTAATGCTTTACATAATTTCGTGGGTGTACCAGGATCAGCTTTTTTGTCTGAGCAGCACTAAGCCCACCGGAGGGATCGGCTCACATCTACGGGGGTCGGCTGCGTCGGGTACTTCATTGAGAAAATAGTAAAAATGCGTAACTCGACTCGACTTTATGCATTTTCTCAATGAAGTACCCGACGCAGCCGACCCCCGTAGATGTGAGCCGATCCCTCCGGTGGGCTTAGTGCTGCTCAGACAAAAAAGCTGACCAGGATCTGTTTTAGTACCTCAAGTTGCTGCTTTTGGAGGAAGATATAACTTATCTTGCAAGTCATCAATGCTTACAACATGCTTACAAAAGTATCCTTTCAAAAAGTCTTATAAGGTACATTTAAAGTCTGATAAGAAAGATGATTCTGAGTAAGAAATCCTATGCACACGCAGTTTCTGATCTACATAATTTTCAAAGCATTTCCACTCTCTGATTGACTGAAGAGCAGAAAGCGATTATGCTGGAGTGTTTTGCAAGTGGAGTGACAACTCCGTCACGCATTTATATGACATTCAGAGCTAAGAAGAAAAATTTACACAAGCATCATATCATTTTTACAAAAATCATAGCATTGACGCCGCCGGATTTACCAGTTAGCAGCAGCTTAAGCGTATCTTTGACATTTGGGTTATCATCAAAGAACTTCCAGGCCTGTTGTAGTACCCGCGTGTCACTTGTTTTTAACACACCTACAAGATCCCAACCAGCCAAAAAGGCAAGAGAGCCCTTGCCTTCAATAATTTCATCCGTAAAATCCTTTGCAGTTCCGCGAACATAATTGTCATATCTCAGGTCAATGTGAGAATTAATCAAGGTTGACAATTGAGTGTCCAATACATCTTGAGCATCATTCTTTATTTCACTTGAAACCATGTCGTATTCAATGAGCGTGAATAAACACCTCAAATACACATATCTTTCTGCAGACTCTTGTTGATTACAAGTTTCAAGCTGCTTTGGAAACGACTTCATTATCAAATTGAAAGCTTCACCCCTCTTAGCTTGGTCAGTCAAATTAATAATATCACTCGTACTATATCGAGCCAAATTACGAATGGCCCCAGCTCCATACGTTAAAACTTCATATACTGACCCTTTTCCACAAGACTTCATTATGCTAATAATCAGATTATTTTTTTCCATGTTTCCCGGCTTAAAAAACGTGCCCAAAACGTCTTAAATGAACCATAAGGTCCCACCTTTGCGCGAACAGTTCCAACATTACCATTATAATCTGTGTCTTGATCCGGTAAAATTTGTGGCTTCATTAAACTTCCTACGACATATTTGTTGAAGTGTTGTACCCGATAGGCTTGTTGTTCACAAGGATCGTAGATGTCCAGTATGCAATCAATATAACGTATATAAGCTTCAGGAGGCAACTCCTGTTGGACAAGGGGACTCATGTTTAAGAAAAACACTTGATTGTGCGTCGTATATCCTTCCTTAGTCTTCGATAACTCCCGAGTTTTACATTTCAAATCCACTGGGGCCCTCAATCCAAAATGCAGGTAACTTTTTGTTGCTGCAAAATTGACGGCTTGGTTAACATTGAATACTAAATTAAAGCAGAAATGGTATGAATTAGGGGCAGTTAGAATTATTTCATTCTTTCTTTGGATAACGCAATCACATTGTATTCCATAGGCAGTCAGTACCGCAGGATGGGCCAAAACTGTCTTGTGACGCAAAAAATCACTACAGGAAGAGTATTGTGTCATCTCACTTTTATACTTTTCTGCAACCAGTTTCTCAAATTTTGGTGCATCTTGCGCTGGTATCGCGAACCACACTTTCGGTTCCCCGTAAAGGTGAATATTTGCCGAGTACATTGACACATCCTCTGTATGTGCCAGAAAGCAGCTTTTTGCGGATCCAAAATAAAGGAAAGATTTGTCAAGGCCAGACCCTCCCTTATAGACTCTTGCGTCACTAAGAGCAGTGATTAGATTCTGGAAATGCCAGCTTTCAGCAGCATTTTCATCCATTAGGTCTCCTGGATAATCGTTGATATAAGAAGCTGGTACGCCTTCAAAAGTCTCCCAAAACTCTAACGATTGCCCGTGATAAGACCTAATCACATAATATCGTTGCCTCAAAAGACCTTGACTAAAAGACCTTATCCTCAAAACATCGTCACCGCAAAAGACCGAAACTCGAAAATATCGTTGTTATAAAAGACATAAGGTACAAAATGTATTCATTATATTTTTTATTTTTATTTCGCTTATATAATATACTCTATGTATACGTGGAGTTTTCCAGAAAGATTGAGAAAGGTTTCCTTGCTTGTGTTTAAAAGCAATTAAAGAGAAAGCTTAATCTGATTAGTAATACGTATAGCCCAGGCACTTATGTACATGCGTACGCTTCATCCATGAAAAAATATGTTCTAGCACAAAAGTAGCAAAGACATTCACAAAATGTAATTTTTCAGAGATTTTCCCGATTTTTGAGCAGTGACTTTTTCCGGGCTCTGTATTTCTTCATGGATGTGCACAAAACCCATGAACTGGCACTCGTTTGTGTTGATATAAGTCAAGGTATCTTGGGTTTATTTTATTTGATCCTAAGCATTACCCTACTTATAGAACCGGACATGCGGTTTTTTCGAAAAATGGGTGCACTCGATTTTCGTGAAATTTTGAGGTTATGTTTTCTAAAATCTCTTGTAACAACTACATATTTCTATTTAAATTAAAATGCTAATGTGATTCAGAGAGCCCATACGTTGCTTTATATTTTAGGCTATTCTATTTGCTACATATATTTTCAATTTTCCTAGAAGAACATTAACAATGTTGAATTTATTATTAAAATACTTGCTTTGGATTACTTTAAAATTTGATTGACACTAAAAAAACCAGTATAATTAGCAAGCCGGATGTACCTACAGTAGATTCAGCTGAGTATGAGGATTATGTAATGCATACCATTTATGATCTGACGGTAAAAATCTGTGTTGTAACACCCACTAACTTTCGTAAGAAAATAAGTAAGAAAATTTTCATGTATGCCGCAAGAAAAAATTTTGCATCCTAAATTTCAGATAAGTGGTTCTCTTAAAAGAAGCAAGCTGGGGTCACATTCATTTTTTGCACAAATACCTATTTATGACTCTTCTATTAACTCACAAAGTTACAAGCTCCTCGGTCGTTTTACCTCAAATTTGTGCGTATTGAAACCTTTCTCAATCTTTTTGGAAAACTCTACGTACTAAATGTTATTAGCAAAGCGTATAGAATACTTTAATAATTTTTTAACAAAAAATTTTCAAACGAAAAGTTGAAGCTCCAGAAGTGTTAATAAATATGGACTAAATATGTAGTAAACCATTTTTTATCTTATTCTAGCACGATAGATAGTAGATTTTGATATAGTGAACATTCCTTATCACAATAAGACCAGTTTCGTAAGTACATATCTGAACAGTGGTTTGGGCGGAAACATCATTTTTGTAACGACGGATTGTCTTGCACATGTATTGTCCAGCAAATTTCAAAATTTTACTTGGTACCGAGGAATTTGTGAATACTTGAACATACAAATCCATAAATTTTTTAGTGTGAATTATGGACCATTTCTGATGTACAGGACTACGTGAAGGGGCTAGCAATTTATACAAACAATGCTAAAAACGGGAAGCATAAAGACAACAAATAAGATCTACATATCATGTCCATATTTTTGAACACTTCTCTAGCTTCAGCTTTTTTTAAACGTTTTTCTTGTATTTGTTGGCAATTGTTTTGTTCTAAAATTATTAAAGAATTTTATACGCTTTGCTAATAACATATAGTATACATAGAGTATATTATATAAGCGAAATAAAAATAAAAAATATAATGAATACATTTTGTACCTTATGTCTTTTATAACAAAGACATTTTCGAGTTTCGGTCTTTTGCGGTGACGATGTTTTGAGGACAAGGTATTTTAGTCACGGTCTTTTGAGGCAACGATCTTGTGTGATTAGGTCTTTTGTACAATAACCAACTCTAACACGTCTGGAATATAATCTGTCTCATTTTCGTTCGTCTGCCCTTTTGACTTTCTTGACGAATTATCATATTCTTCAAATATGTCTCTAAGAGTTTTATGCTCCGGATCTTTATGCTCTTCGGATATAATATAGAAGCCATCATGCTCTTCTTTGTCTGACAGTTTTGTAGCTGTTATCGTTTACTCAAATCCCAACAAACACTGGTCCTTCAACACACTCAGTTTATTTGAATCCAGAAAACTACAATCTTGAAGTACAATTTTCACGATTCCCGGTAACAGATTGGGCGAAGTTGCCAATCTATTTATGCTCTCTTCGAATTCAATAGATGTAATGTTTTCAGTACATGTTGGTGTGACAGTTTGGATTGGGATTTTGCATGCGCTATGGTTCCTCAACGTAGCTTCAAAATCGAATGTTGAGGAAGGCTCGTTCCTTGCACGCTTGGCTGCTGGCTTCATTCTTAAACCGAATGCTTCCGACGCAGGGGAATGACAAAGACGAGCGGATGAGTCTCCAGTGATGGAATTACGAATTTGTTGATAAAAGAGTCAGGGCCCTAAGGGTCACCGATCCAGAATTATAAAAAAGTTATGACAACAAAACCACCAGGGATAAAAACCAGAATACTCATTTAGCTATGGAAAAAGACTCAGTGCTAACTGAGAACTTAATTTTTTTTCATTCTAGGATTAAAAGTTTTAAATCCCATAGCTAAAACCACATTTTTCTATAGATCAAAACCTCTTTCTCAACTGATATTAACAAGTAATGCAAAATGTCATTCTGTTCATAATGATTTTAATAAATGTTGACGTTGCACGTGCGTGATGGAAATAAGCTTGGTTTGAATAGGTAGAATATATGAATATATGTTATCTTAATCACACTCCATGCAGATATGCCTTATCTATTTGTCTAGTATCTATAGTCATGTGAATTAAGTTTAACCAAACTTTCCATAGCAAAAACTTGACTCATTCTCATGTGGATTTTTTATAAGTTTAGAAACTATTTTTTGTAACTAATTTTTACGTTCTGACTGTCACAATAAAAATGATCAACTTTTATATTTTATTTCTATTTTTTCTACCTTTAATCCTACTTGTATTATGTGTGTATTCATGTTGTAAAATCAGTTGCAGGAAAGACTCCGCGCCACTAGTGCACCAAAATGTAGTTGCTCATAATGTTCCTCAATACGTGATTGTGGGACGTAAGTTACATATGTATTTATGATTTCTATTGAAATATAACAATGTACACAATTTTTACTCCAGAAATATTACATAAATTCTATTTTAGGAACACTGACGCCTATGTCCAATGGAACTCCTCAGGTTCCTTACCATACTCGGCAACAGGAAGTTTTCGCATGGGCCACTATGTCTCGTCCAGTTTACTCAGAAACTCACCCAATTACTGCAGAAGAACCTCCTCCTTCCTACAACACACTTGGATTCAAATAAATTCGATTTAGTTTTCTAGATTTCTAAGCAAAGTTGTATAATAACTTTATGAAATAGTGCAAAGAAACTGTCAGAATTTGTTCTTGTAAAGTTCAATGAAAGTATCAACTTATGTCATGTTGAACTACAACGATGTTTCTTTTCGGACACTAACATGTTATTGGAGGACAACCTGGCTTACTTAATACAAAAATTGTCCCTTTCAAAACTGTGTTGTAACTGCTTTTTATTAAGCTCAGTCAGTTATTTTAAATTATGGACTGGGTTTGATGGTTTGAATATGTGGTAGCATGTTTCCTTTTACGGACTTGATCAGATAACTTTTTATAAATGACAAATCAATGAATTTTCTCTTCTATATTAATTTCTAATCTAAAAATTCTTCTCACAGTATGGATCATGAGAGCATGATATTTTTGTTCAGTGGAGATATAAACCAGATTAAATTATGAGATTATTACCACTAATCAGTTTGCTTATACATCAAATAATTAATATTATTTCACAAATACAAATACGTTTTTGTTATTATTTCATTTTCATTAACATTTTAACGCATTAATTAACAAAAACTTGCACAAAATTTAAAGCTTGCCTGTTTTGTATATCAACAAATTCTAATTCATGATTTTTAATACGTAGTAACTATAAAGCAAATTTCTTTAGAAATGCCCTATCTTCGCAGCACTCCCAACCCCCTCGGCAACTTGAATTGGTATTTCTTACAATTGTCACGTTTTCTATTTTGTCTTCCAGAGCATCCTCAGCATCTTCACTAAACTGCAATTAAAACCCATTCAATTAGAAATTAGAAACGAAAATCAGCAATAAAATTATAATAATATTTTATAAGTTTAATTTTTACAATCTTACACTTTTGCTCACACACAAATGGATACTTTGCAATTCCTCCAGTAGCAGAAATCCCGAATACACAGATTTACTCCCAAGTAAGCTCTGACCGCAATATGCATAGTACTGAAATCTCCTTAATTCTTTGAAAAATTCATGAAATTAATTTCTATTCCTTCAGCCAATCCATCAATTAAATAATTATCCATTATCTTACGTCTTAAACTGGCAATGTTGTAGTAATACGGACACACATCAATCTTCGCTCCCGGAAGCTCATACTTCTTGTAGACGCCTATAATCGCCTCTTCCCCCACTTTACTTCCTCGCAAAATGCCCACCTCCTCCAAATCAGGCATCCATTTGCACACCATCCTCCACACAGAATCGCTTTCAAACACAGCCTTAAACACCTTCAAATTGGGCATCCATTCCGCCAGCACCTCCACCGTACCCACGTACATCCTACACTGCAAATTTAAGCTGGTCATATGTATCAACTTTATCTCCCTGAATTCATCCAGCATTTTAAACAGCATGTCATCCCAAAAGGGCTTAAAGTTTTCATAAAACCACTGTCTTTCCTCAGGACGATTTTCTTCACTTAGGTAAAGACGTTCCAAATGCTTTTTGAAATCCATGCACCGCGTGTCAATCTTCAAAACCTTTAACCTGGGCGTACTCTGCAGAAATCTAAAGTTGTCCACTTGGTTGCCATAAAGATGTAGTTCCTCCAAAACAGGCAGTTCCACAGGAAACAAGGGATGGTTATTACTAAACGCGTTGACTATCGGAGTACGAAGTACCTTTAGAGTTTTCAGTGTACTGTGACACTTTTGCAAAAGAGGCTGAAAAATGTTGACAATGTCCAAAGTGCTATCCGTAGAGTTAGTATTATACAGCAAGTTGGAGTAGTTTGGCAGCGTCAGGCTAAGATACTCCAGGGGCAAGTGGAGGTGCTCGAAATACGGAGGGAATCCTTCGTTAAGATAACCGTTCACGTAAAAGAACCGTGACTCCAGCACGTCCAACTTTTTCAGGGGAAATGTCTTCTCTTCGGGAAAGTGAAGTCGCCTGTAATCCAGCACCGAGAATAATTCCAGCAGGGAAAACAGCTCATAATTATTCTGGAGGGTGAACTCCTCCAAATTGGGACAGTCCATGAGAAGCAGAAAGAGGTGCATTGGAAGCTGACCGGAAATTGATACCGACTTCAAGTTGGGATTCCTTGGTGTGTAGCCAGTCTTTCGGTGACGATTCTCTTGACCACTTTGAATAAAATAGTATTCTGGATGCGACTGGTGATTGACGATGGTAAGCCTTGAAACAAACGTCAGCTTTGTGGTGAGTAGCTTCTCAAACAAGCGTACTCCCTCAAGGTCATCATCGTCCTTGAAAAATTTGCAGTTTTTAAAGCCAAAGCTTTGGAGTGTGTCACCAAGTTCAAAAAGATAAGTCCACAGATTAGACCCTTCATTGGCACCAGACGGGGTCGACGGAAATGCCAAGCACTTGGATAGAAAAGTGTCCTTGAAGTCAACCCCATAAAGCACCAAGTTTGTTAAGGGCTCCGTTTCAATCTGGAAGGGATCCCGAGGACCGCGGGTAACCATTTCCAGAAACTGGTTCACCGGAACATATTTCAGTGGGGCAAGAGCCGTATGACGTCTTGTCTTCAATTTTTCTCCTGGTCCAATGCGTAAAGATGTCAGCTTGCGCCAGAGTGGAAGACTGACTTCATTCCAAAGTTTACAAACTGACCGGATACTGCCTAGGTCATGGAGGCTTAATGTGGATTCCATAAAGTTGAGGACATGGCTTATCGTCTACAAATCATTAAAGTAATCAATTATTTTAGCATTTAATCATTTTTAAAAAGAAATATAATCTTACCTGTTCACTGAGAAGAGGATTCTCCAGATCCGGCAAGATCCCCCCTTGGGCATTTTCTGGTGCGGGAATATTCCTCTGATCCTCCATTTTCCTATTAACTGTCTAATTGACTGTTAATTAAGTAATTAAATCAAATTTAATCACAATTTAAAGTAATCACTAGGAGATCAACCAAACCAAATCGATTTTTTATCATTCAATGCGCAAATAACAGCTGCCAGGGTTCTTGTAGCGTAACATGCAATTTGGTCCAGTCGGCGTAAAATTACATCGCAGAAGAATACCCAGAAAAGCCAAAGGTCAATGAATCGCGTTTAATTTTGCAAAGAAATTTGCGCCCGTCCGTTTCCAAATGGCTAGGAATTTTTCCACTAATAATTGCAGTTGATGTATTTATTTAGGTCAGTAGTGGTAATTGCTAATATATGTTCTTACGAAACACATAATATTTACATCATACATAAAAGCATACTACCTGTTTACGTGACGTGTAACTATAAGCTAAAAGGCTTTTCCATACAGAGGTTGCTATTCGTGTAATAGATTTGTGCTCTTATGCTAATATTATGTAATTTGTGAGAAATACAGGAAATCCTTAAACCACTATAATAATAAGGTACTTCTGCACATAGAGTTAGTCACGTGAAACGTATAAGACAGCAAGGTTTCGTAGTTTTGTTTTTATTTCTAGTCCAGAAAACGTGTTAATATACGGGAAATACATAATATACATACTACCAACGGAATTTATTTTAAAAAAACAAAATTGTGTACTTTTATGAGCAAACAAAATGTAAATATTGTAAAATAGCAAGTGAAGGGAGCAATACCGATATATCTTTTCCCTGAAGGGTCATGATAATTAGTACTACTACATTGAATATTTTTATTAACTAAAGTTTTATTTTTATATTTTATTTTTTACCTTCGAATTTTCATTTTCGTTGGGACAAACTTACTAGTTGTAAATTTTAAAAGCAATTTATTCTTTTGGTTTTCAAATATATTTGTACTAGGTATTTTCAATTTATTTTTGACAGCTACTATTGTAAGCTAAAAGTAAGAGTAAAGAGTATTATAGTAACCAAGCTAAGCAAACCTTGCGTTTCAGAGAATGCAAGCAATTAAAAAAAACATTAATGGTTTTCATAGACAATTTTTAATGAACTGAATTCTCGTCACACATATAGAAAATTTAATTTTCATTGCAATTTGAAAGTCCAGAAAATCCCAACTTTATATTAGTTGCGTTAGCTAACTTAAATTAAGGAATTATTTGTTTTTATAATTTTTCAAGTATTCTTGTTTTAAAAAACTACTACTCTACTACTGCAGAAAATATTTTATTTAAGAAAGTATGTGTATAAACTTTCCTTGGTCTTCTATAAATAGGCTAAACTTTTAGACAAATACATATTAAGACTTTAAGACATGTAATTTTCGTATACCTGTTTCAACCTCCGTATTTATTTGTCATTTTATATTGATTTCTCTAAAAGTTTATTTTTTGTACGAACAAGGTGCAGACTTAGTTTTGTAGTTTTTTATTTTTCAGAATTTAGAATGTTTGTGGGCAAACAGGTTTTTGTAAAAAATATCAGATTTGATATTTACGTTGTTTTGGCAACCGTACTGATTTGCTGATGCAAAATTAGTTGACGTATACAAAAGGTTCAGAAACTGATAGATAAATTGGATACCCAATTTATGGTTGAATAATACCTAGAAGCAAAAACATTTTTCTGTAAAACAAGTCATTTAGTACAATTCCTAATCATGGCATAGTTAACAAGACTGTTTTGATAGTGTAGCCTGTTTTCCAGAAAACATGTAAGTCTCAAACATGAAAACAGTTTGATACTCACAACTTACGAAATGTTACATTGTCAGCAAATGATATCAAAATTCTGGAAGCTTGTTTTAATAAAACAACCAACTTTACCAAGGAAAACCATTCAACTAATAAAACAGTGTTGTTTTCTTGTTACTACTTATAAGTTATCCGGTGAAGAAAATAGAATCATGCATGGGTCGATAAACCGTTTTAATTTACAGCTAGAAATGATGAACTTAGAAGCGTTCATTACATTATCAATAAAAATTCAAAACCTGGCGTTCTGCAGATACTTTGGACATTCCCCATTAGAATGGAACCCTTCTACGTGTAAACTAGTTCTACAAAAACAAAGAGTTCCCTGGCCCTGGGTTTTGCAACAGATTCTTGGCGACTTAGTGTATGGAATATTTTGCCCTCTATGTTGCTTCGTTTTCGTAAAGGGTACAACAGCACTTAATAATGTCATATTTGCTATGATCGCCAGTGCAAGTGTTGTGCAGTGTGGGGTTGCCTTGAAATTGTATACAGCCGGTAAAGATATTCAGATGGGATTGAATATTCTTTTGACGAATCAACGCAAGTTATCGACAGGTAACCTTTAATACTACGATGTTTTCATGCTAAATTCATGTCGTTTGTGTGTTAATAGAATTGTGGTCTATTATTTTACTAGTTTACCCAGCACATTGGAATACCACACAACAAAATTGGCAACGTAGAATGCAATTAGTTGGAGCGAGCCTTGTTGCTGCTACTTGTTTCACACCACTAACTTCATTTCTTTGCATACGTATGCATACTTGGAGTAGTATTTAATCTAGATCCTTTGTACTTTCTCTTCCAAAAACTTTTTATGAATTTCTGTTTTCAAAGTGCAGACAGTTTGCTTGTATCGTTTATTACTGTAATTACTCGTATAGTGTTCATCTTAGTGTTCGATTTATCTACAATTCGTAATATGTGTTTTATGTTTGTATATTTTCTACAAACGTTGCAAGCGTACCTCGTTACCTGTAAAATCTTAAATTTGATAACAAATCCTGATAAGTGTATCTATGAGTACTCTAAATTGGCCTTGATTCACCAGACTAACCATCAATTTGCGAATAGAGCTGTGGCCTTGCTTATGTTTCTAGGCCATACATGTTCCATTTGTATGTTTTGGTTAAGCATTCGGGGCTGGGGACTTGCTCCTGCGCTAGTTATATCATTTTTTCCATTTGCCGGTTTTATAATTTTTGTGTGGTTACTGCTAGTTTTAGTAGTTTTGGCTAGCGTATACTCTGCATCTGAAAGAATTTTGCTGAAATTATTCAAAGGTTTGCACTGGAGAAAAAAGAGGTACAGACGAATGTATTTTCGAAAAGTTATTGCGGCACAAACTGTAATAGGTTTTCGCAGTGAAACTATGTTTGTCATAAAACGAGACTCTCCAGCAAATTTTATTTTTACTGTACTAGCAAATTTGGCAAATGCTGTGCTGGCTTTCTAGACAAATAAATGTATTTATTGATGTAATACATATTTCCTGTTATTGAAATATGCTTCTATTCTAACAAATAAACAAAACAAAAAATCTGTCAACTTTTGCAACCTCTTTTATCTAATGATAACGGGAACCCAGAATTGGTCTATTCGGAATAAGTGGAAAGAAGATAAAAAAAACAAAAACGCTTATCACCACCCTACATAGATAACTGGTGGTTAATGGGGATTCTGACTGATGCCTATGAAATACAAAGATCAATGACACATTCATGGTTTGCTATATTACGAAATTAAGTCAAGCGTATGATTTACAGGTGTTCTTGCAGGCTACCGGATAGTATTTGTAGTTTTTTTGAAAATAATTCGGAATTACTGAATATGATTCTGAAATTACTTAGGTTTGCCAATGACACTGAAAAAGTCAAAAGCAATTAATTTGGTACTAATTAATTCATTACATAAGGAAATATTCAACAGTGTTGAATCACTTGTTTAACTACCAACAATTTGGAGAACAAGTACAGGATGAAACTATTAATAAATGATTGTAACGGTTACGAGTCATAACTAGTAGAAAAATTAGCTCACGCCTTTATTTTATGTCCACTTTAAAAGAGTTGACGTACTGTTTATTTGTTCAATCAAACTCTTAAATCACGGTATTGAAAATCAAAATATGTCATTATTTGTTTTGAGTACGTTAGCGTTATTTAAACCCAAGTGTTTCGTATGAAGGTGGCAATTCTTCAACGTGAATATGCGTCTCTGAGTAAACTGGATGAGATGTTGTGGTCCACACTCTAATGTCCTGCTGTCTGGGCGGGTAAGGAGCAACAGAGATTCCATTCGACATAGACGTTGTGCTTTCTAAAGTGCAAAATAATACATATTTGATATTTGAATATATTCTTTAAAAGTTTATGTGTCAATTAATCTCAATTAATAACTTACGTTCAACAACCACACATTGTGGAACAATATGAGTATCTACATTTTGGCTGTCTACTTGGGTGGACTTTTTATGTGACAATTTTAACTTAAGTGCAAGAAGGACAATTGCAACCAAAAGCAAAATTAAATAAATAAAAAGTGCGTACAACATTTAAAATTGGGCAGCAGGTTAGGGGCAACTAAAATATTTAAAATTAGTTTACAAACGATTGATGGTGAACAATAGAATGAACTAGCGTCGTAATAACACCGGTTTTATAAGGAAAGTTTGAATAAAACATTTGCGATGACGCAAACAGATAAAAATATACAGTAGGGTGAGTAAGTGACCTCTGGACATATTACAGGTTCAGCAACATTGACGCACAGTTTTGTCATGCGTACAAATGATTATCAAGGTGGAAAACTCGCAGAGTTTCATGCCTAACCGATAAGCACCAATCATATTTACCAGCCTTTACTTTCCAAGTTCAAACGTTTTAGTACAGCAACTATGATAAGATAATATCGTTTATATTGTCGAAATTGGCTGAGCTAAAGTATAGGGTTGCTCCAGTTAAGAGAGGGCTTTTAGTATTTTTTCGAAATTCGAAAAATATTGAATAGAACTTTATGTTATAATAACTGGTATTGAATACAAACAACCAATGTAAAATTAAACATTGCTTTTTTTGAAAAGCACAAAAGTTTTCCAAGTTTAAGCATTGAATGAATAGTTTAATGGGAACATGTTTTTGATAAAAAGGGTTTTGATGTTTGACCTAACCATTCTTATGTAATGACAACCCTAAATCTGTCGTTGTGCGTAATAAGACAATTGCTTATCAAAACTTTATAAAAGCATCTAATGATTGCTGATGATTTGAATTAAAGGTAATGCAAATTAAGAATCAATGATGCATTTGTTGACTACGTAACTTCATATGATGATATAATACAATTATAGTTAGCAATGAAACAGAATGAAATAAAAACATTTGCTTTAAAACCATGCATATGAATTGCAGCTATTATGCTTGCCAACAGCTAGTTTCGAGTTAATGTTTTCTCTATAATAATATTATACAACTGCATTGTGAATGAATCAGATATTTTTTTGTTATATTTTGCGTGGGTTTGATCAAGGTTTGGTTTCTTTATCATCAGTGTCAGGCAAACTCTTTCTTTGATTTCATGAAAAACACCAGCCGGTGTCATAAACATTGAGCAATGAAAAAATATTATATCCATTTTATTGTATCATTTCTATATAAAATTTCTATACAAAAAGACAAGCACTCAGAATGTTTATAATCAAATTTTTTAATTACACTGCATGCAATTTTAATTACAATATCATGGAATAATTAACTTTTCTGGTCCTGGTTCAAATTTGCATGATATCAAACTAGAATCATGCAGAGTTTTCTCCAAAATATAATTGTACACGAACACAATTCCAAGGAGAGATAGAATACCGACAGGCGTCTCCACGTACAGTGGGCTGTAAATCACATGATCAACGACAAAGCATGTCATGGTGTTAACCATAATGATACAGCAGACAATCCAGAAATATGTTTTCATGCGGGGTAAACAGCCCTTAAAATTTAAAATAAAATGTGATTTTTTATTTATAATTATTAGATACAACATTATAAATAAATAAAATCACACTATGAGTACCTGTGCAAAAGCTTGTCTACACTTGTCGAATAAACGGGCAGCAATTAGCATCCAAGCAATTAAAACAAGCATTTTGGGAATATCCCAATTATTCAATATTCGTTCGTATGTTTTTTCTTTAACAGCAAGGTCCGTCGTGCTGTTGTATGAAGGACAAAAAGAGTAGTATGCTCCGCACATTTGTGCGCGATTAGATTGGATAAACCATGTAATTGGAAAAAACATGAATCCACCAACTGCTGCCAGGATAAGCATTTGAGCCTGTAAAACCAACTTTTTTGGATAACTAAAAATTTCATTTAATATTTTATATAATCTGAAGCAACATCTTCTTGCTTTCTCAAAACTTACCATGTAGAATCCAAGAAATATTTTTGCACCACTTTCTAATGATATCTTTCCACAACTAGGGTTCCAAGGCGTACCTCGCCAAATCGTCCACAAACTGTGTCTGGGCTCTAAGTTTGGCTCCACAACAATGGAGTTTGCTGAGTCATAAACCTCCATATTGGATGCGTTGAAATAGTTCGGGTTACAATGAACAAGAAATTCTGACACAAGGAAATACTTATGTGGCACAATAAGAAATGGAAGTAAACGCTTGAGACTATTAAGCTTTGCAGTAAAAATCACAAGAAGTTAAGCAAGAGCACAAAACAAATGGAATTCAACTTCAGAATTCAGAAAGGAAACTGCGACAGAAAATTTCTTAATACTAATTTTTAGTTGAGGTTTGATATTGTCAATTTATGTTTTAATCTATATTATCAAAGAAAAATGGGGAAACAGAGTCAACAGACGGCAGCTTGTCTTATGGGCTGAGATTTTGCTCGTACATGGATTTTAGATAAGTAAGCCTCTGTTAAAATTTTACTGCGTATATATGTTGAAACAGACAGTCCATTCATTATTCTGTACCTGGTAATGTACCCTGCTCAGTCTACAATATGTAAGGTCCATTCTACTCAATTTGAAACTCAGATCCTTTTAAGGGGCTTTGAAACTGAAACAAGAGAAGCATGTATTTGTGAAGAGTATTCATCTATTATATTTACCTACATAGATTAATCAGTTTGCATTACACATTTGTGGAAAAATATACAAAGCACTCGGCAGCTTATGAGTCATTGAATCGTTGAACATGAAAACTTACACTCATTTGATAAATCCCAAGCAGTTGCTCCTATATTTTACGTATTAAAGGTATGATAATGTTAATGTTCGTTGAAAGGAGAATTAAAGTCATACATAAATGTCTTGTCAATGCAAAAAAAATCCAAGAAAAAGCCATTGAAACTTGACGCATAATTAAATATCTAAGTGTTTATGCTATTTTACTTTCACTTTAAAAAGGTTTGAGTAAATTCACTACTTTGGTTAGCATTCACAAACGTGATGAAGTGACCCGTTGAGTACGCTGTCAATTTTTAATTGCATATGTGAGGTTGTAGTTCATTTTAACGCGTTAAGAACTCATAGCTTAAATGTTGAATTAGTGCGAATCAACGTTTTGAATTTTTGACAGTTGACCATGAATAAATTGAGAAGTTGAAAATTGTTAAATTACAATTTTTCAAATAGATCTTGAAAATGTCGTTTTAGAATATATTGAACTTTTCTCTTCTTGTCCCAATTAGATTTGAAAATGAACTCTAATTATTTGAATTTGTTTTTTTAAACTCGTAACAAACAAACCCTCTTTATGGACTTGTTTGTCCGGCCTTAAGCTTATGCTGGAATCTCCTGCAAAAATAATGTTTCTACTCAAACACATGTTTATCTTGCACATTTATTTGATTTGTGATCAATGTAGATTTGTTAATACACTCGATATATACAAGTTTTTCTCTCAGTTAGAAGACCATACCGTTGCTCTTTTCATGTTTTACAAAAGTCATGTAGAGCAACGTATTACATTAGATTATATTGTTCATCAAGACAACTTCGGGAAAACCACAAAGGTTTCGCTACATTTACTTTCAAAGAAGTATACTGATAAATTCCGCTGCACCAAATTATTTTTTACTACCAACCAATGCTTCCGTTTATCATTCTAAACACGGGAATTCATTTCTGGTTCACCTTATCATAAGGCCGTCTATTTTGTCAATAACTCGGAAACCTGGGAATTTTAAGCGTGACGGTAGGTTGAAACTACATGATTGTAATATGTGTGGACTAATGGTTCACTTGGGAAGGATGTCGGGGAAAGCCCATATTTCAGTGTTCTTGTTTGCGGACGAGTTTGACATTTCAAACGGCTTAAAAATATTAGCACAAGCAACAGCAACTTATAAGAACAATGTTGTTGATCAAGTTCTTTCTTCATTACCACCATCGGTCATATTTTTTGCATCAACAGTGGAACATTTTAAACTGTATATTTTCAAAGCCATTGATGCTTACAAAAGCGATAGTGCAAATCTTGTTGTGCCGGCAAGCTCTGTCACTAACGACAAAACATACAAGGTAAAAGATTTTCATAGAATTTGGAAAAAACTTGCTACTAACTTTCACGGAGGAATAACTGAAGACTCCTCAAGAAATATTGCAAAGCAACGGCTCAAACAATGCGACGAGCTGCTTCCACGCCAACAAGTTAACACTGAAGAAAGCACTGAAGTAGTTCTTTATGAAAGATTTTGCGTTAACATGTTTCTTTATGTAAAATTTAACCATACAGTTAGAATAGCTGATTTCCTAGGACTCTTTCAGGTATATATCCTGAAATCCTGAAACAAAAGTATACAAATATTTTACCTTTTAAGATACTTAGCTACGGCTTAATGCATAGAGGCTACAAATTTAAAGTTTTTCTTAGGTCTGACTCCCTAATGGTATCAGTTTCTCTTACAGCTCTAGTAACCATTTTAGACATTTCTTCGTGGATAGCACTTTTATTTAGTTTTGCAGTAATAGTGATAATTTTGCACGTGACTGGTGCAAATACTGGCTGGATGCAGGCATTTTGTGAAGTTGTGGATAATGGGATGCCTCTGGCCAAAAAGTGCTTGCCATTTGCTGCACCGTTGCTACTTTGGAGTGTGGGTAATTTTGTACTTAGGCAAATGTGTGCCTCAGATATTATATCTAGCTTGACCAAACCCCGAGAACCGCAGGTACCCAAAACCTTAGCGGATCTTATTCAAGCCCAACAACTACAAATTTGGAGTCATTCTAATTTATTATTACGTAGTAAGCAAAATTACACTGTTGGTAAGCTAAATAAGTTGGCACGTTTACTTAAAAGAGAGACATACCAAGTAAAGCATATCACAAAATATATAAGCTCAATAGTGCATAATAAACCTTTTTATGCTGATCAAAACGGTGAGACTAAAAATCAAACTTTTCCAGTAGATTTTGCTATTTTTGATTTCTCGGAGGAACTAGAAATATGGGAGTGGGTTTTTACCTTATTTCAGTCGGTTTTTAAGCCACAGGGCATGCTAGTCTCGGTTGCAAATTCAGAACCGGAATTGTTTAGAAATACGAAATACTGGATAATACCAGAGCATATCTTATCAAAACAGGTTTCCTTAAGTATTGCACAGCTAGTGGAATCAGGAATATATGGTAGACTATCTCGTGCTCGTAAGTGGAGTCAAGTTATAAATTATTATTTATATAACGTAAAGGGATTAAATTCAACACTTGACAATAACTCAAGAGAGTATTCACCTAGATGGAAATCGTTTTTATGGTCGAAAACGCCAACAAGTACTGCTGTAAGGGAATCAGAAAGTATAGAATCTTCGTCAGAAGCAAAGTTTGTGATATTGTATTTTTACAGTATTGCCACTGCAATATTTAATGTTGCGTTTTTAATTGAGATAGTGTGTCATATGTATATGTAAGCTAATTTGTATAAAAAGTAGCACCACATACTATATATTAACTTATCACTTGCAGTTAATCATGTGCCTGGGTGAAATAAGATTTCAATAAAATAATACTGATTCTTTATGTGAAAATAATTAAGTAGATAAATGGCAAACCAAATATTGACGGAAAATGTTTAAGACTATATTCACTTTGTACTTGTATTACTAAATCCAAGTGAGTCATACGAAGGTGGTAATTCTTCAACACGAATATGAGTCCCTGGATTAACTGGATGCGACATTGTAGTCCATACAGTAATTTCCTGTTGTCGAGAGGAAATGGAGGACGGGAGGTTCCATTGGATATTGGAGTCGTGGTGTCTAAAATAGAATATATGCATTATATACAGATAAATGTTAAATTTAACTTTAATTTAAACAGATTTACGTCCGACAACCACGTATTGAGGAACAGTGCGCGTAACAACATTTTGCGTTTGTATTGATGGAGTTGCTTTCCTGCAAGTTATTCTACAACAAGCATAAGCAAATACTGCAAATAAAAACAAAAGTATACCCAAATATACTATACTGTTCAACATTTTTGAATCGGTCGATAAAAACCGAATATTTCAGGAAGAATTTTAGAAAAAATATTTCATAAACAACCATCACAATCACAACCCACAATTTGTAGCAACACTGACCTTATGGCATAGTAAGCTCAAAAGTTTGTAAAGCATAGTAAAACTTGTGAAGAAAGCAAACAGATAAGGATAACGTATCGTGTTTCCATATATCGTTTTGGCAAGCCCTCATTATTTGAGCAGTTGTTACTATAAAGGTCAACTGTTATTAGAAGATAACGTTTGCATTAATAACCAAAGAACATGTAAAGTGTCCAACTTCTGTCACCTTTTTTATTTCCTAATAAATCTTTGACGTCGTGAGCATTTAATAATACCGTGACGTTTAATATGATTCATTTGATTGTGTTCTCAAACAAACATCATAAGCCATGGTATGAATTAACTTCATCAATCAACAGACTTTTCCGCAAATAAAAGTACATGAATAGAGCCTGTATAGCATTACAAGTTGAGAAACAAGAAGGTAAGAAGTATTCATATTTTACCAATAAACCAATTTTGTACTTACGGTAATTAACAGAACAATGCGAAAAAAATTTGAAACTAATATAAAAAAGTCCTTCATTACAACTTTATTACCAAAACAATATGGAGGTAAGTCCCAAAACAGTAATTTATTGTGTAAACCTCAGCGAGTCGTATGAGGGCGGTGGATCCTCAACATTAACGCAAACGTTGGATGGCGTAAGCGAGGATGTCGTGGTCCAAATTGCATTGTCCGGATGTCGGGGACATTGTCTTTGATGATATAATTGTGGGGCTGAATTTATATCTTCTAATATTGAATATTAAATATTGCATTTTTATAAAATTCCTTAAGAACTAGTAGACTCGATTTAAATATTTTACTTACGTTCCATCACCACGTAGTGTGGAATAATCCGAGTAACTGTGGATTGCCTGCGTACATGCGTTTCAGGATAACAATGACAATAGGAACAACAAGCTCTACACATTGCAGCTAACCAACAAACAAACAGGAAAAATATGCATAGTCCAAGTAAGTTATTGTCCAGCATTCCGAATATGACAGAACAAAGCAACTAAATTAAAAGACTGATACACAAAAGAATGATACAAATTTTCATATACAAGAATCTTGTTGGTCATAAAACATTAATTTCAAAACCAAACAACTCTAAAGTGTGTTCATGTTGCAATTGTGATCTATTTTTCAAAACATAACTAGAGCAATATATTGCCAAATGCATTTTTATTTATTACAATTTTATTAGGCACATTGTCGCCTTCCTTTAAGTCAACCGCAACCTTCTTAACTTCATAATTATTTTATGCATGATGTTTGTTTGTGACTATCAATTTAGCAATTCAGCAATTTTCCAACCAAAAATTTTGTTTATCGAGCTGCGGTTGCGGTTTATTGAAATCAAATAAAATACGACATGCATATTAAACAATCTTTTATTTCAAAATTTGTTCTTGGTAGAAGCTTTCTTCACCAACATCACGCCTTCTTCTGAAGCAAATTCGAGGGGGGTCATAAATCGAGGGGGGCCAAAATTTCAAATGGTACATTTTGGAAGGATTTTGTATTTTGTAGAGGAAAGCAGCCTTTCCCCCAATTCCCCTTTGACCTCCGTCCTATTCCCATTATGCCAAGTCCCTACTCAATAAAGCCAACACCCAACACAAGACATGTTCTCCGTTCAAAGGCTAAAGATGCTCTGTTCTTTTATTCCTTTCTCTTTCTTTTTGGTCTCAAGGCGTGCGCACCACCACAAAACCACTCAAACACGGCTCTACAAGCTCGGGGCATACCCAGAAATACGTCTCCATTGCACCCTCCTCCCCTAAAATCTAAGTCTTTCCCGCACCGGAAGTGCCTCAATCTTTAACCCTTTCCCGTTTTCATTCATTTTCAATCTTATATTAATTTGTTTTACATATTTTGATAATTCATATTAATCCAATACATTAGTCATTTGATATTTTGTTTTGTAAGATTAATTCTCTATCTAATAGTGTACAATAACTTCAAATAAATATATAATTTATAACAGATTTAATCATTTCTGATAAGTCCATCCTATCCCTTTCCCCTCTCTCACGACGACTTTGAGCTCTCTGGAAGAAGACAAAAACTTCCACAAAGCACTTATACGAAAACATATCATATTCCAAATCAAACATTATTTCTCATACAAAATCAATTATTCATATCATTTCATAGCAAATTCACATCAAAATCATATTTTCATACCAAACTTTCGCGCAAATCAAATTATCAATTCATATTTCCCAATACATTATCAATTCATTCAAAATCATATTCTCAATCAAATATACCATTTCACACATCAATTATCACAAAATTCAATCCAAAATTCATATCTCATACAAATATCTCATTCAAATTAAATAATCAATCAAACATTCCATTTTTCCACGCAACATAATCAATCAATCAAAATCATTTCATATTTCAAAGTACAACACATATTCATTCAAAAATCATATTCCATACAAATATACCAATCACATAATATCATATGTCAAACCAAACATAAATTACCTCAAATAAAGCTTCAAATATCTCAATAATTCAAACCCATCACTTCATATCATTTCATTAATACGCAAATTCATTAGCAAATTATTTTTCAAAAAACAACAACATATTTCCTCAATTTAAACCTTACAATTTCACTCATAGCGTCCAGAATTTTAACCAAATCGTTTCTGAACACTCAGTTAACACTTAAAACCATACCTTTTGAGATTACACATGAATCCCGTTCAATTGACCTGATACACACACAATTTAATTTAGCCTTACAAATCACATGAAAATTTTCTACTAAAATGGTACACTGAATTCTCTCTAATTGACCATTTGTCCAATAATCATACTTCGTACTTAAGTTCGTATAAGAATCTTTTATAGGAATTTCATTACATTTACCTTCAAAAACATACTTCTCAGAGCATGCATAGAATCAATCCTGTTTTCAATCAATTGATACATTTTCAGACTCACTATTACAATTTTGATCATTCTGAGCTAATTCTAAACGATTGCACAATTATTTCTTTGTTTCATCCTCTTTATCGAAGCACATATGTTCAATACAATCATCTTTATCATTTTTACGTGACAATACTATATCAATCGACTCAGTTTGAAAACTTAAGCCTTCAGCAGACTTCAAGGTCTTGTTCTCTGTTATCTTTGACAAATCATTTTCAATAATTTCCATATATAACATGTAAACAATGTCTTCAAAGTTCCTAATTACATTAACCAGACCAAAACCTGATTTATCAACAAAACAAGCCATTCTCTATTCAGCCATTCCTAATTCCTCAATTTTAAGCCTTACATTACAAATTCACAACTTCCTGATATTTCAGCCTATTCTTTCATAACCAGTCTAATCTTAAATTGTCATTATTATTCAAACAAAATTAGCTTCAACATTCACATATTGATAGAATTTTAACTCTACGTGACATTTGAGTGTCATTTATCGTTCTTAATTATTTCGAAAGCTTTTTCATATGAACTTTTAACCTGATTTAACTCTGATATTTGGAATCAAACAAGACTACTCATTTCTCTAGGAATAGACTCAAGGACTCTACTATCTGCCAGACAAAATGCAAACATAACGGATCTCTTTGAAAACTTTTATCAACTCTATTCTTTTAAGAAGGAAATTATGTACCACGCTTTCAAAGCTGGGTAAAACTACTCATTATCAAACCGCATCTTAAGCGTCAACTACTGAACAAAAAATTCCGAAATCACGTTAAAACTTCTACGATTTTGGGTACTAAATATTATTTTGATCTTTCTCCGGTCTAATAGAATAGAACCTATAATTCCAGTAGTTATCTAAATCAACAAATACTATTTGACAGTTCTACTACATACCAATAAAGCTTGATCATCTATCAGCTGATTTTAACGTTTGCATACATTGGAGCTTTTAAAAGCTTTCAACACGGATTTTTCTTCTCCATTGTGACCAATCCTTACGAAACAGATGATCTTCGATCTTCGATTTACTTGCTCATACTGGTGACGAGTTCCACAAAAGTCGATTCGAAATAATCCTATTTAGGCGTTTCCGGAACTGCCGGCCTGTTCTTGACATCTTCACTTTTCAATCTTATCTTCATTCCATTTGTCGCCTCTTTAGAATACGACACCACAATTTCCACTGAAATAGACAAACTCAAAGAAACCGAACACAATATTAAGTACCAAAATAGCTATGAATCGATATTTAACTCAACTGATGTCCAAAAACTGTAATAATTGCATGAAACATTATTTAATTTCAAAAATCTCTTTATATTCAGCCAAACTGACATATTTACGTGAACGTAACTGCCTTCCGACTTTAATCTGCACTTTGCTCAGACAGATAAGCTGACACAAACCATCATCATCGACTTATTGCTCTCCATTCGCGACATACGGCCTCTGAATATCTAAAATAGAACTCAAAACATTCTTCAGAACGACATTATAGATTAATACATTCCGACAACAGTTTACTTGCTACATATTCTTGCATCATCTGCTCTTTTGTTATTTTATACCAAGAAATGCGATTCTAATTCAATTGTTCCAAATTTCAAGATCTGAACTCAATTTAACTGTTTTTCACGTACTAGAAAATGGAAAAGGACTCAATCAATTCTTTGCACTAGCTTTCCAAATTTTCACAATGCTTTCACAAAGTGTTCTATCAATAGGTAATCAAATCTCAATGCCCAGATAAACCAAACACAGAATTCTTTCACGATCTTAAGAAATTTTACACAAATCGCTAACGCAAAATTAATTGCAAATTTTTCTATTCTCTGATCCAAAAAATGTAATCATAAGAACCAAACAAATTTTATAGTACGCTCATTTTTCACTCACTTTGAATCGAAACCATTAAAAAGACGTCTTCCTCAAACTCAAGCCTTTCAAAACTATTTCAAGGTTTTAATAACAAAATCTGAAGCATCATCACTAAACATAACTGTACGCAAACCAATCATATCATAAGTTCCTTCAAAAAATCAATTTTATATGCATAGCACAGCTCCAAATTTAATTCAATTATTAAGTTACTCGATCAAAACTAAACAGTACTTCTTTTAACTCGCGTTCATACGAAATGGACTAACAAAATCAAATTTTAAGATATTCATTTGTCAAACAAAAAGAAATTTCTCCAAATAAATCTTCTAATTCGAATTTTTTCACTCTCATGACTTTAATACGTACCACAAGATCAACCATAAAGCATTTAATACCTAATTTCAAACCATGTTTGCCAATTATTGTCTTTTTAATTCCGAAGTTTTCTTACCTTATTTATTTTCAAACACATTGGTACTCCTAGCACCAACAAACGCGTCAACTATTTCATCTCAATAACTTACGCGTCAACTATTTCATCTCAATAACTCACGCGTCAACTATTTCATCTCAATAACTCACGCGTCAACTTTGAAAAGTTGCTCTCTTACTCATGTAGTTTATCATCCCTAAGCTCGTAGTTTTGAAACGAAGAAGCCATGGTTCGACTTCGCGTCAAAGTGGTAACCCTTTGTTTACACTATCAACTTTTCGCTATCCTTCACAAACAATACTGCCCTAACCTTTTAACCATCTACCAGAAAATGTATTTCCTTTAACTACCGAGGTGATCAGTCTCGTCAGCTATTTAAATCATCTTTAGTTTATTTCTCTTTTTCATCTTCTAGCTTTTTGGTATGAGCCTCTTGGACTTCTTCTTTCACGTATATTACTCAAGACAACATTATTTGCTTAAACAGAGAATTCTTGACATGTTCCTGAGTCACCGACTCTCACTTGGAAGAATAACCACATGAAAAAGCAACCTTCCAAACCAATTCTTTTCAACACAACGTTTTTTAAAACTGTATTTCGTCAAAAAGTGGATATTTTCGTCTAATCGTTTTTAAAACTGATATTCTTCAAATTTTTCGTTCAAATTCTTATGTGTTCATATCAATGACGTTTCAAGGACATCATACTTCATTTAAATTCAATTCATTTTGTTAACCAAAGTCTAAAAATCGATAAAACGTAGCTATCCGTGAGAGCACCTTCAACCTTTGCATTATCTTTCTCTTCTTACTAACTGACATATTGAGCAGGGCAATAACTTTTTCTAACATTCTTTCTAATCTCGTACTTTTTAATCAAAATATTCACGTCGATTCTTTGTAAAGAAACAAATTCAACTTTTCTTCAAATTCAGATATTCCTTTTCAACTAATCGAAGATAATTTTAATCGTTAAATTATTTTAAGAAATTTCTCCAAACACTTTCAATTCATTTGAAGCAAAACTGTGAAACAAATTCAAACAAAATTTCCTAAAAAATCATTAATTCAGTAATTTTAAAACAAGATACCATTAACTCACTTGCTCATGAACAAATTCGGCTACTGCAAACATTTACTAGCAAATTTTAAATTTCCAACTGTTTCTTAATTTCAGTTAAACAGATTTCCGATCTTGTCAAAATACTTGCCGAATGAACGATTTCGCTGCAGACAAATCACAATAGGAATAGTTCGTAATTAATCAACACAGCCTTAGTATTTTACCAATCAACAGCTCCAATTTAACTGCTAAATTTCATTGAAATTAAATAACAAAATCAGAATTTCTTCTTATCAAAATCTATAGTAATGCCAATAATAACTGTTCGAATTATTTCTATTGCCAATCCGATAAAAATTATCTTAACTGAAGTCAAGTGTAATATTCTTGTGCTCAAGTATCTTAAAACGCACAAATGTCTTTAGCTAGCATTAAAATTCATTCATGATTCCATTAGTAAATTCAAAGTAAAACTGTAAAGCAATCTACTGGAAAATCCAATTGTAAAACTCTAAAAATTCCTTCTTTTCGAAAATTAGAATTGTTCTTTTTTATAATTTCACTTCAACTCAAAAGTCTCAGTTACTCAACGTAATATTTAGTAAACTCGAATAAATAAGTTCTGTTCTCTTTTCAGCCTTAATGCCTTAAGAATTCAAATTAATTACCTCTTCTTCATTACTTCAGAGTTGTAGTTGAATTTATCTATCTATACTTAGCTTTTAATTATTCGATTGTTTCATCATACTCATATGTATTCTGAAATGCTCTCATAAAATGCATATTATCTGTTAATTACGCTGTTACTAGAACTAGCATTTATCAATAATCAAGATTATTTTCAGATTCGTGTTAAAATGTCTACTAAAAATGTTAACTCATCTATTGCTCAATCAAAGTTTACGTAATTACTCGAAAAATCTAACGAATTCTATTTTGCTTGCTTCTGAATTTACCATTTCATCGAAATTTCTATTGCGTCTGTATCGACTGCATACTTTCATATTGCATATTCTGGCTATTTATAGCGGTCACTTTTCGACAAAATTGAGACGACTGACTACCTTGATGGTCATTTATAAATGTACCATTGTAACCTCTATCCATCCTTTTCTCTGAAATCATCTCACTACCGCAAGGTTTTGAACACTCAATTTCCTGTATCTGCGTCATTATCGTTGGAATTTAAATAAACTAACCAAATGCTCTGCAAGCTATTAATGTAGTTGTTCAATCGTTACGTGATAATCATCCAAATAATTTAAAACTCTGACGCTAACTCAAACGAATTTACATTCTCGAACTTGAAAACGGAAAATCGAATGGACTAAGATACCGAAAATCCTACAATGAAAATCATCGCACTAATTATTCGGTAAGTTGTTAATTAACAATCAGCGTTTATAATACTTTTAAACAAAAAATCTAACGAAGATTCTATGTCAGTTTGTATTTTGGTTTTTATAGATTTTGCTAATTTTGTGTTTTGTTTATACTTTCAGGTTTATTAGAAGTCACACGGGATGAAATTATACGCGTAATAATCATTATCACCAACCTCAGGTAAGCTTGATAGCGTTTACGTGCATTGCATTTTGTTTGTTAGCTTTCTTACTTGTTAACTTTGACTTTTACAGGACACGGACTAACTCAAGAACCAACACGGAAGGTAGAACGGATGTTGTCTTTTCTTCTTTTTTTGTTTTCAGGTTGATTACTGCTTGATTTTCGGTTACTAGGACCATATGACGCTCAGTCAGGACTCAACCCCACCAATAAAGATAATGACCTTAAACCAGACTAAAAATTGACATATTGCACCGAAAAAATCATTAAACCATTCACAAGCAATTTCCAATCATTTAATATCTCATGTATCAATTAATACCACTGATAACCGTCTTTTTATTTCTCTTTTCAGTTGTCAACCGGACCATATGGACACTCAAGGGGAACACCTCAACCCAGTGGCAATCACCGAAACTGGAGACTAAAAAGGTAAAAAACTAATCCCAAAACACAGCAATTATCATTTCCAACCATTAAATATATTAATCAGTACTTTTTGTATCCTCTAGGGACACGTATCGCCACAATAATATCATTCACAGGTAAGGTAATAAATTACCACCCACTTTACCACTTATCCATAATCCATACCATATTATTTTGTAACCTCACTTTTACTGATTAATTTTCAGGGATTCTCGATCGCCTGTATTTCAAAACGCCGTTACCAGTTCGCCGCAGGATCGCCATGTAGAGGAAAGCAGCCTTTCCCCCAATTCCCCTTTGACCTCCGTCCTATTCCCATTATGCCAAGTCCCTACTCAATAAAGCCAACACCCAACACAAGACATGTTCTCCGTTCAAAGGCTAAAGATGCTCTGTTCTTTTATTCCTTTCTCTTTCTTTTTGGTCTCAAGGCGTGCGCACCACCACAAAACCACTCAAACACGGCTCTACAAGCTCGGGGCATACCCAGAAATACCTCTCCATTGCAATTTATGATGATATTTAACAATAAACTGTTCAGCTATAGCTTTGTTATAATATATTTTAGCATAAATTATTGCATCAAACGTATTGACAATGATTATTATATTTATAAAACTCAATATAAAACTGAAGATTTTGGTTTACGTTCGTACCAAAATGATAGGGGGCTATTAACCGAGGGGGGCCAAAATCTCAAATTTCTCCTCTCAAAGGAGGGTATAATTCGAGGGGGGTTATAAATCGAGCGAGGGGTATAAATCGAATAAATACGGTAATTACTTCACATCAAAACTGATTTAAATTTGAACATTATGTTTCAATGAATGTCACATTGCATAAGTGCTTTCCGCTACAAAGCGAACATTTTAAAGAAATTTACGCTAAGTCGCTAAATTAAAAACCACAACAACATAATTAGGTTAATTTATGTGGCTTTACATGAAAAAAGTTATCAGTGATCAACGGCATCTTCTTATAAGTTTTTGAAGTTTATATGCATGATTTAACATTTTAATTTTACATACAAATTTTGAAATTGTACTGTCTAATTTATCACTGTGAGTTTACTAAAAGCTGATTTAACGTGAAATTTTTTATGTCGATATGCACATAACGTTTAGTTTGTCTTTTTACTCTTTGTTAGTTTAATAGTTTCTTTTTGGGAGCGACAACATACCTTTCTACATACAAACCGTATAAGAGCAAAGATAAGATACAAAACCCCAGTGATAAGTGCTAAATATGCACTGATTACGTCAACTGAATGGTATTGAACTGGGTTTAATTTTCTTCCTACATTTCGTAGATGAGGAGCGCCATTATGTCGCAAAACATATTCTATCCAGTAAACTCCAAGCTCAAGTGGGTCATTGGCGCGGTCCTTAAATAAGGTGGAGAGCCGTTTAACATTGTCCCGATACCTAATTCAAATTTCAAAAAGTTGTTCAAATGTTTGTTGAGTCTGTTATATGAACACGTAATATAACTGCTTACTGCCTTACTTTGGTTTATTCAACACTTCATTTATGGCTCCCTCAAAATTCTCTTCTGTAAGATCGGACCAGCTTAACTCAACAAGAAAGCCCTTTTGCTTGGCTACTTTAGCATTTTGAGGCTGGTCACCTACCATAGGAATTCCAACTAACGGAACCTAAAAGTTTATAGAAATGCCGGCTTATGAACCAATAGAGTATTATTAATTTGAAATCAAGTAGGTTTGCTTTTACACGGACCCCGTGGTAAATTGATTCTTCAGTACTTCCTCCACCACAATGCGTAATAAACATTTTAATATCTTTATGTCCAAGAAGATCTTGTTGTGGCAACCACTTGCTCAACTTTACATTCTTTGGCAAGTCCGGCATAGTCTCGGACTCCCATTTCCAAAGAACTTGTTGCTTCAACTTGGAGAATACATTCAAAATCAGCTTTCGTTTAGCTTCCGGCATCTTGTCACCTAAAACAATGTATAAAATTAATCATTCAGATAAAAATTATATAATTGATTCGTGTAGCACGAGCCACTTATAAAGTGACATTGACAAAATCAAAGCAATTGAAAAGATTTCGTAACGCTCTGGCCAACTGTCAATACTATATGCGTATCTCTTACCTACTATTGCAGAACCCATACTGAATAAAATGAAGCCATCTTTTCCTTTGTTTATAAAGTCTTCAAGATCCTAATCATACAAACAAACGTAACATTAATGAATAGATTCTTGTACTGCGTGTAATTGAATAAATTGGCAATTTTGCTGTAAATTTACCTTTAGAATAGGTTTTGCAGGTCTGGAATGGATTCCGCCCACTTCCACCACGTCTGGATATAGTGGTTTTGCGCCCGAGAGACTAAATGTCCGTTGCTTAAGACCAACGAGGTATTCGCTAAAATCTCATTAATTGATGGAATATCGCTTCCAAGTTTCTCTCGATAAATTTTCTCAATCCTTGGCTCATAGAAATAAGTCATGTATACATGAATCACTAAATCCATACCCAAATTTAAAAATCTTTCGTAAAAACTCATTTCCGGGTTAAAACCCAGCATGAAATTGGGAGTTGTGGATGATGGAAAGTGGCCACCAACTTTGCTAACAAAGAACGATGGAATGGCCGTAGGTGTAAACACAACAAAAGGCACTTGCATTCGGTAGATTAATGCGAAAACGCAGTCGTTGAATATAGGCTGTAGGAAAACCAAGTCAAACTTTTCTTTTAGAAGATCCCTTACGTGAGGCAGATCTAATGACATGGCGCACGTTTCTGAAATCAGCTCGATCATCATGCTGGGATTCATCATTTGACCCTTTTCCTTCATGTCAAAAGCGTTGAACCTATTTCCGTCAAATATGTTTGTAAGATCATCGGTAAGAATCTCCTTGACATTTTTCATGGGCTTAATGGGTTCTATAGGTGACATGACTGTGATGTTGTGACCACGTTTACCAAGTTCTTCAATGAGGGGAAGATAAGTCAATTTGTGACTTTTGCTGGAGAAAAATGATATTACTAGAATGTTGGCTGAGTTTGCATGGTCCACGACAACCGTGGACATGCAAAACAGTAACAAAATAAAAGATTTCATTTTTGATCTAAACGTTTCTAAGAAAATTATATTTTCAATGCACTTGCTACATAGTGTACATAGCACGACTCTGCTTTAATGTTCTGGTGGAAATCTAAGTGGGCCAGGTTTGCAGAACAAATTTTGTGCTTATCAATTATCATTCTCCAGATAGCGTTGGCATTGAAAACTGAGTGGTATCAAAGGTTAGTGCAGAAGTATATCAGTACTTCAAATTTATGGTACGATCTGACGGTTCATCGTACATGAGTGGAACAGAAATGATTACGGAACAGGAGAAAGGTGCATTACCCAAATGTAAAAAATAAAGCGATATTTTAGTATAATAATTAAATATTCATTTTACTTAAAGATTCAAAAATACTTGCGTTTTTATGCATTGGTTCGCTGATTGGTTTAAATAAGAATGAATAACATAGTTCAAGAAATGATAGTAGAGTAGAAAAGCTGAACAATTGCATTTGCGTGCAGTTGCATTGTAAAAAAAAAGTTGAACAACGGCGGATGATTAAGGAGAAGATGAAGCACAAGTTTGATGTTTGAAACTTATTCCGGGTTCTGTGGAACGGAAGAAGAGCTGCGAAAAGAGTTGGATAAGCTGAATGGGCAAATAAGGATGGAAAAGGAGAAGGGAGCGAGTCGTGAGGAGTTGAAGATTATCAAACTGACGACACTACGATAAAAGGTAAAAACGATAATGCACAAAAGCGCAGAGTACATACTTCTACACATTTTAGCTAGAAGGGATGAATAAATAAAAAGCCGATATAAAAATGCAGGTTACGATGGTTGAATTTGTATTCTTATAAAAGCTTTTGGAGTCTTGAAGATATACATGAAGGATAAATATAGAAAAAACAGGTTTTAAGGGATTGGCTTGTTGTATAGTGTAAATGGACGTTAAGCATGGCCTAATCGAAGCCATTGAGTTCCCGCGAACCCGTTTAGCAAATAAAAGTTAAATATAATGATTTTGTGTTATCTTTTTTGAAATTTCTCTATGTACCTTAATAGTTTGGCTAACAGCGAGTTCGTTGGTACCAAACTCTGCAAATTTTTTAATTGTTTAGCATGCTAGATCGTGCTTCAAAGGTTTCAAAATGAAGTTTACCCTACTGCATCACTTTAAGATTTACAGAGTTTGGTACCAACGAACTCGCCGTTAACCAAACTATTAAGGTACATAGAGAAATTTCAAAAAAGATAACGTAAAATCATTATATTTAACTTTTATTTGCTAAACAGGTTCGCGGGAACTCAATGGTAGCAATCCGTGCATGCTTAACGTCCGTTTACACTATACAACAAGCGATATCCTTAAAGTAACTCTTCCTGCACAGTTCTGGAAATGCATAAGACAACGGTTTTGTTGCGCTGCTTGCACCACGCACCTGTATTTTTTGTCTGGGATTCCAGAACAAGAAAAATGTGTACCTGTTTTGGTTTTATGACATTTTTTGACGTATATTGGCAATAAATAAGTCAACTGAATAGGGGGATGAAAAAAAGTTGGTATTCATTGTGGTGAAAGGATCATTCTATTCATTCTGGGCTATGCAGTTTTTATGGTATCTGATTTTCCAACTATCTAATTATGTAGTGCATAATGCTTGAATGCAAAGAAAACGAGCTACATTTGAGCTACATATTGTAAACAGCTTTAAAAGTAAAAGATAATGCTTTGCTTCTATGCTAGATGCTTTCTTATGCTTTAAATAGTCGAGATTTCTTTCCTGTTTAGAAAAAGTATTGAGATAGCATTTTTAACTATTTTTTAAGTCTGTACATCTGGATATTCTAATCAATTGAAATTATAGATATCACCAAATGCACAAACCGAAGGAGCAAGCAATGTTGTGTTGTTGTGGCTGTTCATGTTGTGGCAAAATAAAAGTACCGTTGTTTGCTGAGTTTGCTCTGACTACTGCACTGTCCGAGTCCCGAGATCTCTTAAAAAGCAGCTTTTATACTTTTCACGTTCCATGACTTCAATGCTGATCGTAAACCTAATGCCTACGCAAACGCTGGATTATGGATGATATCTTCGGTAAGTGGTAATTAGAATTAGAGCTCAACTGTTTAGCAGAAAATTTAACGTGAACAAAAGCAAATAATTTTAAGTATAATAAAAATTTATTTAAAACTTCTTAAAATATTTATAATTAACTTTCAGCGCTTTTGTATTACAACAATTTACAAAAGGCTCGGTAAAGTCAAAAGGATGAAACTGCTAGCATTACTCACAACGTCAACATAACAAATGAAAGTTTATACAAACTGAATTGAAAAATGTTTTAAAACAAAGAGGTAAACCTTTGATTAATCTAAATGAGACGGTAAATCAAGAAATTTGCCTCTGGTCGTACTCCATTTAAAATTACCTATGTAATATTAAACTAGCAATATCAATTGTTTTATCAATTTCTAGTAGTACTTTGCCAAATAGATATGACGACAAGCAGCCATCAGGATGACAGCAACAATATTGTACGTTATTGTGCCAAGAATAAATGATGATGGCATGTAGTACTTGAATGGAGTTCCAAAAACACTGAAAGCCATAAACATAACTTGTCCTCCAATCAAACAGCGAGTGGCTAACTTCCAGTCCTTCCAGGATGTACACTGTTTAAAAAAATTCAAAATTTAAAATTCTGTTAAAAGATAACACAATGCCGTATTTTGAAGAACTTTTACAAACGTTTACCTTCCAAGAGAAGCAAATGCAAAGCATTCCAAAGAAAGGAATAAGAACTTGGCATCCCAAAATTCCCATCGATATTAGTTTGTCCGATTTTTCGCTAATTCCTTGGAAAAATGGATACTCGGTTCCGTTGATGGTCAGTGAATAAGATGTTGGAGCAGAGGGCAATTGATCGGGGCTGGTAGCACGTATCACTGCCAACAAGAATGAAGAGAAGGACAAGAAAAGTAGCTGAAAATCAAAAAATGCAGAATTTTAGAAAACCCCAATATAATGCAAATGATTCAAGTCGCCTTAAAATAAAATTAAATATTTGCATTTACCAACTCAACCAAGAACAAAAGACAGGCAAGAACTTTGTATCCAAACATGGGCACGCTTTTGAATTCCACAGCCATATTGCTTGGTATTTGTTGACAAACTATGCAAAATGCAAAGCACTAATTTAGTAGCAGAACTTTATATTTAAATAGCTATAATTTTAGGTTTATAGAACTGTGATTTTTTTTGTAGAAGCCAAGAAAATTTGAGTGTTAGACGCACTGATGGGTTGATTCAGAGTAAGAAAATATCTGTGATTATCCTGAATAAAGAAGAGATTTTGGTACACATACCCAAATAAATGATGAGCCTGAACTAAGACTGCACTGTTCAAGAGCAAATAGGTGTGATACACGTATATCTAAAGACTGGAGTCTGCGTGATAAAAAAACTGGTTTCAAATGGATTTTCTCCCTTGTTCAGGAAGTGCCAGAGGGCAAGAGGAGCGTTACAGGTAGTGTCTGATGCACTATTGAGTCGGAGTGCATCCTAACGTTTTAACTTGATTCGTTTAGATTAAATACATTGAATTGAAGCAGCAAGAAAGGGATGCGTACAGATTTTTGGGATTTTATAGCTTTTTCTTACATGCGAGAGCAATAAATTATGTCAACTCAAGTCCTTGTTACTGCTTTTGGGTGAAAAGTGGGATGCGTACATTTTGAATATGAAATATAAAAAAGTCTTTCTACTAATGATCAAACGAACACAAACCTAATGCCGCCGTGTAAAAATTGTTTTGATGCTGTATTACAAAATAAACACAATTTGAAAGGTACTATTTGTAAATCAGCAAATTAAACTGCTTAGTAAATAAAATTATTACCTACAGAAATCCTTTCTCCGATAGATGCAAAAGTCATAAAGATATAGCATGCACTTTCACGTTTTACTAGCAGTACCATTCTGTTGCAATTGCAATAATTTGGCGAGTGTCAAGTTCTGTCTAGAAACTATTCAGATAATGCAATTCGGAAAAATATAAACAGAATAGTAGCCATACATGAAATGGTATGGCATTTTCGTTATGTTATGCTATAAAAATGAGGCAAAAATTTTCAGATAAAAATGTTGCAAAGTTTTTAGTCAGGATTCAGTTCTGTTAATTGCAAACAAATCAGCAAATCAGTGAACACACATGAAAAGTTATGACGTGTTCCCCTATCGCTATAAATATGAAACGATAAAATTCTTCATGTAAAAATTATTGAAAATTTGAAATCCCACTGAAAATTCGGTTAAATTCCCTGACTTCAAATACTAACTATATTATATATTATGCTAATTAAATATTAACTGTTAGAAGAATTTTGCGTTTATTGAAATATATAATAAGTTATTAAACCCGCTGAAACTGCTATAATCAAATTAATTTTTTACTTAAATTTATTTGCAAAATTTAACAAAACAATACTTCAATTTTAAAACACAATTGATTTAACTATTTCACCTTTACGTTTTACGATACATACTTCATTGAAGTAATCTACATGATACTTATAAAAATCATATTGCCCTAAAGAGCCACCAACCAACAAGGAAATAAAAGATGCATATTTTTAAATATGTGTACTAAAAATTATAATATTAGGTAATCAGTTATTCTAACAAAGTATTTTAACACAACTAAGAGACAGCTTAGTTGGTCAATAATCTTAAACCTTATTACTCTAGAAATTAGACAAGAGAGCTATTGCTTATTTGCTGTAATCCTAGTCAGAAATATTCATAAAATTAGGATTAAAACAATCTAATGGCTAAAAATCTAGTTTATTAAACTACCCACTTACGTACTGATATTGATATCGGAACAATTCTACCCTACTCGATGTTGTAAAAAAGTACAAAAAATTTCATACCTACAACCAATCAACCGTTACACCTAATCAAATAATTTATTTAAAAAATTACACAGGCAAAATTAAAGGCTCATCACGTGTGGGCATGCGTGAGTGAGCTGCCATAACGAGGCACAACGCAACCAGGTTAACCCCTAAAGTGTACGAGAGGATACTTCCAGGCATGTAAAATTGGAGGGGGTCCCCAAGTCCAGAGATGATAGCCAAGAAGATAAAGAAAAATTTAAACAATATCCAGTGCTTGATTGCCTTAGACCTCTCCTCAAAGATGGCACTCTGTTTGCACAAATTTAAAGGAACAAATAAAAATTTCTTGTTTATTTGTTCAATGTTTACAAATTAGAAAATAAATTATCTTGGGTTTTATCCAAATTTACCTTTTTTATGGCTTGGGACAGTTCACAAACTCCAAAAGAAAGGAGCAACACTTGTGCCGCCATCATTGCCAACGACCAGGCCCAATCCTTTGGGTCACCACCATCCCGAAGCGGGTAAAGAGTACCGGTTGGGCTGGTAAGATGTGAGGAGTACCACGGATTGCTGCCCGGGGGAGAAGAAGCCTTCTTGCTAGTATAGTCAGCCACAAGATAGAAGAATAGGCAATAGAGCAGGGCTTGAAACTGAAAAGAAAATTACAGCAAAAACCAGTGTTTTAAAAATGTTTTAAAATGTTTTTTACACATTTTTGTAAAACTTGTTAGTATTTTGGGTACAAATTGCTACTTACAAAGTCAATCCCTGCAAAAATCCAAGCCACAACTTTGAAGCCTGATAAGGAAACAGTTTCGGTTTTGAGCTCGGAAGCCATCTTGCTAGGTTTGCTGATCATTTTGGTAAACAGTTAGATGAACACTGACAAAACTTGGAAAAGTTAGATATGCTCAGTTGTAGGAGAGAAAGTATACTGATGCGGGTGCACTATAGTGCTGCTTTTATATATGGACAATCTGAAGCTCACTGGGTTTCTGAGAAGAGTGGGGCTCGATCTAGGGTGATGCTTGTAATGTTATTATAGACCAAGAAAAATCGATTGATGCAATGAAATGCACTTAAATGCAACAACGGGACAAAATAGAAAAATCACAGCGGATGCATCTATGCACTTTTAACATTGCAAGGCCAGCAAAGAGTGCAAAGTCCCAATAAGGTTAGAACACGTATGTTTACACACAGCTATTTTTCTTGAAAAAAAGATAGGAAGTGGTAGGGTTTTGGAGTTTGGTTGATATATAAATAAAGAGAATACGTATTATTATACTTTGATGCACTTTTCAAAAACGTTTTTGGTTAATGCAGATAGGATACCTATACATGAATTCTAGTGATCAGGAAAAGAAAACATTTTTATTTTTGGAGTTTTTTATTGTTTGCTTTGCATGGTAACATAAATAACATTGGAATTGGAAGGGCCACTTATTCAAGAAAATGAAACTACAAATTATATGGCTTTATCTTACAATTTTAAAGTTACAAACTCGGTTACTTTTATTCATACCATTTTCAGTTGATATGACTATGACGATGCCGACGAAACTATCCCCATACCAACGGACTTCTATATAAACTCATCAGAGAAAAGGAAAAAAGGTGAACCGTCAAAGTGCACCTGATTATTGAAGAAGGCACGTAAAATTTCAATGGAAAACCTTCACTAGCCAGTATTATGTCAACCAATACAAAGCAAAATGGTCCTTTCATTCAAAGCTTATAGACTCATTCCATTTTTATAGTAAATAATTTACAAAATAGTAAATTTTTACATTGGTTAAAAACTATTTCAGATGATAGTGTCTCCCTGATTGCTATAATTATGTTTGTGTGGGTATTAGTGAGAATATAGGGAAATATGATATTAGCCTCAGTGAACATTTAGATTATGCATAGGAAACCAATTACAAAACTGAATTCATACAACCGTTTCTAGCTATCCAACAGACACTAATTATCTATACAAAATAATCGCAAGGCAATCGAAAAATAAATAATGCGATCACAACTCTTTGTTTTCAAGAATTTAAAAATCAAATTATTTTAAAACAGTTAATAAATATAGACAGTGTTCATTAAATTAGAATGCAATATATGAATAATAAAGATGCATACACTATGAAGATATAATATGGGTAAAAAACTGTTATTCATATTGGAAAAAAACAAAAACCTACATGTGCCCTGTCAAAACAAGGCAAATAAATAATATTATGATTCTCTTCTGTGAAATTCAATGACCTACGCGTTGTAACCAGATTGGTGCTGAGAACTCTGGAGTTTCTTTCTTCCAGCATGTCCCCACCACCTCCACTATGCCATTGCATCATTCTATTTTTTAGCTTTGCTAGCATCACATAATATATAGTTCAGCTCGAGCAAGAAGCGTCTCCGAGCAGAAACAACAAAAAAGAGAAAGCTTGTTTTTCTGGATAAAGGCAGCGACACAGCACAACAGCTGCATCAGTTAACTTTTTCTCCAGTATCCAAATAGATTTTACTTGTGTTGTTATCAATTTTTGTATTAGATCATTATGACTTGTTTTACAGTCTAAGTCTAAGTTTACGTTACTTGAATACGCTGTTTGTATTGGCTTATTTATTAGCTCGCTGCTTCAGCAGGAGAGCTATTTAAGATATCGTTGTCCGTTTGTCTGTCTGTCTGTCCGTACACTTTATTTTTAAACCAGGCTAAATGGGCTCTAAACCAGCAAAATGGGCTCTAAACTAGCAAAATGGGCTCTAAACTAGCAAAATGGGTTCTAAACCAGCAAAATGGGCTCTAAACCAGCAAAATGGGCCCTAAACCAGCAAAATGGGCTCTAAACCAGCAATATGGGCTCAAAATCAGGTTAAATGGGCACTTAAATAGGAAAAATGTGCTTTGAAGAAGCCCAGGTGGGCTTAAATCAGCCAGAATAGGCTATTATTACTTACTGCATTCATCAAGTATTTTGTTGTAGAATCTTCTGACTACTTAGACACTCATCGTTGTTAGCAGCGAGCATTTTTCAATGGCTTACCATGGATGTTTTTTAATTGCATGTTTGCTTTAAAAAGTAAATTGCACTGCTTTTTCCACTTAGACGTATTCAAAATGAAATTTCGACTTCCACCACTTCCCATGAATCTATCATCATTTAGAATTGCTTTTTCAAAATTATTATTGTGATACCTGGACGTATTTCTTAACTTTATATAATGCGAAGCAAAAATTAACTCCGACACTTTTCCATCATTTGTATCGAACAAAACAATCGCATTTGTCATAACCACTTACTTTAATTGTTTTGTACATACATCTGTTTACGTCTAGCTGTTTTAAAATGTGAAACGTGCGTGTAAAACAAATATTATATGTAGTGTTGACGATCAAAGATAATCACACCAATTGATTCGACTTGTTTGTTTAGCTGTTTAATCAATATTATACTTTGTTCTAACCGAATGCATAATTTAAACTACACAAACAATCCTTTATTTATTTGTATTACATAGTGAAGCTTCAATTTTCTTTCAAATGGGACAAATCCCACTGCTTGTGCTTGATTGTTATAAACAATGATTATTGTTACTTGTAACGTGTTTGTAAAATTTACATAAAATAATAGCTTTCATAAACACAATTTCTAAGCCATTATGCGTCTCTGTTTAGGAAAGGTTATGCTAATTATTTTACAGTGCTTAAAAATTGAATTACTCCTTTCATTCATGAATTTAATCTTTATAGGTTATACAGCTTTTTGATTGACCCAGACCTTTTCAATATAAAATAGAAATAGCAGGAAATGCTATTTGCAACTCTGAGCCCTGAAAGGGATTATACATTTCTTTTTACCAAACGAGATTTATCCGTATAAACTGATGTACGTGTGGTAATTTTGAATTGTCACAGTAACTTTTACAGGTAATTAGTCTGGTATAGAATAGTACGAAAAAATGATAATTTCAACCATGTTATTCCAAAAATAATTAAGTACTAACATATCAAAATAAAACAATTTATGTAAATTCCTTAAAAATATTACCCCTATCTCGGATTTTTCCTAAATATTGCTTTCTTAACTGACCACTTATAAAATAATAATTCAAACCATTAAGTCAAATATCATGAAATATTGTTATATCACAAACCCATATTTTTAATTGGCAACATTAAGATCAGCTTGATCTTACAAAATTACAAACTCACGTATTTAGCTTTCATTTTATGGAAGTAATTATGTTTAAATCAAATTTCATGGTTATTATTCGGATAAAAAGAAATCATAAACTTTATTAAATTAGAAAGGAGCTTAAACTATATTCCAAATAAAATCTTTTATTATCTTGATAATTTTTAAATCCCAATTATAAAATATTTAGTTAGTGAACGAAACAAAGGCGATCAAATTAATTGATAAGGTCTGTTCATTGCTACGTGCGTCATCAAACGTTTCTAACCTGATTTCAATTTATCGTCATGAATTATTTTTAAAACATAGTTAGTATACTTGCATAAATGTTATAGAAACTTCAGATTTCAGCAGTGCATTACCGTGGTGGTAACTAGTAACATCACTGTTTTCAGTTCTTGGTCATAATTAGCTCAAAGCTTCATTCATAATGTCCGGCACACTGTTTTTCCAGACCAACAGAGTAAACCAAAGCCTCACAAAATACTTCTTATCGTTTTGCGTAAGCTGGGACAGCGAAACACTCCGCTGGAAATATTCCACAGATAATAAAATACAAGTTTACCTTAGATTGTGTACTACCATCGTTCTTCCAGTATTTATATTCACTTTAATTGCTTTAATTCTATTATATGCACATGCTAATGATCCCGGTGCTTTTAAAGGAAAAAGCCTAGTTCTCCTTGCAATAGTTGGGGCATGTGTTCCAACGGTAGTCATGGCAGAGGTATTGCTCCTTCTGTACGGCGGTGATCTGGTGACAATATTAAATTGGGGTATTCCAAAAACAATTAAACTAAATTTAGTCGAAGCTCCAAACAACAATATGAACCTTTTCGTGGCATTTAAGGAAGCTCTTCACACATTTGCTGTGACTCAACATGACATGAGTGCAAATTTGTTTCCAATGATTTCTGCATATTTACTAATAACTTTATCTTTCATTTCAACCATTGCTCCAGCGTTTTTGGTTTATCAAGACGCTGATGCTATTTATTTCATTTACTACGCTATTGGATCACCCAAATTATTAGGAGGACCCCAGCTTTTAAAAATTCCTGCTGCAAACGTAATACGGATTTTAATAGCAATTTATGCATCTCAGTTCAATTGCTTTACATTATCGTTTGTTGCAAATATCATCTTAGGCATGGGCCACATTTGTATCAAACTAATATGCCATGTATTCAAAATGCAGTTGAATTATATTCAAGTAAAGCTGTATAAGGAACTCAATGTTTGCATAAATTTTGTGTACGATTTGGAAAAACACTTGAACAGTGTGTTCCTTACTGTATCATTCTTTGTACTGCTGCTTTCTGTAAATCTAACAATCCTTGGGTGGAATATCATGCCTGCATCAATAAAAATTTATCCACCTTTGGTTTTTGCAATGCAGCTTATGATGGTTTTGATAATTCTGCACGAAGATAGCTTTGCTTACGTTAGTACAAGTAAACTGTTGCAAAAATGGAAAGCGCAACTTCGTCGCGTCGCTCGAAAAGCCTATTACAAAAGAGTTATTCGATCACTGAAACCTCTAGCTATCCCAGTTGGAAATGTAGGAATAATTGATATAAGTATTAAGATGAATTACCTACATGCATTAATGAATTATATTGTTAACAGCTTGGTTGCTTTCAGGGATCTTATAGTATAAAGCAATTTATAATTGTATTTACTTAATTAGTTTATGAAATTTTTACAACAGTTTTGTGCGGAAACTGCGTTTTACATAATATATAGTATATTCACCTATGTATTTACTTAAATTTTTAATTGTAATACTAAATAATATACTATTTGATTATTTAACATGCAAGGTATACATCATGGTATTTTTGCTGACTTTTAAAAATTATGCATAGAGAAATAAATAAAAATCGCTTTGAACATCCAAGTACATATTGTATAAAAACATATTCAATATTCAAAATAAATAAAAGTGCTCTAAAGAATATTCCCACGTAAGAATATAAATAGCAATGTTCATATTTGGTAATTCCATTCCTGCGTTATTGGAGTAATCCCCTTCATTGTTGTATGTTTTCAAGAATTGGTCAAGTATATTCCAGTTAGCCAGTAAACGGGTACCTGATGCAGATTATTGAGCATTTTTACAGAGAAGAATATTTCTGTGAAGAAATGTGTTGGTGTACCTGAGACAACATGCACAGCAGAAGCAGCCGTGACTTATCAAATGCATGAAGCACTTTTCTGGGAAAATCCATGCTATTTCTGTGCGTTTAGCGTTTGTTTTTTAGGTGTTTTTCAAACTTATGGAGAGAATTCATAGTTAGAACATTCACTAGTGAGAAACCAGGCAGGCAGGCTAGACAAAACTCTGTTGCTTAGCTTTTTTACAAATTAATTTTTTTTAAGAAATCGCAATGCCACGGCAATTAGTGTTTGGGATAATTGCTTTAAAACTAATAGCAATTACAACCGTTTGTGGGTCTCCATTGTCAAATGGTTATCTGGTGAGTTTAAATAATTTCAAAGCTAGAAGATATCGCGATTATCATTTCCAAATACATAAATATTTTATTAATTTCAGGAGAATGCTGATAAGAATGTTTTATCCGAAGAAAATTTCGTACCTGTGGAGCCCATTCCCGAAACTGGGTTGTACACCGGCATCTACTATAAACTGGGCCTGGAACGTTTCCCTTCCGGTTGGGTAACCTGGACAAACAAGAAGCATCCCACTGGAGGATGGCACTACATGCAAATTGACTCCAGATCTGACCATCGGCAAAATTACCAGAAGAACGGGGATTGGTACAATGACATCCAGTGGTTTTTTGTGCCGAGCAAAACAGAACCTGGCTGGTACTCTCTAAAAAACCGTCAACTGTCGGAGAGCGTTGCCATGATAAGCAGATATGAAAACGTGGGCAGTGGATATCACATCGTTTTGAATAGGGGTCCAGATCCAGATTTAGCAGACGCACTATGGAGACCTGTAGCTCAGGGGCAAAATGAAACTGGGCTTTACAAACTGGTTGTAAAATCAGAACCAGAAGGGGTTATTACATGGACAGAGGCTTTAGTAACGAAGGATGTGCCCGACTCGCATTTTATTCAAGTGGATGTAAATACTGACCCCGGTCATAGGGATAATTACCTGGAGAATGGGGGGTGGTACGTAGATAGCTTGTTCAGATTTGAGCAAATTGACAGCGATCTAATGGCGGAGCTAACTCAGATTGAACTGCAACTTTTTCCCAAACTGGAGGAAATTCGGCACTTGACTAAAATCGATTGCGACACGGTGGACAGTCTGATCTTTACAAATGTGGAGAACAAAGCGGTAGTAAAAGATATCAGGCAGAGGATGGTGAATCGGGGACAGTTGAAATTAAAACTGGATCAGAATATTCCGACAATGAAAATCATGGGCAGTGCGGGATCCATTTCCCCAGCGTGGTATGCCGACTCGGTGGAATTTCAAATGGCCAAGCAGGAAGTGAAAAGTTCTGAAGAAATTAAGTTGAAAACGGTGGAGACTTGTGGAATTAGCACCAGTGTGGTAGTTCCTGGTTGGAGCACCACGGAAGTGAGAATCTGCCGGGAGTATTTTGACACGGAAGGAACGGAGGTGGATATTGAGGCGTGGGTGTATTTGGAGGTTAGCGAAAAGAGTGAAAGGCCACTAGTGAATAAGGGGAAATTTAATGCGGTTTTTGGAAAGCTGCCGGTGGAAGAATTTGCATATAAAAAGTTGAAAAATCTGTTAGCAGCTAGTAGAAATGGTGAGGAGGAGATTGATGTCAGGTGGGAGTCGTTATTGGTAGCGGGTGGAAATTCTGGTTTTGAGGAGGAAGTTGGTAGCGTGCAGATTTTGGGAAAGAGGGAAACTGAAGTGGTGCTAAAGGTAAAGGGGGTGATTAAAGGCAAGTTTGGCTATCGTGGAGTGGTGGCTTCCAATTAAAATTGGAACTTTGTCAATTTTATAAAACAGATACTATCAAAGTAATCAAATTGTATTTTTTTTGTATAAATGTACTTTATAAGAGTAAATTTTGCTAAGTATGATATTTTAATAATACGATTGACGTTTGTACGATATTGAGCTTTGAGTTATTGGCAATAGAACAAAGCACAGCATATATATTCATATTCATTCAAGAAGCATAATTAAATAATATGTTTTATAATATGTAATTGTAAAACCAAGGAAAGTGGAACTCTTATGCAATATTCCAACTTATCATTATAGTAGGTTTCCTATTTAGTCCAACAGATTGTATTTTCGAAATATGCACAATTACAAGCAATATGAAAACTTCTTGTAAAATGATTTTTTTAAATGTAATACGCATTGACTTTTGCAACTTTTGAAGCAATGTTGCTATAAAGCCCTTTATACAAAATGGTCTCAAATACTTTATATTTTGAATTTTGAAAGATCGATTTAAGAACCATTTTAATTTACAACTCTTAACAGTTACGTCGTAATTGTTGTTGGATAGATCAGCAAATGGATTTTCTGTTGGCGTTTGTTGATGGTTTTATTACATATTTCTCGGAAGTACGTTTTTATATTGCATTTCATATTGCACATTAATATGCTATTTTTTCCAGGAAACGGTAACAAATGCATCCAGCATGACTGATGACTCATATATTGATGAGCAAGCAAGTTAAAAAAAACAAAGAAATATTGTTCGGTGGTGCACAGCGTAGCCTACGCTGCGTAGCTAGACAGGAGACAGACAAGCAAAGTTATATTATATTGATTCAAGCAAAGCTGGTCGGCTACCTAAATCAAGGCCAGTCAACGCTGAACGCTGAAATTTATGTCAGTGTAGCAGCTGATAAAGACAGAAACAGAAGCACAAAATTTATGAATACCGTAAAGATTGTAGCAGGGTATTATCTAATTGTTTTATACCAAAAATACTTAACGTATTCTAAAATTTGGTTCGGATTACTTTGATATAATAAGTATTTAGTATTTAAACTTTAAAATTAAAGCCATCATGCAAAGTTCCACTAAACTAAAGCTGGAATTTGTTGAGGTGAATGATCCACTTGCTTTGCTATCTGTGCTGAAAGAGCGACTTCCAATCTCCTGCATGGTAGGTTTAAATAATAAGTTATAACACATACATACCAATATTTCTTCAGAAACTGAATTAATTAAACGTTTTTATTGATTGAATTAGATGTTCAATCAAGTAATGCAATGGAAAAATTTCAAAGAAGATATCAAGTTCTATTCCATTGGAAAAGAAGTGAATGCGGATACATGGATATTTTCAAATAATATCCGTGAGGTAAAAGATTATTGACAATTGATGATATTTTTACTAGTACCTACTTAATATTTTGTATGTATTATGTATATAAGATGAACGGTGAAAACAGAAATTGTTTTCTGCTTTAGGATTACAGATGGAATTACCTAATATCAGCTCCCACAGAAATTACTACTGGTCAAAAACCAGTGCCTAAAGAAATCAAAGATTGCATTTCCTCTGGAAATTTAATTAGCTGGGATGACCTTGATAATGCAGCATTTCTGACCTTGTCGGTTTCATTGTCCAATATGTTAGTGGATATTTGTGCCAATGAAAAGGGAAATTTGATAGAAGTTCATCCCTGCGTTTTGTATTACATGGAGAGGGAACAAGCACTTAACTTGGAAATTAAGTATGCATTAACGTATACGTGTACCAAACACCAGCTAGATACAATTTTTATTATAAAAACTACATCTCTCATGTTCTAATTATATATCATAGGCATGATGACCCAAATATTGAAGTCAGGAGACTAGACGCTTCAAGAAATGAAGAAGATTTCATTTTGAAAACGTGGGCATACGCTATTCCCGGCTCGGAGAAAGTTATTCCAAAATGCATAGCCAAAAATGCTTCTGGTGGAGTGTTTATCAACGGAAAATGTGTATCTGGTGTGTATATCCCTGCCGTTGGTTTCTTGTCAGCTTTATATACCCTAAAGGAACACAGGCAGAAAGGGTATGCCAAACTAACCATGAATTACACTTTCAAGGAATTCGCCAAAGATGGATGCATTCCGTGTTTAACTGTGGAACGAAAAAACCCACGCTCAATTCAGTTTCACGAGGCTCTTGGATTAAAGATTGCTGCCCAGGTGAATGGTATTATAGTTAGGAAATTGAACGTTGACTAGTTAAGTCAAAATGTGCAGAAAATTTTCATATTATTGATTTCGATGTAAATTATTTCATTAAATGTATTTTTTAAAAAAATGATCAATAATGTACAATATATATTATATTATCAACTTTATGAAAAAACAAAAACCCAAATTAATTGACTTTTTTCGTAAACTAATTATGCATGGGAAATCCCAGTAGTATAATCCAACTCAAAAGTGTTATCTCCATCATCCCAATCATCACTGTCATCATCCTCATTATGATTTTCAACATTCCGAACTGGTTGTCTTGAGGGCGAGAAAGTAGCTACTCTTGTCTGATTTACAACCGGTGGGCTTGTAACCGTTCTTCTGTCGAATCTTGGGGGAGGCACTGGCACAGGTGGCGGAGCTGAAAACTGAACAGGACTTCCGGTTGGATAATTCGAGGTATTTTTAAATCTTTGTGGCACTCTTTTGTCTTCGGGGTCACTCGAAGACCCACTTTCTGTTACCGTTCCGGGAAAATGGGGTATATCGTGTGGTTGAATTAAAGCCTGTTGAGAACTTCCTGGTCTCCTTGGCGACATTTGTGTAGGCATTCTGTTTAAAACAGTGTTTTGGGGTACACTGTATGGCGGGTCGTAACGCATTTGTCTTAAATTGGCAACAGGAATAGGTTTTAGTCTTCCAGAACGACTTATTGAGGCGTAAACTAAAGCTGGATCTACAAAATGCTGTGGTGTTGAAACAGGACTTGTCATGGGTGATTGGGCTATTTCGTAGGCAGAATCCGATTGGGGCAACATGGGATTAGCGTGAATTATTTCCGGGCGTCGGGTTTTAGCTTGGCGCCGGGTATTTTCTCGATTTGGCTTTGGTGTTGGCTCGGGTTTAAAAATTTGCATATTTTGAGGGTTAGGATCAATTTGTACTTGTTTCTGATTTTGGGATAATGCTGGTGACGCTAAATTTCGTGGTATCATATTCTCCTCCTTTGGCCTTCTTAGTATCTGGCCATTATTGGCAATTATTTTAACGTCGCCATCGTCATCTTGAATATACGCGTGATTGATAAACAGCTCATTGACAACTTTAGGCTCTGTCTCTTCACGTTCTTCAATCTGTACACTTGTCGCTTCTTTGGTTTTTGGCAACGTCTCCTGAACCGAATTTTCTGCTTTTTTCCTCCTTCTTAAACAAACGCAACAACAAATTGCAAAAATGATTATCACTAACAGCAAAGCTCCTAGACAACCTATAACCACCCAAAGGATCCAAAGTGGTAGGCATTTATCCTTTAAACTGAATGTATCACAAGACTTTAATTCATTCTGCCAGGCTTCTAGCGCTGAGCTAATATCCACCTCAAAAAACTGTTGAGAAATTGGTCCCAATTCTGATTTTGAATTTACTGCTTGTAATCCGCAACTTAATTGGGTAGCCTTGATATTATCCGGAGCTATCCAAAGTTTTACCAAAGTTTCTTTAGAAATTGTGCAGATTTGAACAGAACCGGGATTAGAAATCGGATAACATTGTGCAGATTCCGGTTTGCATGAATTTTCACCCGGTGCTACTGGGTTAACGACAACTAGAGGCACACAACAAGCTTGGTATGAAGTGACAATGACTCCAGGCTCGAGAGTAGGAGAGGCTAAAACTGCGTCAAACTTGACTTGAATTTCGGTATCGTTTATTTCCGTTGCGGAAATGGGACCAATTATTTGCGTGGGTGGAACCTTAGTCTGAGCCCAAGCGTCTTTAGTTTTCACTCCGAAATGAAGCATTTGGAATTTTACCCCGGATGTAAAAGGGCTAGTTTCTAGGGCAACGATTTTATCCCCACAGCATTTAGCTTGCAGTCGATTATCCATCAAAATTGCTTTGGAAGGTTGGATTTTCTTTAAAATTTTAGTCTCCGAATCTGTACTCACTTGAATTTGAAGCAGATGAAAGGTAGGACCAACTTTAGAAAAACCGGTGAGATAAGCTGAGTAAATCCCGTCGTTTTCGGTTTGGTCAACGCTACCAGTCTCGCCATTGTCTTTGAGAGTAATTTCTGTACTTATTTCATTGGTTTGATATGTTGATACTGGAATTAGGCTAATTTTCACTTTAGCGTTTAGTATGGGCTGGTCTGTTGGAGTTTGCACGGATACGTAAACGGGAACAAGACTTGTGTTCTGGGATATTTCTTGGGAAATATCTGGAATTCCTAAAGAGTATCCCACGGTAAACCTGATACCCGGTTGGGCTTCAAGATAAGCCTGTAGCACAAATGGTGTAGTTTGAGGTGTTGACGGCACACCACTGATAACCTCTAGAGTCCAAGTGCCACTTGCCCTTACACAATTAAATTTTAGTACTAAGCTGTAACCTAATAGTTGACTTATCTGACAAGTTTGTCCAGAGGGCCCCACTAGTTTCAGGTACGTTTGTGCATTTGAATTGGAAATAGTGTTTTCAGGTAGGTTTAGAAACACGTAGAATCTTTGTATGGTGCCAACAGCAGGAATTTCAAATGACACTTTATTTCCAGCTCGGTTTTGAATTACCAGAGAGCCAACAGGATTCTGAAGAAAGCGGGGCTCGTACTGTTGCTGGTTTAAAGTGCTCAGAAAATGGTCCAGAATATAAGATTCAGTTAAAAGACTGCAGGGCCCACCTGAGTTTGCTATAAAACAGTACGGCAGAGCTATAACGTTTTTAGTGTTTTGAATAGTATTCCATTCTAGCCATTGCGAGCTTGCGGCAGTATTATCAAACGTAAAGATGGAAATCAAATGGGGCGTGGCTTCAAAGGATTTTATGGCTTCGGACATGTCGCTTATGGGATTAGCTGAAGTTACGTCATCAGAAAATAGAAACACATTCCAAGAGACAGTTTGCTGTTTAGCCAATTCAGTGATAACGTGGTTGATAACTGAAACCAGATTTAGTGATATATTTCTGGTTTGATTTTGAGGCTGACTTGTAGCTAGATTGGGAATATTTGACAGAAATTCCTGCTTGTTCTGATCTGAAGTAAGTTGCGTATCCCAGTTGGTTATCTCAGACTCTTCAGAGTAAATGGCTAAATATACTTCTGTTCCGGTTTGAAGAATTTCAAAAAACTGAGCAATGGCTTGTTTCACATGCTGAAGTTTAAAACTATTCTGGGAATTAAGAGACAAGTCCAGAATGAAGGCATAGCCTGCTGGAAATTTCCTGGAGTGCCTTATAATCTTTAGTTCGGGTGGCGCAGGATTTTGTCGAGAAATGGGAGCATTTGTAAAATCCGGGTGAGAAAATACCACTTGCGCAACACTTTGTCTATTGCAGTGCAAATTTTGCTTTGTGGGTGCCCATGGGTTGTGGGTGGATTGATTGCAAAGATGCACTACAGAGTCCAAATAAGGCACAGACATAATCGAGCTTGTGCCTTGGCTCAATGTAGTTACCAATTTAGATTGAATGTTTGCTAGGAACTCCAAATTGCATGCAGAAGCGTATAAGGCAACGGCGGAAATAGATGGCGAATTGGAACATGAGCTGAGTCTTCCCTGCTTTTCAAACTGGTAGCATGCAGGAAGCTTCGGGGAAGATTCATATCCAAATTCGTCAAACACACCATATCTGAATTTCATCCACTCATGCACCAAAAGCTGTGCTTTGATACTATTTTGAAGACTGGTTTCGGTTAGGAATTTTAAGGGTAAAATTATATGATCATTGGGCTGACCACAAGGTTTATATTGTTTTGTCCAAGGTAGAGCGTCATCTGAGGTTAGGGGATGATTTAAAGTAATTTTAAAATGCGAGTTGTCCAAAGAGTGAATTGGCTCCGCGGGAGAGACATACGAAGCATTTCTGATACCACAAGAAGAATAACTCCATGCTTGTGGAAGTAAAATGCTCACTGGGCCTAAAGCAGCAAGACCGTTAGTGGCTTGATGTAATTTTGTGGAAAATAAGGGCAGCAAATTTGTCTAGAATAGGAAAATGAATTAAGTCAAGCCTGGAAATGTTTTGATTTTTTAGAGAAGCCATAAATTACTTGTAAATTTTCGATAATTTTGGAACAGTCATTCTGCGACACGACTTGATCGTCTATAGCTATTAGTATTCCGGTATAGTATCCATTTTCCAGCTGGATTGACAAGGATGATGTATCACTTTCCTTAAACAAATTAATTAAAATAACTAAAAATATGCCAAAAGTCGATTTTTTCAGAGTTTTCTTCATTTTACAATTCTGTTCATTTCGTAGACATGTCGAACAAGTATGAGTGTTCTTTGTGAAAATATTGTGTGTAATGAACAGAAAAAAGCATTCAGCAAAATTGGTCATTTGTTTGTCAGCTTATCAGGCATTATATTTTATGCTTATCTGATTTACGCGCATGAATTTGGTACGGTTGATAAGATAGCTTTGGTGTTTACTTAAGGTGTTCATGGGTTCGGTTATATTTAGGGGTTTGCAATTACCAATGTGTTAGATTTATTCGTAAAAATTATTAGCAGGGAATAAAAGTAATCCTGTGCTAAATTCCAAATTGCAGGGCGTGCCTGGCCAGAAAATGAGTTTTGTTCCAGTTCCATGTCTAGGTAAGAAGGTATTAAAATCCGTTGCTTTTTAAAAGCGAAAGTGACAATTGAATAGTTTTGTTATAAAACCGGATGTTACTATATTTGGTGTAATTGCAATAAACACCAAACAAGTCAGTGACATTGCCTTATTCACAATCAGAGTAATGCAATATGCACATATCAACTGCGGATTCATCAGCATTTACGATTAACATGCAAATAAATGAGTCATGACACAGGTATTATCAACATTTTCAAACGTCAGACATACATTTAAGATAACCTGAAAACTGTTTAGCATTTATAACCAGCATAGAAAAGATTCTATTACCTTTATGCAAAATATAAATATCTGGGGTATATCGAGATTGCTAACTAATTTTACAATTACATTTTGTCACCCATTTATATTAAGTACTGAGTAAGTATTGAATTTATTAACATGTTATTATGTATCAACATATAGCTGATTTCATTTTGAAAGCATTCTTTATTCATTGTGTTCGCAGACTAGAGTTACATTTTGTATATAGACACACAATATACGACCATGTAACTATAAGGGACACGTGGCAGGTCATTGACCAACCGTATTACGAAGTAGCTTTTTCTTGACAGCTTAGTTTAAACTACATATTAGTGTGATTAAGATTTTACGACAAAAAAAACCGTTACTTAAGCAACTTGAATTTAGATTTTAAAAATTAGCAATGCTATTTTCATTTACTGAACCAATTACTTTAACATTTCCCAATTTTTAATTCATATTATATCTGTCTATAGGCATTTTGTAACAAACTGTAGAAGCTTTCGTTTCTGTACACGGTTAGATGAATGTAATGAAATAAAAGCTAAGATACGCTGAAGCCAAATTAAAAATTGTCGATACATTAGACTGCCATTTTGAAAACCAGTAAATTTCTTCACAATTAGCTGACTTCTTACTTTTTTGTATTCATAAACAAAGGCAAACGAAGCAAATGTTATTCCAATTGGCAAAACTGTAAATACCACAACTATGTTTCCTTTTAAACTAGATGCTTTAACCACGGTTTCTTCTTCGTCATAGAACCCTACTCTTAATCGAGACAAGAATACAAGTATAAATTTATCTAGCCATTCCAATGCTCCCGAAGCATACAAGCCTTTCATTCTTTGAACAATTACAGGATGTATCCACCTTGTAAAAACCAATCCAAATTTATTCTCCATTAATTTATCTTTTCCCAAAAACACATTTAACCCGTCTCGTTTCATGTGATAATATTTTGTGTGCGCCTCCATGTCAGGCAGCATAAGCGCTGTCTTGTTGCAAAATCGTAAAGGATCACAAATACTGTTTGTATCAAACAGGGAACACTTGCCCTTATAATCCGTAAATACTGCAAACCAGTTGGGTAGGATGTGTGTGTAATTCATGAGCATGTGTGCCGTATCCGAAAATTTTCTCTTGGACAAGAAAAACTGTCTTTGGGAAATTTCAGAATGACCAAAGTTATACACCTCGCTTCTAAAAATGGTGGACAAGTCATGCCCTCTTCGAGTTACATCAATAAAAGTAGATGTCCACAAGTACTTTAAGAGATAGTCAATAATTGGATGAGCATTTATTCGATTTTCATAAAAGCCTCCAATTAGTATCGCTCTTGTGTAAATTGTAAAATTGCTACTAATCAATTTTGAGAACGTATCATAAGGTATTGGAGCTCTTGGAAGAGTTAGCTGGGTAATATTTTCATTTTTGTATGCATTACTAATTACCAAAGCGGCAAACAAAAAGCATGCAAATGTGTAGCCTAGAAATGGCAAATTCCACAATCTGTTATTGATTGGATCGCCTTGTTCAATTAAAACTTTAAAATAAGACAAAATACTATGAGACAAATAATCTTCGAAATATATTTTAAGTTTTGAGTTTAGATTAGACTTGGTGTTTCTTTGGAAACTTAAAAAGGAAAACATTTCAGGCATTTGGCGATACATTTGCACCAGTGCACAAAATCCTGCTGTGTAAAGCACTGACATCAGCAAACCAATCCAAACATACACATCAAAAATTGCAATAAGTTGAATGTACGCTAAACTTTTTTGATCTGGATCACCACAACTTACAAAAGTCAGCGACTTTTGATGTAAATGAAAATGGGAATGTTCAATATTGCCAATTGGTGTAATATATATAAATGGATGGAAAAAGTCATTACACGCCAATTTAAAAGTGGGTTCGCAACCTCCAGGAAACAGTCGAAATGACGCATTGCGAAATACATCACTAAGCATTCGTATTTCAATTTCCCATTGAAGCACATTTAGCGACATTTTTTTATTCTGGACGAGCTTATTCAATTTTCCTCGATTCTCAGTGTTTGGTAATTTGTAGCTGGCCAACGCGTCGAAACCTTCCACTAAAGCTTCTCCAAGTGGCCAAATTTTATATAACATGTTGTCTTGGTTTAAAAGATTTATTTGATTAATACTACTTCTAAGTGCGCTTAGATTAATTGGAAATCTTATGATTGTTGGTTGTAAACTTATCTCAGAATTACATGATCGACAAAGCAAAAACAATGAATGCATTCTAAGAATATGAATGTGGAGTAGCTTTTCATACCAAGCATACTCGAGTTTGGCGGTTAGTAATTCTTTGTGTGAAGTTACGGCCATATCATACCAGTTTGGAGCGTATTCTGATAACGCGTTTTTCCACCGTTGCTCAATTTGAGGTGGTCCGGCATTGATAAGCAAATCAAACCGAGGCCGACTAACCAAAAATGCGTCTTCGGTGTATCCGTCCCTTACTTTGATATTGTTTGCATTTAAAACCCAAAACATTCTTTTAAATTTGCCTGGTATTAACAATCTGTATTTTCCGGTTTCTTCGGTGATCTCATAGAACTTTGAATCAAATGGTGGAAACAAGTACAGATGAGCTTCGCAAATCCACGGTTTTGTTGAGCTGGACTTGTCAATAAATGGAATATCTATGCATTCCATATCCAGGCGATGTGGTTTGCACCAATCAATGCTTGAATTTTTAGTTGGCACGTTTTCGATATTGAAAAGTCTATATCGGTAGCTAAACAATGGTTTAGAAGCTGCTTTCAACAGCTGGCTTTTAACTTGATATAGACTCCTGACTACATCGTATCGTGACAACACAATTGGAACGGCTCCAGCTAGTACGTCAATTCCGTTGTAATTTACTATATGAACCAGACATTTATCAAATGTCTTCAAAATTTTAGGTAGATTGTTTAAAATTTTATTGCTATTTGAAGCACGTTTAAATGATGGTGTGTGTAACTTTGAATAAATTCGGTTTACCTCATGAAAACTTGAGTCAGCCTGATTGAAATATTCAATACAAAATACGCAAGATGATAAATACACTGCAAGTGTTATTAGTAGCAAAAATTCCATTGTGCTGGATTATATTATGTGCTTCTCCTTTGAACTCTAAAACGTTTCTAAGCAGAAGACTGAACTACCCTTCTTACACTGAGTACTGTGGCACATCCACGTGTGGAGTTAATAATAAGACCAAAGACCTAACCTGGTTCATTCTTAAAAAGCATTAAGATATATTGTGACTCTGTGCTCTGGACAATAATTCAATACCAGTTAATTAAAGTGCTTGTTGGTCTTAAAAGTTGTAATCATATATATAAAATTGGTACCCCAAGTATGGAGAGGATAGGTCGCTAATGTATTTTAAAGGGAGGTTTGACAGGTTCCTGAAGGTACAATTTCTGAAGTTGTTACAGGGCTTTAAACCTTGAAAAATGTCGCAATCGATCGTCAATCGCCTACTTAACTCCGCAACAGAGCCTTTTTTTCGATTTTTTGCCTCTGAAGTGTTTATTTTAACGGTTTTTCCATAGGAGCATTTCGAGGGGGTGGAGTCAAAATACACATGACTGTATTGAGATTGCGATGCACATTCTTCACATCTACATCATGAACATGATGCAGTAAGCACGTATGCAAATTGCAAAATATGTTCTGGAAATGTTGCAATTTTACAAAATGTGATTGTAAATGTATCTTTATGTCGCATACATAAAGTAGATATGCAAAATCTGATTTCTTGGACTTACTTTTTAGAGTTGCAGTTATATAATGGGGTATTCAGTGAGTTACTGGCATTACATCCAGATCAAGTCTTCAGTAATTTAATTGGTGTCACAATGGAGTCACAATGGAGAGGCTTTACTCATGGAGTAAAGATTTTAGTGGAGCTGCACTGCAGATATTGGGGTTTTCAGTGGGTTACTTGGTATTTGAGTCATGAAATGGGGTTTTCATTGAGTTATTTGGAGTTTTGGACAGGGAGTGAGGTTCTTAAACGAGGGTTAACTAGCGGGGCTGATATTTAAGATTCCAGTGATAAACTTATGGAACAAGCAAATGACCTAAGATAACAGAAAACTGCGAGCAAGTGAATTCGAGTATATTACGTAAAATTCTAATAGTTTATGAAAGTCTATTAAAATCCAACGGGCGGGCTGCTAGTATAATACATATTATGTCTGTATTCATCAACTAAAAACTCTGGAGGGGTAAAGCAATGATTTTAAAAGAGTCGTATAATAGTATAATATAGCTCAAATACACGTGCTGCACGTGACGTGCAGAATATATTAAGAACACCCAAAATCTATCGTAAAATATTATTTGATTATTATACACACTTATAAAATTAAAAGCACTATTAAAAGGAATTATAATTTGTTTTTGTTTCTATCATTAAATATATAACTTTATATAATAAATACTTTTGTAGTTTTGTAGTATACACATTTTTAAAAGCAATGCATTCACCTATTATAGATTTTTATAAACTATTGACATTAATATCTCTAGTTGTAGACATTTTTGGCTTTAAATGTTGCTAGTTTATTAAAAATCTCAAGCTTTCAAATACTTGCCGTATTCTTCTTCAGGAGAAATTTGTACAAGAAAAAACAAAGTCAGATATCTCTATGCTTGACAGAGTCATTTGAATCAGTATGAATATGACTGAAATATTATTTACTTAAATCATTTGTTTATTAATTTAATGTGCAATGCAATTTTAAGCTGAATACTTGAACATTTGAAGGAGTGCTTGTACATGGCTAAAACATTTTACTGTAGAAGGCGATGAATTGACCGCGATGAATTGACCGCGATAAATTGAATGTGATTAAATAGATTACGCTCACTGGGGCGATGCTTATGTAATTGATTCATGTATCAGTGATTCAGTTTTAAAATTGTCTTAAAGTGTTTTTAGAAGAGATAATTCTACTCTGAGACATGTCATTTATAGTTTTCTGTTAAAATGAAGTATTTGCAATGGCTATCCTTTTCCTGAAGTGAATGCAACATTTTCCCCATTTTTCTATTTTTTGTAATTACATTTGCAATGAAAAATTAAAACCAATGCATGCACAGATAGGATTCGTAATCAGTATATTTTGTTAATTTTTGGCCTGAGGGCGGTCTTTGTGTTATCAGGTAACAATATCGACAAAATAAACGACACAAACAATGTAAACTAACTATGTAAACGATTTAAGCAGTTCAAAAAATTTGAACAGTCCAAGTCCAAGTCGGGCATTCTTTAAGTCATATTCATTCTTCACATTGCAATTAATCGTAATTTTTCAAAAACTTTAGACGTTTGCTGCTCGGTAGCAACTATTAACTATGGGTCATAAAAATTGAATAAATCGCAAAAATCTTATTCAAAGAAGTGAAGATTTGTTTATTAGGAATCGATGGTACTTATAATTTTCTGTTCCGGCCGTCCGTCCGTCCGCGTCTGTCCGTTTTTCCTTTAAAATGCACTCTTTGGGTACTTTCTCAGCACTGAACAAGTAGTTATTTAATTTACCATTAACGAAAGTACCTTTGCTAAATGACAAACAGGAAGTTCATACGTTCAATGTTGTGCGAAATGTGCGAATAAAAAGATACCTCTCACGTTCAACAATAATCAGATTTACTTAAGGTACTTGTTTAGATGAGGATAAGATTGTAAAGTTATTACCTAGTTGAACCTGTAGAATAGCTTCTAGATTATATTCTATAACTCTATATATTCTATAATCAGAATTTGTGTTCTATAACTGTTCCAAAAAACTTTACTCTGGATTCCCAGTAAGCGGCTTAGCTAAGAACACGATCAGCTGAATGATGAACAGAACAGAACTCAAATTTAACTCTGAAACGGTTTTGTATGGATTTGTAGGCATGTGATTTAGACCTAAGCAATTGGAACTTGTTTGTGAACCTTAATTGTCTGTACTCTGTACTTGGCGTAAAATTTACGAATATCGACATATTAATAAATAAAACATGGTAATCACGTAGTAGAGAGTAAGCTTGCCAAAATTTCAAATTCATTACAAATATACCATAATTAAAACATCCTTTCTGCATTTGCTTGAAGTAATTTCAGGAAGTCATCATCTCATAAATTTGTTACTGGACTAGGGACTAGTGATACGGCGCTCACAAAACTTGACCTTTGAATAACGGCCAGACGATTTCGAATTTTGACAAATGGATTACATATTCGTTACTTTGGTCAAAAACTGACCTAAAATCATGTGTCGTATGCTATAGGTCACTAAAGAAACTTTGAAATCCGTCGTGACCTTTGACCTTAGAATTCGAATTTCAAAAATTCCTCTCGTCATTTTCATCTCCTAATGACTAAGAAACTTTTGATAAAAACGGAATTTCAAAAATCAATTTTGGGATTGAGTTAGCGTGTCCACAAGATTTAAAATCCGAATAACGGTCAGACGATTTCGAATTTTGACAAATGGATTACATATTCGTTACTTTGGTCAAAAACTGACCTAAAATCATGTGTCGCATGCTATAGGCCACTAAAGAAACTTTGAAATCCGTCGTGACCTTTGACCTTAGAATTCGAATTTCAAAAATCGCTCTCGTCATTTTCTTCTCTTAGTAATCAAAAATGTTTTTGTGAAAACAGAATTTCAAAAGTAATTTCTGGGATTGAGTTAGCGTGTCCACAAGATTTAAAATTCGAATAACGGTCAGACGATTTCGAATTTTTGAAATTGGAGTACATATTCGTTAGTTTGGTCAAAAACTGATCTAGAATCATGTGTCGCATGCTATATGTCACATAGTAAAATTTTGAAATCATCGTGACCTTTGACCCTTAGAATTCGAATTTCAAAAATCCCTCTCGTCATTTTTGTCTCCTAATGATTATGAAGGTTATGGTGAAATCAGAATTCCAAAAATCAATTTTGGGATTGAGTTATCGTTCTAACAAAAAATGGACCATGTAAAATTAGTAGTAAGACAAGCTTACTAATAAGTAACATTTTCAAACCCTCACAAAACATATGGTTTAAATTCAAACTGCATTTATTATTGATGGGTTTACTATCGTAAAGCATAATGTCTAAAAACTGACAAGCAAGGTACAAGTACAAGTTTTTGGAGCAAAGTTTTTCCAGGGGCTTCTCAGCGTGATGGTTACGCGACTGGCTTTTTGCATCAGGGTCACGGGTTCGAATTGCAAAAAACTAACATCTACTAGTACAAAAATCTGAGGCTTGACTGACATCAGGCTGAGAAGCCTTACGCAAAAACTATGCTCCAAAAACTTGTTCCTGTACTTGTACTTTACTTGTCAGTTTTTAGACATTATGCTTTAAGATAGTAAGTATCTATAGGTGGATTCCACTTACAATAGTGGAACATTAGAATAATTGAATTTATACCTTAATATATTTATTGATTCTAATAAGTGTTTTAAAATATTGTTTGGAGAAAGTGACATGCAATTTAAACAAGCAATTGACACTGTCTGAAGAGTTGACACTATTGTGCATGAGTCATGCAGCATGACATTGAGCTAGTAGATTGGGCATTGGGTGTCATATTATGTTTGTACGTGTGCAACTAACCACAGACACTTTTACAAATTTTTACGATCGACTTCACCTTTAAGAAATGCAGTTGATTATTTATTGTCTAATTTTGTATTTCTACTACGTGCACTGTTCTATAAAAAAAGTTAACTGTCCATCGTTGCCAATCATAGATAAGCTCCTAATGGTTGTTGGAGACTGTACGATTCATACACACAGTCATTTTGCGTTTGATAGCCTTTCTGGTTTCGATGTTTATCTAAATTGCATATTTCAAGTAAAGCACCTCTGCGGAAGGAGAAAACTGCCACAGATTTCAATTTTTGTACTATAGCAACGTCCAAAAAGCATTTAGGAAACTACGTTTAGTTTAATGCGCCGCTAACAATCACACCATTTAGAAATCCAGTCGTCAATACAGTGGTTTCTAGTGAAAATGGAATAACTTTGTTAGCCAATTTGACATCACAACTTTTTAAAACAAATGAGTGTCTATTTGAAAACTATCACAGTGTAAACAAAACTTGCAGAGTTTCAGTAGACTAAGTTCTGATTTTCGTACCTCAAACACTTCCAGTTATATTACCTGTTGACATGCTTCTAGTTTTGGCAAAACCTTTCCAATTAACTCGAGTGATAATAGTATTACTAGTAAATATACAACATAAAGAATTAATGCTTTACAAGACATGTCAAACTTGTCACAGGTGTCTGTTGTAATTTTGCTGTATTTGTACTTGCTAGTCATAGCAGCTTTAGAATATTTAAAATATTATTGCAAAATGATAAAATTTTAAATGTACATATGCACTAATGGAAGTTGACAGTCAATAGTTTCCGAACCGTTTAATTTCACCTTCACAAGATAGCAGCAAGGGGGGAAGCAAGATAATTAGGGTAACAGTTAATATGGCAATTAACTTTAATTAAAGATTTTTTTGAAAATTTAAAGTTTTAAATAGTAAAGCTAGGTTATCAAAACATATGCAAGATAGCCAAAGTTGTTAAAAATGCTTAATTGTTAAAATATTTTGCTAATTGTCATAACATAATTAAATTTAAAATGCTCATAACATTCTTTTTGTTTTTAAGTCAGCAAGTAATTTACTTTCATTCCAATTGTTCCGGCCAAAGTCGAGAAATGAAGCCGGATGCTGATCTGAATGCGGAAGTTGCTACTTAACATAATATTTAATTCGCATTTTGTAAATATTATTATTATTGCTCATGATTTTTGTTTCTGTGTACACTTTATTCGTTTTGATTGTAAACTCTTTGTTGGTACTGAACTGTGAACTTTGGCTTCTTGTGACTAGAAACGTTTCTTTGTTCATAATGTTGACTTGAGGTACGAATGTGCGTTCTTTGTTCGTTCAACGTTCACTGAGATTTCGAACGCACATTCCTGTTTGGTCCTGTTTTTGCGCATCCGGTTTCGGTGCAAGTTCGAAACGGTCACAAGAAGCCAGAATGGGTATTGTGTACATTACAAACAAGTGGCCCCTCCACTAAAACAGACGGGATTTTTAAGCTCAAGTACTTGTTATTTCAGCCACATTTTTGTTTGAGGCTTCCCAGCCACATGGCTGAGGCACTGACTTTTTGCATCGGAGGTCACGAGTTCAAATCCATGCATACTCTGTTAGTTTTTGCTAATTTTTTTGCTTACAGACACGTGGGTGTGCAAGATATGGTCCATACTATGAACACTACATGTATTTTAATCCATCTATTATAATTTTGCACATCCACATGTCTGTAAGCAAAAAAATAGCAAAAACTAACAGATTCTGCATGGATTTGAACTCGTGACCTCCGATGCAAAAAGTTTACGCCTTAACCATGTAGCTGGGAAGCCTCAAACAAAAACGTGGCAGAAATAACAAGTACTTGAGCTTAAAAATCCCGTCTGTTTTAGTGGAGGGGCCACTTGTTTGTAACGTACACAATATAAAAGGAAGTTGAAAATTGTCAATCTGGATCTAGTGACTCTTGAGGTGTTTCACCAACAAAGAGTGTGTTCTGTTGAGGCAGTCAGCCAAAAAAACGGAAAATTTAGCAGTTATCCTGACCTTTTGTCTTGATACTGTAAAGAACCCTGGCGAGGGCTTTTAGCCGGAGCCACAGTTTGGGGTCGGTCCCCAGGGGTACTTTGTGTCGATTTTTCAGTACTCTAACCTTAGGTTCTCAATAAAGACGATTTCTGAGCATTTGAAGTTGTTCTTTCATTTATTTGCACCATCGCATTTACGCCAAGACCTCCGGAGTTATCTCTGGAGATTGCCACACGCCGTGGCTGGTCCTTCATTTTACCCACTTATTGGCGCACTGAAAGGAACCAAAAGAGCTATCGAAGGCGGCGCCAATACCAATAAAGCCATTTGCTTCAGTTTTGAAATTGCAACTATGGCCTGTCCTGTCCCGCTTGACGTGACTTTCGCCACATATTAGTGGTAGTCTGGTCATTGTCATTCTTTCATTTTTAGAAAATACTTGTTTGTATTGGCAGGTGAGTTCAGATTAAGTGCAAAAAGTTCAAAATTTGGCATATAATCTCTAACGCGACTTTTTTTACTGACAACAAAGCAACTCGATACTTCGCACTAAAATAGTCTATCTAGTTGTGTACGATATGCTTGCAAGGTTTCGTTCAGGGGTTCCGAAATACTATTTCAAATACAAAATACTATATTTTGTATTTAGTATTTGAAATACTTTTAAATTTCAAAAGTATTTTGTATTTCAAATACAATTTTTCAAAGCCAGTATTTTGTATTTGTATTTGAAAATACTTTTCAAAAATGTATTTGAGAAATCTTGACACCAACACCGAGAAACAACATAATTTAGCTCTAAAATACAAGCCTGTGACGATTGCTGAGCTCAAGAACTGGCAGAATAAAACAACAAATACTATTTCGCCCAGTATTTACACATGTGTATCATTGTTTAGTCTTTAGTGAAGTTTGAGAAGCGTTTATTGCTGCCTCCTTCTCAACAAAGGTGTAAATACTGCAATTTTTAATCAAATCTAGTTGATTTTTAATCTGTGGAGGTGTAATTTAAAGACCACGCAGAGAAAGTTTGGTAATTAAGAGTTTTTTGACCATTTAGCTATACATTTCTAAAAAGTTTATAATGCTTTTGTATTTTGAAAGTATTTGATATTTTGTATTTGAAATACTATTTTCTGCCTCGAGTATTTTGTATTTTGTACTTGAAATACTTTAAAAATTTAAAAGTATTTTGTATTTGAAATACAATTTCAAAGTATTTCGGAACCCCTGGTTTCGTTGGTTTCTGTTTTAAGACAAAAAACTACAGATGTGTTCCGCTGGAGCTTTGAACATTTTTCAGTATTTTTGCAAATTTTGACAACATCTCCAGCTAGCACTTCAAATTTGTGACTTTAACATGGTATTTTATATGGTATCTAAAAGTTTGGCACGTTTTGAAAAGTGTGAGGAAAATTTAGGAGATTTTGAAAAAAATACTCACTATCAATCAAAGTTTAAGAAGATTTTTTTTGAATAATAAAAATGGTTTCTTATGTGCTTGGTTTACTTGTAAATTTTAAACAGTTTCCATAAGTTTTTATGAATAAGTAACCATTCACCATTAAATTTGAGCAAGATTGTTTCTCTTCCTGCCCCAACAACATGAGTAATTATAAAGTCCAGTACTTGCGTGTGTGAATTAGCAGTGCCAACTTCCATACCAACGGATTTTGTACAAATACAACCAAGTGCAACGTTTATTAAAATATTTTTCATTTTTACAAAATCAGTGCGCTCAACGTTTACAGTAAAAATAAATTGCTTAATCGATTAAAATAATTCATGAATTTGACTAATACGTACGACTAGAGGTATGTAAGAAAGTAACACTTATCCAGTAACTCAGAATATTAGCACATGACTTAAAACTTCATAAAATATTGAATTTACGATTTACGATATATAAATTCATTACTACACCACCAAATAATACCTTTCACAAACTAGATTATGTATCAACATCTAGTTTACACTAATGCTAGAAAGACTATTATATAATTTTATATAAAGGTCCAAATATTAAAGTTTATCAATTAAAAACAGCAATAAATTCTATACTTTTTGAAACAACTATTCTCTACATTAATTCTCCCTTAAATGCTTTCGTTATTAAAGTGCTTTAAATTTCATGGTATCTTCCAACAAATCATCATTCTGAGCTTCAGCTGGAGGTAACATACCAACATCCTGCTTATCTCTTCCCTTTTCTAATTCCTTTTGTTGATTTTCTGCAGATGACTCTTCTTCAGTTTCAGAACTTGTTCCCAAATCTTCTCTTACTTCCATCTCAGCAACACTTTCTTCAACGGGTCTAGGTTTCGGATACGCAGTAAATTTCTCACAATCTATTAAATGGTTAGCTGTAAAACCAAGCAAAAAAAAACTAACTAAGAACGCTTCCAATGTTCCAAGAAACCAAAAATTCTTTTTGTTTTGCAAACCAAAAACCGTACCAAGCTGAGTAGGATGATCACAAGAAAATCCACACTTGCAAAGCATAGGCTCCTCGAGACGCTTCACGGGTCTGGTTTTAAAAGCCGGTTTTCTCACTTTACTGCACTCGTGATTCCTTTCATGATGCAATTCCATGGATTTGGCACAGCTAGTGCGGAAGCGACACCGAGTACAGAATAACTTTCCCCTGCACAAACAAAAATACCAATTAAAATCCTTATAAACTTTCAAAATACAAAATAGACTACAAATTCTTACACAAAATGGTTTGCAGTGGTTACATCCTCCCCACACTCCACACAAGTTCCTTTAATCCCCTTGCCCACCTCAATTTGAAACGTCTCTCCCCCAAACTTTGCATTCGTGTCAAGTGGCACAGCCGCTCCAACATTCAAAGTGCTTTTAATCTGCTTCCCTTTCTCCTCCCCACTTTTCCTCTGCTTTTTCACCGGAGGAGGAGGTATTTTTGGGTAGGGATTAATTTTCAACGGATTTAGACTCACTGGCGGCTCAGCCATCATCACAACCCTTTCCCCTGGAACCAACTGATATCCCACCCAGTTCCCATTTCCCACCCGACTTTTATGCTCCACCAAGTGCCTCTCCAGTTCCAGCTCCGTTACAAAGCTCAAGCAGCACCGGGTACACTTTTTGCATCGTCGCTGCTGATTTGCGTGAATTTGCAAATGTCTAATAACTTCCTTTAGTCCAGCCAGCGTAGCAATGGTAATAATCTGTAGACAAAAGGGACACATCACGTTCCCCTCATTCCCGTGCCTTTCCTGGTGATGCTGAATAGCCTTGTGGTGAAAGCTGCTAGCCCATCCGCAAAGTGCACACTTGTAAGGCGCCTCCTTGTGCTGATGCACGTGCCACATGTGAGTTATCTGCTCCTCCTCCTTTCTCCACAGAAATTCGCAAATCCTACAAGCCTTGGCCCCCACCAACTCATGGGCTTCCTTCAAATGCCAGCTCATTGTCACTGAGGCAGGTACTACTTTAAGACACACCTTGCAAACGCTATTTTCCCTTTCAGTCAGTCCCACAGTGCTCACGTGGGTAAACAAGTGTCGCACAATGTCCCCATTACTTTGAAACGTGCGTATGCACAGGGGACATTTTAAGTTCATGGGAAAAGGTATTTCTCCTTCCAGAGCTTCTTGGCCTTTAAGTCCTCCATAGTAATAATTTTGCAGGGAGTGTCGCACAGAATTACGTAAAAACTTGTTGTAGTAACTTTTGTTTGCATCACCGGGTTTCTTGGGTTGCTCTAGAATAATCACGTCGTCATCATCCTCATTCGCGTACTTTCTCTTTCTTTGGTGGTTGGGTGGCTGACCCACAATTTGAGCTCTGGTTGATCCGACGTTGTAAACGGGTGGAGGTGGAGGTGGCAGCGTTTTAACTACATCTTTCTTACTAATCAACTGAACACACTCTTTAATCCCGGGTTTTTCTCGTAGTGAAATGGGTATAGTGTTTAGAGGGCTTCTCATTGTTCGTTTTGTGTGGCTCCAGTCCAAAAAGGGGTTTTGGCCAACTTTCTTCAATCTCTCTTTCAAGCTCTGCTCCTCTGGAAAGTCCCACTTGGTCATCATGCTAATCTGATCCATTATATTTTCATAGGTGGCTAGTGTCGTGCTACTGAACATTTCTCGCCAGCTAAGTTCATCCAAAAACTGTTGCACTAAAGACTTGCTAAGAACGCTTAGTGTGCTGTTGAACAGTCTGGGAACCACGTTGCGCAGATAGTTGCTAACTACGGAGGATTGGAAGGCTGAGGAACTTCCAGACTGGGAAATATTGTAAAAGCCCACTATTCGGAGAAGGTGGGGGTCGATTACGGGGTCGATAATTATCTTACTTCGCTTATCCACCCAGTGGGTAAGTGCCCAGAGGATTTGAAATGCACGAGCGCCTTGTCCCGTAGGACTTTCTTTGTCTTGGAGCAAGTACTGGGAAAGATAACAAAGACAGAATTTTTAACTGGTTCTGGGGTAATGTAAGAATATGCGTTCTTACCGGAAACAAGCCGTTAATCACTTTCAGGCGAACTATTTTAGTAGCTGGATCGAAAACCCCGAGAATCTCCACAGTGACGTTTTTAGATCCTTGGGTGGTCTACAAAAACAGTTAATAAACTAATTAAATGAACCATTCTTAAATTTTACCTATTATTTACGTGATTTTTACCTCTGCCGAGCTTCCAATAGTAATCACCCCCACTTCTACACACTTGCCATCTCCCCCCAAAGGTGGACACTTTTCATGCAACCAGGAAATGCACACGGCCCTCAGAGTAGCATAAAATTCCCGTAAAAAGGAACTGCTTACTTGACACCACTGCATCACCAGGTTAATCGGGGTTTGACAAGCCCAGTGATAAATCAACTTGAGTACAGTTCCTGGTGGATACACCAAACCTTCGAGAATGGATCTGTTGAAAACTGGCAAAGGTTTTTGTGGACAGCAGGGTACATTCCAGATATAACCACCGCTAAATGGTGCTCTGTCTGCTGCCGCGTACTTGCCAAGTTGAAACAAATTTTGGGGATGGATACTACACTTTTGGTTAAGTCTCAGTAGTCCACGTCGTAATAGCCACTCTGTGAACTTTTCTGGGGTTTCGGTCAGTACAGACTTGAGCCGCCTGTCAAGTTCGGATCTAGCTTTGCTTTGTTCCGCTTTGTTAGGCTTGAGTATTAAGCAGGGATTGACTGAGACCACCAAAGAAGGAAAGGTTTTCCCTGTATCGTTGGAAGGGTTTTCCACCAAAGTACCGGGAATGGGCTTTTGACTTCCTGCTGAGATTGCCACAGGTCCAGAGGGAGAGGACTGAGTTTTGGAAGGAGGTACTATTGCTGTCTTGCGAATTGAGGCTCGTCTAGCAGTTTGAACGCCTGGTGTTCTGGGCATTGGTGGTGGTGATGGGGATGAGAATGATTTGGGGGATGGGAATGATCTGGGTGATGCGGGGGGTACCACAATCCGTGGAGCTATAGGTTGATATCGTTGCTGCTGAGGGGCAATGGGGGACATCGGTTTGGATGGCAAATTAAATCGGGTGTTCTGAATGGTCTGAGGAGAACGGACGACTGGAGATGGGGACCGCTGAACAAATTGAGTGTTTCCAGGACGCACTGGAGGGTTAATGACATTGACGTTCCGGTAAACTACCTGGTTTCCTGATGGTCGACGAAGAATGCCTGAAAGTAGTAACGTGGTTTTCATTTTATAATTAAATTATCTCCAGTTTTAGATACTTTTGAAGAAGATTTAGATTCAAGTTTGTACCCGCCGGCTGCAAAAGATATCCAGTTGTTGGATTGTACGTCAACGGTTGCAGAGTAACGTTACCAGTTGGCATTCTTAATGGAGTCAATTGAATAACTCGAGGTTGACTTTGAACGCTGCTGAAAAATTGTGAAGAAGCTGTTGGACATTGTTGCCGCTGCTGTGACGGTGAAGGTGAAGATACCGGTGACGCCACAGACCTAGGTTTAACAGGAATAAAAGATAACGGTAGTTGCTTGGGAACTTGGTAACTGGGCGTTTTTTCTGTAGAATTCTGTTGCTTTCGCTGCTTAGCATTTGAATATGATCTCGGGGCTGGTGGAGGTGACGCTGGAGCAGCAGGTGACGGAAATGCCTCGCCATACGATTCAGTACTGGAATTTTGCTTATTCTTATGACGTTCCAACCACTTGGACAACTTTTTCTTAGCTCGATCCAGCACAGGGTCCACCTTCATATTAATATACAAAATAAAATTACGTAATTAATTGTTTTTAAGCACAGTCATCTTTCCAAAACCAACTTACGTATCTATACTCCACTCCTCTAACCGCTTCACGCTCCATCATTAAATCCTCTGGCAACCTATCATCCACCTCCTTTTTCTCCCGACTTCTAATGTCAACCTGAACCACACTAACATTCTCATCGTCCCCCAGAATGAACACCTCGTCGTCATCGTCACTTTCCTCCTTAATCTCCTCAAAGTTCCTAATGAAAATTCGGGGTTCGCTTAGCTCCTCCTGGTCAAGCTCCTTAACATTACTGGGCTCGTCCAGCTTATCCGTGACCCCCGCCAAATCCCTCATCGTGTTCTCCTTATCGGAATCCCCGGATGATGACCTTGGGCGAGGCACGTCACCCTTTCCCCCCTCAACCTCCATACCTTTCCCTTTCTGATGCACCTTTCACCAAAAATAATTACCAATTAATTAATTAAGTTTTAACTAGCTTTATTGAAACCGCTTCATTCCACACAACTTTAATATTATACCTGTTAACATGAACTATTGCAGAATTCCGCAGGATATTAGTAAATTACACAACTTTTACAAAAATCGTTAAAAATTAACTGCTGAGCTGTAATCTCTCGCTCGCGTTTTGCGACTAACTAACTTTTTTGATTGCACTGCAGGCTGCAGTCTGCAGCTGTGGCAATTCTGTTCTCATTTTTTAAAATGTTCCCGCGTGATGAGTTCCACGTGTGTTTGGGGTAAGCTGAGACGTATTTCTGAACGTTGAGTAAATAGGAAATGCCATAGAGCAAAGATGAGTTTGTTTGTATTATTGTTAATGCACATAGTAGATTATGAAAACGATGCTGTTGGTGAAGGCGCTCTGGAATCACGTGGAATTTTAAAATGGCGGGATGCGCTATGTGCCTTCATAAATAGCTAGCTTATTTGTAATAATATGTAATTCTATTTATTTAAGGTGAATAAAATATTTTAATATAAGTGATAGGTTGTTCGGTAGAATAGCTTGGAAATTCCAAGCTGTTCTACCGAAAGAACGTATCATCACACACACACCTTTTTTTACAAGTTAGGCTAGGTTTTGCTGATTAGGTTAGGTTAAAAAGTCCCAGATTATACAAAATAGAAATCAAAATTTCAAATTAACGTTTGGGCTTTACCTGGGCGCCTATGGCGCAGTGTGCAAAGTGCAGTCACATATTTATTAGGTAGCGCGAAGCGATACTACACATGGGAAAAATTACAAGGGTTTCCAAGGAAGCCTAATGGGTTCCAAATGATGCCTAAGGTGTTCCAAGGGGTTTTAAAGTAGGCCAGCGGTGTTCCAAAGGATGTCTAAGCTGGTTCAAGGGGTTTCAACGAATGCCTAAAGTGTTCCAAAGGGTTTCGAGTGAACCAAAATAGGTTCCAAATGAACCAACAAAGATTCCAGTAGGTTTTAATTAAACCAAAACTGTGGCCAAATGAACTAAGATAGTGTTCAATTTTAAATGAACCAGCTAAATTGAAAAATTCGCGCTACCTAATTATACTTCTTTTAAAGTTCATGTGAACATTATTTTCTAACTTCTTGATGCATCTGCATACAACTAAAGATACAGAATGGTACCCAACTGCAAATTTTAGGCTACCCATATCCTAGTATATGTAACCAACTGAAATTTAGGATTACAACAATCCAACGAATGTTAGACAGGGTACTTAAAAGTGCCAGGTAGGGTACACGTGAACCTTCCTTCTGATGCCTTACCAGAATTTATTTCAATTTTAGTTATTAGTCATTTTGTTTGGTTTCCCCAAATGAATCCAAATGCTTACAAAATATAAATTAATGTATACTTGACAATTCTGTGCACATTTGTTATGCAAAGACTTTAAATCATGTATCTTTAGAAACATGTTGTTCAGTATGTTAAATGTGGTTTTATACAAATCATCGAAATTCAAAATTTTACAACGCTCTATAATAAGTACAACAAATGCATTCAGAGTTATAATCAAATGTAAAAACACTACAGCCAAAACTCTTTTAAAGTTTATAACATTTGGTTCGAGGTTACCAGGGATTTCAATAAAGTTTTCGCGTTCCAAGTTAGAGGTTGCAAATTGCGCCCATTCATTCCACTTCTCAATTAAACCTGCTTCCCTAACTCTTTCAGCCGTTTCAATTATCCAATATCGACTTACAGTGTAAACAACCAAATACCAGGGTACTGTATCAAATTCTTGCTCCACGTTAAAGCAGTCAACATAATTGAGTTTCCGCTTTACGGATGTTCGCGTTTGTTGTAAATGCCAATAATTCCACCTGGACTGAACATACCAACCCCACTTCTTTGAAATCCTATATGTTCTCGTCATCCTTATACCTTTTATGCACACATAGTTTTCCTTTAAATCGTCACAATCAGTAACAGACACCTTGTACCCATTAGCAAAAAATTCTTCAATTGTTGCAAAGGCTTTTTGTTTATCACGAACCGTTCCCAAGCTTGTAATTTCCACTTCGTAAAATGTCCAGATTATTAGCGATGCAAACACTACAAATATTAGTAGCTTTTGATTCCTATGGATTTGTGTTCCCTCTTGAGTACCCAGATAATACAAAAAAATCAAGTTGTCAATCCATTCAAAGAAACAACTTTCATGTGTCCAATTGGTTAGATGTATGGCTCCAAGAATCCAAATTGCTAAGGTTAAAGCAAAAAACGACATTTCTACCGGCTTTGTCCAAACCTTATAATCAACAATGGCATTAGAAACGTTTCCGCAATAGTCTAAATAATAGTGGTAATACCAACCAGAAAAGTACTGAAGATATATTCAACCATGCAAGTGTGGAAGAATACTTTCCCGAATATCCTGACTTAAATAGTTATCGTGAACAGTGTCCAGCTTCAAACGATAATTTAAATACGATATGTTATGATGTTTGGAAATCTCTATAGCCTGCATTTGTTTTGCCCAACAGTGCCAAGCATCAGGAAATAATTTGTAGGACCGTGAGCGATATATATGTTCGCAGAGAAATCGTTTTGTTACACTTTCGGCAAATATACCCTGATGCGTCCATTCTATAACAGCTGGAATCCTTTTGTTGTTTCCATTGAAAAAATAAAACTTATGAAAATATAAGGGACCGTTAACGTACAATGAAGCAAGTTGAATTTGGTTAATTACGTGATTGTTACAATAGCGGTTGCAAATAACTTGTAACTTCCCGCTTGGAGCGTGAACTAGTATTTTAATTGCAGGCGCATTTTCCAAGATTCTGTTAAGTTTACCGCATTAAGTAGCAAATCAAAGTTGAAGCTAAAAATTGTAGTTGTGCATATTTGAGTATGGACTTGCTTTGACATAGAGACAACTATAAATATTGTGTTTGGAATTAGCAAATAGTTCCATGCACATGAAACACCGTTTGAAGTTGAATTCATCCATTTAATTTCTACCAAATATGCTTGTGTTATTAGGATTGCAGTGGGCTGATGATAACGTGACACAAACGGTTTAATTTGGTGATTATATTTCACGGATAAGATAACTTGTTGAATTGAGTAGTCCTGAATGTGGTTTGTGAATAAACTGATGCGGCCATGATGAGTTACGAAAAAGTTGGTGGGTTGTAACAAAAGCCCAGGAAAGTATTTTTCTAAAATGTGTGTAGTTTTCTCAAAAGTACGGCTATTTGTTTGCGTTGTAATGAAAAACATCACAACAAAAACTTGAAAAATTGCAATCATTAAACGTTTGTATATTTTAAAAATCATGAAGTTTCAAAACACTATCTAAACCCAACCTTTACAGGTATATTGCTAAGATACAATGTGTAGCATATGAGATTTCATTATTCTTGAACACTTCTGTTTTTTTTTAATTCGGTCTGTCTGCTATAGGGACTGATTCAAAAGAAGTAAACAAGTTTTGCACATTAAGCAAGTTTTAAAAGTTTTGCTCAAAAGCAAACAAATTGCTCTAGTTTTCTTGCAGTATCTACTGCAAGGTTGTTAATGTTGATTGATAGTCGGCATTCAAATTGTTTGTAGTTGCAATTTTTTACAAACTTATTCTTATACATTATATAAAAATATAAATCCAATTGTTTGAATACAAGTTGGAAAAACATTGAAACCAGTTATTGGTACTTCTCAATGGAACCTTAAATGACTCTACTCTCCAAACATTAGCTAAATGCATTTTATTTTATTTTATATATAAACATCAGCTTATTATACCAATTTACAATTGCAAATATAACGGCAACTGTTCCTTTGTCAGAAATGTCATTGTAGAGAATTAATACATGCAATTAAATAACTGCATTTATTTGTTGTCCATTAAATTGTTAAACAGTCAAAACTTTTATTGATCATCGCTAAAATGTATACAGTGTAGGCCAAAATCAAAAACTGTTTATTAGTAAGTAATCAACAAAAAAATTCCGGAAACAAATACTATAATCAAGTTCAAATTTTTAAGATAAAAGCTGTAATGTTCTTTGTAGCAAGGGAATTTTTATACAAAACTGTAACTGCTTTAGTAAGTATACTTTTATAACCAAATGTTTTTAAAACATGCATTCTTAAGGAACAGAGGACTGTTTATCTTAGTGAAAGGAAATTGTTTAGTATACGGGACCGCAAATTTTGGGACGCAACTCATACCATTCGAAAGCCCGTGACCTGGGGAGTCGAATGACACCACTCCCGGGTGGCGCAGATGAGGGGTTCGTCCCCCAGGGGTAATTTTAAAATGACCTCAAAATAGCACTCTAACATGCATTCAGCGTGTCTCACTTCACCCCACAAGAATGCGGGAGTACTAAAAACGATACGCCAAATGCTATACGCCACAAGCAGATTACTTGAAATGCTCATTACCCGTTAGAGTCAAGGGCGCGGGCCTCGCTACGGGCCCTTCGGGCCCTGCTCGTCCGCTAGCTGGGGGCTTCGCCCCCAGACCCCCTCGGTTCGCGCTAACGCGCGAACCTCAATTATAATCAAACATAAGTGAACGTGATGTAGCCGGGTCTATTACTTTATCCACAGTCGTTGACCGTTTACATATAAATGGGCGTTCACCTAACCTACGTTACAACCGAACCTAACATAATATAAAGAAAGCACTCACGGATTTGTAAATGCTTTGCCGCCTTCTTCTGGGGCGAAGTGAGACACGCTGAATGCATGTTAGAGTGCTATTTTGAGGTCATTTTAAAATTACCCCTGGGGGACGAACCCCTCATCTGCGCCACCCGGGAGTGGTGTCATTCGACTCCCCAGGTCACGGGCTTTCGAATGGTATACGTTACCGCGCCTTCGGCGCGGTCCCGTATACTAAACAATAGCCTAGTGAAATACCAGCACATGTGCCTTGAATTTCGATTCAAGTTTTAATTACCGAAAGCAAAAAGCCAACATTCCAAAAGTCAATAAATAATTTTGACATTGCGGTATTATGGTTTAAAGCAGTTTAAAGTAAAGCAATGATAAATCGAGGTTTTTATTAATATATTATTTAGCACATTGACACAGTTTAAAAATGCGTATCATTGAATACATATGAATCATCAGTTCACTACAAAATTACGCCAATTTTAATATTCAAATTAACTCAAACTTTTTCCTGCTGTCCTGCAATACGGCCTTGCTAATCCCTACGGTTTATAATTCCACGTTCCTGACATTACAACACAAGCAATTCCTCCAATAGCGTATATCTTTTACGCTTTGTAGAACAGCGCCTATAAACTTACGAGCTTTAAACCAAATTCTGTATAGATCTGACAACGTTAAACTAATACAACATTCCAAGATTAATGCAAGAAAAGCTACCAAAACAAAACCCAAGCAGACAAACACCACGGCCAAAATTCTTTTGAAATTTATAACATCAGGTTCCCTTTCACTCGCAATTTCTATAAACTCTTCTCTTTCTAAGTTGGAAGTTGAAAACTGTGCCCACTCATTCCATTTTTCAACTAAGCCTGCTTCCCTTACTGCTTCAAGTGTTTGTAGTATCCAGTATCGATTTACAGTATACACAGCCAAAAACCAGGGTATTGTATCCACTTCTTCCTCTACATTAAAGCATTCAGCATACTGTCCAATATCTCGTTTTATAATTGCTCGATTTTTCTGTAGATACCAATAGTTCCAGCGGGATTGAACATACCAAGCCCATTTATTTAAAACCCAATCTTTTGTCATGATATGCAGTCCAAAATCACATACATGATTTTCTTTTAAACTATTGCAATTGCTTGAAACGGTCACCTTGTATCCGGCTTTGTAAAATTCTTTCACAGTTGCAAAAGCGTGTTGTTTATCCCGAACAGTTACCAAACTTGTAATTTCTACTTCATAAAATATCCAGATTATTAACGATGCAAATGCAACAACTATTAGTAGCTTCTGATTTTTACGGATTTGCGTTCCCTTTTTAGTTCCTAAATAGTATAAGAGAATTACGTTTTCAATTAATTTAACTAACACATTTTGCTCTTTCCAATCTGTTAGCAGGGCAGCCCCAACAAGCCAAATAACCAACACAAGAAACAAAAACGCTATTTCAACTGGCTTTGTCCAAACCGTGTATTCAACAAACGCATTAGAAGTGTTTCCTGAAGTGTCCACAAAATAATGAAAGTAATAACCGGAAAAGTATTGAAGATACAGTCCACCATGCAAGTGTGGTAGGATTCGTTCCCGAATATCCTGACTTAAATAGTTATCGTCAACAGCGTCAATCCTCAAACCATAATTTACATACGAAATGTTATGGCGTTTAGAAATTTCGACAGCCAGCATTTGTTTTGCCCAACAGTGCCAAGCGGCCGGAAATAATTTGTAGTTTCGAGAACGATATATTTGATCACATAGAAAACGTTTTGTTACACTTTCATGATATAATCCGGTGTATGTATAAATTATTGAAGCTGGAATCCTTCTGTTGTTTGCGTTAGAATAGTAGCGTCTGTGGAAATACAAGGGACCCATAACAAATAAAGCAGACAATTTGGATTGGCTAACTGCTGGGTTTTTACAGTAGTTGTTGCAAATAACTTGTATCTGTTTTAGTCGAGTGCGTACCACTATTTTAATTGCAGGGGTGTTTTCAAATTTTCTATTAAGTTTACCGCACTTTAGTATCAAATCAAAGTTGAAGCTAAAGATTGGAACTGTGCAAATGCTAACCCGGAATGCCGTGGATACGGAAGCCACAATATACAATGTGCTTGGAATAAGCAAATATCTCCATGTGGATGAAACTCCGTTAGATATATTGTCTTTCCATTTATTATCTGGTAGATGTCCTTGTGTGATTACAATTGCGTTTGGTTGATGATATCTTGTTGCAAACATGGTTAGTTGATATTCATATTCTAGTGATAATACAATTTGTGGAAGTAAACTATTTGGAAGACTGTTGCTATAAGCAGCGTAGCTGTGATAAATTACAAAGAAATTTGTCGGTTGCAACAGTAACCCGTAAAAATATTCTTCTAGAAGATGTGGTGTTGCATTAAAATTTAGGCAATTGTATTGTTTTGCAATTAGAAATAGTACAGCAAATATATATGCCGGATTAATCATTGATGTTACTTCTTCAAATACAATTATTTCAAAATTTACTTGAATATTATAGGTAATTCCAATTATTGCTATTTCTTATGTTGTATGTGGTAAACGATTGTATTTTAGCAAAATATTTGTAAATTCGAAAAAACTGCCAGCAACAAACAAATTAGAAATGGCAAGAATACAAACCAACATTCTGTATATATTTGCAATTCATTGTCCTGAGGAACCTGGTAATTGTCACATGCTACAAATACTTCCTGTTTACTCAAATCAAGCTGTCAAATCCAAGGTTGATAATTTCGAATTTGAACATAGGTATTAGTAATTGTAAAATAAACTGACTTACACGAAATTTATATTTTTTGCTTACAATCGTTGTTCCACTTTATTTGCAAATTAGTTTGTCTATTTAAATGCAGCTAAATATTTGCCTAGTTGTTTTATATCTATTGTTAATACATTGTATGCAAAGAATGGTGAATAGGATACTTCTTGTAACGTAACTATACAAAAGATTATACTGAGTATTACAAACTAAGTAAACTAACTGACTGTAATTGATATCATGCTCTTCATCAAATAAAGCACATTGGATTTACGGTTAGACAATAAAAAAGTAGCAATAAATGGTTGAAATGAAAGTGAAGTAAACCTTTTATTATAGTGTATTATAAAAGACAATTTCGCATAATTATGTAGTTTCTTTTTTAGCAAATGCGGATCTAACAGACAACTTCAACCGACCGTTTACCGAAACAGAAGTGAGCCACTGTACTTAATAAATAAATTTAAACAAAGTTTTCTAATAATCTTTAAAACAAACACGCACATTCAGTTGCGGTTAGCCAAATTGTTAGAATTTGGGTGTTCCAGAGGGCACTAAAAATATTTTACATCAGATACCACTTCAGACTAAATTTCAATAATGCGATCGTGAATGCTCATTAACTTTGCAAATGAACTATTTTTTACAATTACCATACTATTAACTACATGCTATGATCATGCATACAATATTACATTGTCATTACCGTAATTATCAGTTCCAGTTCTCCTAAAAGTTTCGTGTTTTTAGATGGTACACTTCTTTCAGTTCAGCAAAATGGAAAAGATATCTGAGTCATGCAAATTGGTTTGCATAAGAAAAAGTCTGCCAAAATTGGCAGGTCCTAAAACGCTCCATTTAATGATAACGGGCATGCACATTATAATCGAATCAGATTTGAAACTAAGAATAATTAAAAAAAAAACATTAGCAGCATTTACATATCAATACTCAAATAAAAAGGAAATACTGAATACTGACTAAATATCTAATATCTATTATAAACTTTGGTTGTAGATGAATGTAGAAGTATGTTTCCAAATATTTAATGAATGCAAATAATGCGAATTGCAATGTAATGAGTCAATGAATGAATATTGAGTAACCGTTAATAAAGCAAATCCTTCTGCCCAATGCAATGCACTTAGTTGCTATTTCTGATTGTATAATAATTGTGACTAGCTAATTTATGTGACAAAGATAATGAAAATGAATAAACACTAAACAAAATCAATTATTTAAAAGAACTTTTTTTTACAATGACACACCTTAAAAATCAATATACATCAATCATTTTACACATAATTAAATTAAGATAATTTTACAATGTTGGATACTTAAATTTTCTCTAGCCTAACTTCCAGACATAGCCATGATGTAAAAACATTATTTTCTACTCCGCATTTTATGTTCAGAAGTTAGGCAAGGTAACTAGCTAGTTAATAGTTTTAATTAATTAACATTTGCATTATAATCGTTGAACTTATTCCTTCTTGGACCGCTTAGTGGTGCTGGGATAGGAGTTTTTCTTCCTTTTCTCGTCCATGTTGGAACTGGAACTTGAAGCACTTTGTTGGTCAATGTTTTGATCATCCTCACCGGTCAAGTCAACATGACTGCAAAAAAGAACCAGAAAACGAAGAATTAATAAAACAATAATTTTACAAATTACTATCTTGAAAGTTCATATTTTATCTTACTGCTCAGTCTTTTGGTGCTGGTACAACACGCGTCTGGGATAGTATTCGCAGCACAAAGTACAAAAAACTTTTTTCAGAGACTTAGTCCCTTTATCCTTCCATCGAACATCCTTCTTCTTGTAGCTTTTCAAATGGCTCTCCAAACTATTGGGCTTAAGGAACATTCTCCCGCATACACAAGAGTACTGACCAAGGTCCTTCAGTGCCTTGCTTCGAGGAGCCTTTTTGTGCTTCAAAATCCCCTCAGGTTGATCATCTTGTTCTTTCTTTATTCGAACTGCACTAATTTCATCCAAATGCCTGACTCCCCTCCTGGGAATGCGACACGGAGTTGACACCGATGGTGTTGCCTGACGACTCGGTCCTGGAACGGCCTTCTTCGTCCTGCTAAAGAATAACAGAAACAAAAAATAGGATTTTAAATTGTCTTTAATCTTGATTTCAGGTAAAGTTGTTATGTTTACTTACTCATCCATAGATTTCTCCTTTGCTTGAGTTAAGACGCCAGGTTGTGGACGCGGCGTATTTTCCTTAATCGGCCTGTTAAGAATTCACAAAATCCATTATCAAAGGAATTACAGGAAACTAAATTAATTATTATCCGTGTTTTAATTTTACTTACTCATCAGCACGTCCATCCTCTGCATTAGTTTGGAGGGCAGGTTTTAGAAGGCCTTCATTCTCGATACTCTCCTCAGTACCCTCCATCAAACTAGCTCCAGGTTCCACATTTCCTGTGGAAGGCCGCGAAGGGACCTCAGTTGGCGCCACCATGACCTTGACATCTTCAAGGTAAATCTGTTGGCTCGAAAGTAACCCAAGATTCCCAACCCCCCTTGCATTTAACTTACGTTGCAAATCCTCCAGTTTGTCGTCTTGTTCGACCAGTTCCTTCCTCATCTGGCGGATCTTGTCCTGGTACTCTTTGCGTACTCTCTCCAAATCCAATGTCAAAGCTTTGACTTGTTGCTGGGACGCCTCCAACGCCTTATCTTTTTCCAAAGCCTCTGCCTTCAGTCTCTTTACCTGGGCATCCAGGGACGTGGTCGCGGACTTTAGAAGCTGTGTAATCTGCAGCATCAAGGCATCACGGCCACTGCTACCCCTACCCTGACCCCCGATTCCACTAGTCGATGACATCCTCTTGTGATTAGACTAACACTTGGAAAGTTAAATTCACTTTACTGATTTACCACACGAATCGCTGAAGAATGAAAAGAAAACTGAATCTTGATTGTGAGAACAGAACAGAAGAACTCAGGAAAGAACTGAGTGCTCACACTCACAGCTTGTTAGACAGAAAGACAAGAGTACTTGACTTTGACTAGAATTGCAGCTGCAATGAAAATGGCAAGTAAGTGGTGTGAGTGATCACAGGACGGGCACGGGAAAAAGAGCGGGTGCATTGTCTGTCTGTCTATCTATCGCGGGCGCGACTATCTGTCTGTCTTCTCTGTCTGACTATGTCTGGCTTCACGCGAGATGTAAAATTACACTCGTCGGCTTAGAAAAATATAAACCGAGTCCAATCTTATCAAAAGGCCCCAAACTTAATAAACTTTACAAAACCAAAAATAAGTATCGACATGGGTATAAAGGGGAATAGGTATTAGCAATCTTAAATAAAGCTCTAAGAGAGAGAATAGTTAAGTATCGTCCTGGCCGTAAAATCCGAATTTTAACAACCAATTTTAATGCTGGTCAAAAACTGACCTAAAATCATGTGTCGCATGCTATAGGTTTTATTATGAAAAGTTGTGAAATTGCTGTGACCTCTGACCTAGAGTTGACCTATTGACCTGAAGTTCAATAGGGTTGTGGCTGAGGTGCTATTGTGTCTGTACACCAAGTTTGGCTGTAAAATTACGTGTCGCACAGCATGTACGCTGTAAAACTGCTATATCTTGCAATTAAGGTCCTGAATCGGGCCCTTAATGCACGAATTTTAACAAACCAGTTTTAATTCGTAATGCTGGTTAAAAACTGACCTATAATCATGTGTCGTATGCTATAGGTTCTATTATGAAAAGTTGTGAAATTGCTGTGACCTCTGACCTAGAGTTGACCTATTGACCTGAAATTCAATAGGGTTGTGGCTGAGGTCATGTACTATCTGTACACCAAGTTTGGTTGTGATCGGTCCAGCCGTTACTGAGTAAATTGCATACGTACGGCCGGACGGCCGGAGCACAATATTATCAAGTATCTTGGCCGATACTTAATAACCTTAAAGACAATCGCAGAACTTTAAAGATAACTTTAACTCACATTCTTTGTTATTTATAACAGCGGATTGGGCATTTGAAACCTGATTCAGGTCCTTCGGATTCGAATTTTAACAAACGGATATAATATTTGCAATTTTGGTCAAAAACTGACCAAAAAACATGTCGTAAAGTACAGATACCTTATTTTTACAAATTAGAACTTAAAGGTCCTAATTTAAGGCCCTTTGGATTCGCACTTTTACAAACGGACAACAGATTCGTTAGTTTGGCTAAAAATGGACCTAAAATCATGTGCCGCATGATATAGATAGTCAAGAAATCGTGCGGGCGGACGTATGTACTTATGGCCAACTCTTTTCATTTCACTAAATATTCCATTTCGAGTATATATGCGAGCGAAGCGAGCAGGTAAGGTTATTTTAAGGTTAGGTCAAGTTAATTAAGTGTGTACAGGGTTAACTTCGGCGAGTGACGTGTGCAGTGCGCCCGAAGGGCGCACTGAACACGTCGAACGAGCCGTTTGTGTACAGTGGCATAGGTCATGACATCTAAGCTCTTCACAACACACACACTTTCCTTTCTACTTTTCGGTTTCTTTCTGACTACTCAAATCTTATTTATATTCACATTTGTTTTTTTAACTCGTCTCAAATTTATAGGTCTACAATATAGACCATGGAACTCAAGAATGTTATTAAGTATCCCTAAAGATACTTGATAATATTGTGTTCCGTCCGTCCGTCCGGCCGTCCGGCCGGCCGTCCGCCCGTATGCAATTTACTCAGTAACGGCTGGATCGCAACCAAACTTGGTACACAGATAGTACATGACCTCAGCCACAATCCTATTGAATTTCAGGTCAATAGGTCAACTCTAGGTCATAGGTCGCAGCGTTTTCACAACTTTTCATAATAGGACCTATAGCGTGCGACACATGATTTTAAGTCAATTTTTGACCACCATTACGAATTTGCAGCCAGTTTGTTAAAATTTGTGCTATAAGGGCCTGATTAGGGCACTTTAGGGATACTTAACTATCCGCTTTCTTAAAGCTTTATTTTCAAAATAAAACGTAAAAACGGGATTTTTAGTGTTAGATTTTTATTAAAACAGTCAAGCTTTCAATAGCATACAGCTATCTTCATCAGGGCTAACGTACTTGTTATTTTCCATTTCCATCTGCAATCTTTGATTAATCAACTTGCTGTGTTTGTTAAGATTTATGTATTCTTTTTGACTGCTAGATTTAATTAGACTTCTGTGTTTGTTTAGACTGCTGTGTTTGTTTAGACTGCTGTGTTTGTTTAGACTGCTGTGTTTGTTTAGACTGCTGTGTTTGTTTAGACTGCTGTGTTTGTTTAGACTGCTGTGTTTGTTTAGACTGCTGTGTTTGTTTAGACTGCTGTGTTTGTTTAGACTGCTGTGTTTGTTTAGACTGCTGTGTTTGTTTAGACTGCTGTGTTTGTTTAGACTGCTGTGTTTGTTTAGACTGCTGTGTTTGTTTAGACTGCTGTGTTTGTTTAGACTGCTGTGTTTGTTTAGACTGCTGTGTTTGTTTAGACTGCTGTGTTTGTTTAGACTGCTGTGTTTGTTTAGACTGCTGTGTTTGTTTAGACTGCTGTGTTTGTTTAGACTGCTGTGTTTGTTTAGACTGCTGTGTTTGTTTAGACTGCTGTGTTTGTTTAGACTGCTGTGTTTGTTTAGACTGCTGTGTTTGTTTAGACTGCTGTGTTTGTTTAGACTGCTGTGTTTGTTTAGACTGCTGTGTTTGTTTAGACTGCTGTGTTTGTTTAGACTGCTGTGTTTGTTTAGACTGCTGTGTTTGTTTAGACTGCTGTGTTTGTTTAGACTGCTGTGTTTGTTTAGACTGCTGTGTTTGTTTAGACTGCTGTGTTTGTTTAGACTGCTGTGTTTGTTTAGACTGCTGTGTTTGTTTAGACTGCTGTGTTTGTTTAGACTGCTGTGTTTGTTTAGACTGCTGTGTTTGTTTAGACTGCTGTGTTTGTTTAGACTGCTGTGTTTGTTTAGACTGCTGTGTTTGTTTAGACTGCTGTGTTTGTTTAGACTGCTGTGTTTGTTTAGACTGCTGTGTTTGTTTAGACTGCTGTGTTTGTTTAGACTGCTGTGTTTGTTTAGACTGCTGTGTTTGTTTAGACTGCTGTGTTTGTTTAGACTGCTGTGTTTGTTTAGACTGCTGTGTTTGTTTAGACTGCTGTGTTTGTTTAGACTGCTGTGTTTGTTTAGACTGCTGTGTTTGTTTAGACTGCTGTGTTTGTTTAGACTGCTGTGTTTGTTTAGACTGCTGTGTTTGTTTAGACTGCTGTGTTTGTTTAGACTGCTGTGTTTGTTTAGACTGCTGTGTTTGTTTAGACTGCTGTGTTTGTTTAGACTGCTGTGTTTGTTTAGACTGCTGTGTTTGTTTAGACTGCTGTGTTTGTTTAGACTGCTGTGTTTGTTTAGACTGCTGTGTTTGTTTAGACTGCTGTGTTTGTTTAGACTGCTGTGTTTGTTTAGACTGCTGTGTTTGTTTAGACTGCTGTGTTTGTTTAGACTGCTGTGTTTGTTTAGACTGCTGTGTTTGTTTAGACTGCTGTGTTTGTTTAGACTGCTGTGTTTGTTTAGACTGCTGTGTTTGTTTAGACTGCTGTGTTTGTTTAGACTGCTGTGTTTGTTTAGACTGCTGTGTTTGTTTAGACTGCTGTGTTTGTTTAGACTGCTGTGTTTGTTTAGACTGCTGTGTTTGTTTAGACTGCTGTGTTTGTTTAGACTGCTGTGTTTGTTTAGACTGCTGTGTTTGTTTAGATAGTTGGACGTTTCTGGACATCTGGAAGTTCTTGATTTTTTTACTGCTGGATTTTTTACTGCTAGAATTTTTACTGCTAGAATTTTTTACTGCTGGATTTTTTGACTGCTGGATTTTTTTCCTTCTGGATTTTTTAACTGCTGTGTTTGATTAGAGAGCTGGATGTGTTTAGAGCGCTGTGTTTGTTTAGACGCCTGGGTTTGTTTAGATAGCTGGACGTGTCTGGACAGCTGGACATTTTATTAAGTATCGCTTAAGATACTTGATAATATTGTGCTCCGTCCGTCCGGCCGTCCGCCCGTACGGGTTTTTCTCAGCAATGGCTGGACCGATCACAACCAAACTTAGTATACAGATACTACATGACCTCGGACACAACCCTTTTGAATTTCAGGTCAATAGGTCAATTGTAAAGGTCAGAGGTCACCAACGGTACAATATTTTTACATAGCACCTATATCATGCGACACATGATTTTAGGTCAGTGTTTTACCAGGATTTCGATGGTGCAGTGTGTTTTTCAAAATTCAGGCTCTAAGGCCCTGATTCAGGCTCTTTTTTTGCCAGATATAGCATTTATGCAATTTACTCAGTAACGACTGAACCGATTACAACTAAACTTGGTATACAGGCACAATATCACATCAGTAACAACCCTATTGAACTTGAGGTTAATAGGTCAACTCTAGGTCAGAGGTCACAGCGATTTCACAACATTTCATAATAGAACCTATAGCATGCGACACATGATTTTAGGTCAGTTTTTTACCAGAATTACGAATTCACAACCAGTTTGTTAAAATTAGTGCTATAAGACCCTGATTCAGGACCTTAACTGCCAGATACTACAGTTTTACAGCGTACTTGCTGTGCGACGCGTAATTTTACAGCCAAACTTGGTGTACCGACACAATAGCACCTCAGTAACAAGCCTATTGAACTTCAGGTCAACATAGCAACTCTAGGTCAGAGGTCACAGCGATGTCACAACTATTTATAATAGAACCTGTAGCATGCGACACATGATTTTAGGTCAGTTTTTTACCAGAATTACGAATTCACAACCAGTTTGTTAAAATTAGTGCTATAAGACCCTGATTCAGGACCTTAACTGCCAGATACTACAGTTTTACAGCGTACTTGCTGTGCGACGCGTAATTTTACAGCCAAACTTGGTGTACCGACACAATAGCACCTCAGTAACAAGCCTATTGAACTTCAGGTTAACATAGCAACTCTAGGTCAGAGGTCACAGCGATGTCACAACTATTTATAATAGAACCTGTAGCATGCGACACATGATTTTAGGTCAGTTTTTGACACGCATAACAGATTAACAACCAGTTTGTTAAAATTTGTGCATTAAGGTCCTGATTCAGGACCTTCACTGCCAGATGTAGCAGTTTTACAGCGTACATGCTGTGCGACACATAATTTTAGGTCAGTTTTTTACCAGGATTACAATTTTACTGTCAGTTTGTAAAAATTTGTGCTTTAAGGCCCTGATTAAGAGTTGCGATACTTAACTATGAGCTTTTGCAATTTATAAAGTTCTTGATTTTTTTACTGCTAGAATTTTTTAATGCTGGATTCTTTTGACTGCTGGATTTTTTTGCTTCTGGATTTTTTTGCTTCTGGATTTTTTTGCTTCTGGATTTTTTTGCTTCTGGATTTTTTTGCTTCTGGATTTTTTTGCTTCTGGATTTTTTTGCTTCTGGATTTTTTAACTGATGTGTTTGTTTGCACACCTGGGTTTGTTTAGATTGCTGGACGTGTTTGGACAGCAGGAATTTAATAAAGTTTTTGATTTTTTTACTGCTGGAAATTTTTACTGCTGGATTTTTTTGCTTCTGGATTTTTTGACTGCTGTGTTTGTTTGGACGGTTGTGTTTGTTTAGACGGCTGTGTTTGTTTAGACACCTGGGTTTGTTTAGATAGCTGGACGTGTCTGGACAGCAGGAATTTAATAAAGTTCTTGATTTTTTTACTGCTAGAATTTTTTACTGCTGGATTTTTTTGCTTCTGGATTTTTTGACTGCTGTGTTTGTTTGGACGGTTGTGTTTGTTTAGACGGTTGTGTTTGTTTAGACGGCTGTGTTTGTTTAGACTGCTGTGTTTGTTTAGACGGCTGTGTTGGTTTAAACGGCTGCGTTTGTTTAGACGGCTGTGTTTGTTTAGACTGCTGTGTTTGTTTAGACGGCTGTGTTTGTTTAGACGGCTGGATTTGTTTAGATGGCTGGACGTGTCTGGACAGCAGGAATTTAATAAAGTTCTTGATTTTTTTACAGCTAGAATTTTTTACTGCTGGATTTTTTGACTGCTGTGTTTGTTTAGACTGCTGTGTTTGTTTAGACTGCTGTGTTTGTTTAGACGGCTGTGTTTGTTTAGACTGCTGTGTTTGTTTAGACTGCTGTGTTTGTTTGGACGGTTGTGTTGGTTTAGACGGCTGTGTTTGTTTAGACTGCTGTGTTTGTTTAGACGATTGTGTTTGTTTAGACTGCTGTGTTTGTTTGGACGGTTGTGTTTGTTTAGACGGCTGTGTTTGTTTAGACGGCTGTGTTTGTTTAGACGGCTGTGTTTGTTTAGACGGCTGGATGTGTTTAGATAGCTGGACGTGTCTAGACAGCTGGAATTTAATAAAGCTCTTGATTTTTTTACTCCTGGATTTTTTTGCTTCTGGATTTTTTTACTTCTGGATTTTTTTGCTTCTGGATTTTTTTGCTTCTGGATTTTTTTGCTTCTGGATTTTTTTGCTTCTGGATTTTTTTGCTTCTGGCTTTTTTGCTTCTAGATTTTTTTGCTTCTTGATTTTTTTGCTTCTGGATTTTTTTGCTTCTGGATTTTTTTGCTTCTGGCTTTTTTGCTTCCAGATTTTTTTGCTTCTGGATTTTTTTGCTTCTGGATTTTTTTGCTTCTAGATTTTTTTGCTTCTGGATTTTTTTGCTTCTAGATTTTTTGACTGATGTGTTTGTTTGCACACCTGGGTTTGTTTAGATTGCTGGACGTGTTTGGACAGCAGGAATTTAATAAAGTTCTTGATTTTTTTACTGCTAGAGTTTTTTACTGCTGGATTTTTTTGCTTCTGGATTTTTTGACAGCTGTGTTTGTTTGTTTTGACGGCTGTGTTTGTTTAGACGGCTGTGTTTGTTTAGACTGCTGTGTTTGTTTGGACGGTTGTGTTTGTTTGGGCGGCTGTGTTTGTTTAGACGGCTGTGTTTGCTTCGACGGCTGTGTTTGTTTAGACTGCTGTGTTTGTTTAGACGGTTGTGTTTGTTTAGATAGCTGGACGTGTCTGGACAGCAGGAATTTAATAAAGTTCTTGATTTTTTTACTGCTGGAATTTTTTACTGCTGGATTTTTTTGCTTCTGGATTTTTTGACTGCTGTGATTGTTTAGACTGCTGTGTTTGTTTAGACTGCTGTGTTTGTTTGGACGGTTGTGTTTGTTTAGACGGCTGTGTTTGTTTAGACTGCTGTGTTTGTTTAGACGATTGTGTTTGTTTAGACTGCTGTGTTTGTTTGGACGGTTGTGTTTGTTTAGACTGCTGTGTTTGTTTAGACGGCTGTGTTTGTTTAGACTGCTGTGTTTGTTTAGACGGTTGTGTTTGTTTAAACTGCTGTGTTTGTTTGGACGGTTGTCTTTGTTTAGACGGCTGTGTTTGTTTCGACGGCTGTGTTTGTTTCGACAGCTGTGTTTGTTTAGACGGCTGTGTTTGTTTCGACGGCTGTGTTTGTTTCGACGGCTGTGTTTGTTTCGACGGCTGTGTTTGTTTCGACGGCTGTGTTTGTTTAGGCGGCTAGATGTTTCGACGGCTGTGTTTGTTTAGACGGCTGTGTTTGTTTAGACGGCTGTCTTTGTTTAGACGGTTGTGTTTGTTTAGACGGCTGTGTTTCTTTCGACGGCTGTGTTTGTTTAGACGGTTGTGTTGGTTTAAACTGCTGCGTTTGTTTAGACGACTGGATGTAATTAGACGGCTGGGTTTGTTTAGATGGCTGGACGTGTCTGGACAGCAGGAATTTAATAAAGTTCTTGATTTTTTTACTGCTAGAATGTTTTACTGCTGGATTTTTTGACTGCTGTGTTCGTTTAGACTGCTGTGTTTGTTTAGACGGCTGTGTTTGTTTAGACTGCTGTTTGTTTGGACGGTTGTGTTTGTTTAGACGGCTGTGTTTGTTTAGACTGCTGCGTTTGTTTAGACGGCTGTGCTTGTTTAGACTGCTGTGTTTGTTTAGACGGCTGTGTTTGTTTAGACTGCTGTGTTTGTTTAGACGGTTGTGTTTGTTTAGACGGCTGTGTTTGTTTAGACGGCTGTGTTTGTTTAGACGGCTGTGTTTGTTTAGACGGCTGTGTTTGTTTAGACGGCTGTGTTTGTTTAGACGGCTGTGTTTGTTAAGACGGCTGTGTTTGTTTAGACGGCTGTGTTTGTTTAGACGGCTGTGTTTGTTTAGATGGCTGGACGTGTCTGGACAGCAGGAATTTAATAAAGTTCTTGATTTTTTTACTGCTAGAATGTTTTACTGCTGGATTTTTTGACTGCTGTGTTTGTTTAGACGGCTGTGTTTGTTTAGACTGCTGTTTGTTTGGACGGTTGTGTTTGTTTAGACGGCTGTGTTTGTTTAGACTGCTGCGTTTGTTTAGACGGCTGTGCTTGTTTAGACTGCTGTGTTTGTTTAGACGGCTGTGTTTGTTTAGACTGCTGTGTTTGTTTAGACGGTTGTGTTTGTTTAGACGGCTGTGTTTGTTTAGACGGCTGTGTTTGTTTAGACGGCTGTGTTTGTTTAGACGGCTGTGTTTGTTTAGACGGCTGTGTTTGTTTAGACGGCTGTGTTTGTTAAGACGGCTGTGTTTGTTTAGACGGCTGTGTTTGTTTAGACGGTTGTGTTTGTTTAGACGGGTGTGTTTGTTTAGACGGCTGTGTTTGTTTAGACGGCTGTGTTTGTTTAGACGGCTGGATGTGTTTAGATAGCTGGACGTGTCTAGACAGCTGGAATTTAATAAAGCTCTTGATTTTTTTACTCCTGGATTTTTTTGCTTCTGGATTTTTTTGCTTCTGGATTTTTTTGCTTCTGGATTTTTTTGGTTCTGGATTTTTTTGCTTCTGGATTTTTTTGCTTCTGGATGTTTTTGCTTCTGGCTTTTTTGCTTCTGGATTTTTTTGCTTCTGGATTTTTTTGCTTCTGGATTTTTTTGCTTCTGGATTTTTTTGCTTCTGGATATTTTTGCTTCTGGATTTTTTGACTGATGTGTTTGTTTGCACACCTGGGTTTGTTTGGATTGCTGGACGTGTCTGGACAGCAGGAATTTAATAAAGTTCTTGATTTTTTTACTGCTACAATTTTTTACTGCTGGATTTTATTGCTTCTGGATTTTTTCACTGCTGTGTTTGTTTGTTTAGACGGCTGTGTTTGTTTGGACGGCTGTGTTTGTTTAGACGGCTGTGTTTGTTTCGACGGCTGTGTTTGTTTAGACTGCTGTGTTTGTTTAGACGGTTGTGTTTGTTTAGATAGCTGGACGTGTCTGGACAGCAGGAATTTAATAAAGTTCTTGATTTTTTTACTGCTGGAATTTTTTACTGCTGGATTTTTTTGCTTCTGGATTTTTTGACTGATGTGTTTGTTTAGACACCTGGGTTTGTTTAGACGACTGTTTGTTTAGACAGCTGGATGTGTTTAGACTGCTGTGTTTGTTTAGACTGCTGTGTTTGTTTAGACTGCTGTGTTTGTTTAGACTGCTGTGTTTGTTTAGACTGCTGTGTTTGTTTAGACTGCTGTGTTTGTTTAGACTGCTGTGTTTGTTTAGACTGCTGTGTTTGTTTAGACTGCTGTGTTTGTTTAGACTGCTGTGTTTGTTTAGACTGCTGTGTTTGTTTAGACTGCTGTGTTTGTTTAGACTGCTGTGTTTGTTTAGACTGCTGTGTTTGTTTAGACTGCTGTGTTTGTTTAGACTGCTGTGTTTGTTTAGATAGTTGGACGTTTCTGGACATCTGGAAGTTCTTGATTTTTTTACTGCTGGATTTTTTACTGCTAGAATTTTTACTGCTAGAATTTTTTACTGCTGGATTTTTTGACTGCTGGATTTTTTTCCTTCTGGATTTTTTAACTGCTGTGTTTGATTAGAGAGCTGGATGTGTTTAGAGCGCTGTGTTTGTTTAGACGCCTGGGTTTGTTTAGATAGCTGGACGTGTCTGGACAGCTGGACATTTTATTAAGTATCGCTTAAGATACTTGATAATATTGTGCTCCGTCCGTCCGGCCGTCCGCCCGTACGGGTTTTTCTCAGCAATGGCTGGACCGATCACAACCAAACTTAGTATACAGATACTACATGACCTCGGACACAACCCTTTTGAATTTCAGGTCAATAGGTCAATTGTAAAGGTCAGAGGTCACCAACGGTACAATATTTTTACATAGCACCTATATCATGCGACACATGATTTTAGGTCAGTGTTTTACCAGGATTTCGATGGTGCAGTGTGTTTTTCAAAATTCAGGCTCTAAGGCCCTGATTCAGGCTCTTTTTTTGCCAGATATAGCATTTATGCAATTTACTCAGTAACGACTGAACCGATTACAACTAAACTTGGTATACAGGCACAATATCACATCAGTAACAACCCTATTGAACTTGAGGTTAATAGGTCAACTCTAGGTCAGAGGTCACAGCGATTTCACAACATTTCATAATAGAACCTATAGCATGCGACACATGATTTTAGGTCAGTTTTTTACCAGAATTACGAATTCACAACCAGTTTGTTAAAATTAGTGCTATAAGACCCTGATTCAGGACCTTAACTGCCAGATACTACAGTTTTACAGCGTACTTGCTGTGCGACGCGTAATTTTACAGCCAAACTTGGTGTACCGACACAATAGCACCTCAGTAACAAGCCTATTGAACTTCAGGTCAACATAGCAACTCTAGGTCAGAGGTCACAGCGATGTCACAACTATTTATAATAGAACCTGTAGCATGCGACACATGATTTTAGGTCAGTTTTTTACCAGAATTACGAATTCACAACCAGTTTGTTAAAATTAGTGCTATAAGACCCTGATTCAGGACCTTAACTGCCAGATACTACAGTTTTACAGCGTACTTGCTGTGCGACGCGTAATTTTACAGCCAAACTTGGTGTACCGACACAATAGCACCTCAGTAACAAGCCTATTGAACTTCAGGTTAACATAGCAACTCTAGGTCAGAGGTCACAGCGATGTCACAACTATTTATAATAGAACCTGTAGCATGCGACACATGATTTTAGGTCAGTTTTTGACACGCATAACAGATTAACAACCAGTTTGTTAAAATTTGTGCATTAAGGTCCTGATTCAGGACCTTCACTGCCAGATGTAGCAGTTTTACAGCGTACATGCTGTGCGACACATAATTTTAGGTCAGTTTTTTACCAGGATTACAATTTTACTGTCAGTTTGTAAAAATTTGTGCTTTAAGGCCCTGATTAAGAGTTGCGATACTTAACTATGAGCTTTTGCAATTTATAAAGTTCTTGATTTTTTTACTGCTAGAATTTTTTAATGCTGGATTCTTTTGACTGCTGGATTTTTTTGCTTCTGGATTTTTTTGCTTCTGGATTTTTTTGCTTCTGGATTTTTTTGCTTCTGGATTTTTTTGCTTCTGGATTTTTTTGCTTCTGGATTTTTTTGCTTCTGGATTTTTTAACTGATGTGTTTGTTTGCACACCTGGGTTTGTTTAGATTGCTGGACGTGTTTGGACAGCAGGAATTTAATAAAGTTTTTGATTTTTTTACTGCTGGAAATTTTTACTGCTGGATTTTTTTGCTTCTGGATTTTTTGACTGCTGTGTTTGTTTGGACGGTTGTGTTTGTTTAGACGGCTGTGTTTGTTTAGACACCTGGGTTTGTTTAGATAGCTGGACGTGTCTGGACAGCAGGAATTTAATAAAGTTCTTGATTTTTTTACTGCTAGAATTTTTTACTGCTGGATTTTTTTGCTTCTGGATTTTTTGACTGCTGTGTTTGTTTGGACGGTTGTGTTTGTTTAGACGGTTGTGTTTGTTTAGACGGCTGTGTTTGTTTAGACTGCTGTGTTTGTTTAGACGGCTGTGTTGGTTTAAACGGCTGCGTTTGTTTAGACGGCTGTGTTTGTTTAGACTGCTGTGTTTGTTTAGACGGCTGTGTTTGTTTAGACGGCTGGATTTGTTTAGATGGCTGGACGTGTCTGGACAGCAGGAATTTAATAAAGTTCTTGATTTTTTTACAGCTAGAATTTTTTACTGCTGGATTTTTTGACTGCTGTGTTTGTTTAGACTGCTGTGTTTGTTTAGACTGCTGTGTTTGTTTAGACGGCTGTGTTTGTTTAGACTGCTGTGTTTGTTTAGACTGCTGTGTTTGTTTGGACGGTTGTGTTGGTTTAGACGGCTGTGTTTGTTTAGACTGCTGTGTTTGTTTAGACGATTGTGTTTGTTTAGACTGCTGTGTTTGTTTGGACGGTTGTGTTTGTTTAGACGGCTGTGTTTGTTTAGACGGCTGTGTTTGTTTAGACGGCTGTGTTTGTTTAGACGGCTGGATGTGTTTAGATAGCTGGACGTGTCTAGACAGCTGGAATTTAATAAAGCTCTTGATTTTTTTACTCCTGGATTTTTTTGCTTCTGGATTTTTTTACTTCTGGATTTTTTTGCTTCTGGATTTTTTTGCTTCTGGATTTTTTTGCTTCTGGATTTTTTTGCTTCTGGATTTTTTTGCTTCTGGCTTTTTTGCTTCTAGATTTTTTTGCTTCTTGATTTTTTTGCTTCTGGATTTTTTTGCTTCTGGATTTTTTTGCTTCTGGCTTTTTTGCTTCCAGATTTTTTTGCTTCTGGATTTTTTTGCTTCTGGATTTTTTTGCTTCTAGATTTTTTTGCTTCTGGATTTTTTTGCTTCTAGATTTTTTGACTGATGTGTTTGTTTGCACACCTGGGTTTGTTTAGATTGCTGGACGTGTTTGGACAGCAGGAATTTAATAAAGTTCTTGATTTTTTTACTGCTAGAGTTTTTTACTGCTGGATTTTTTTGCTTCTGGATTTTTTGACAGCTGTGTTTGTTTGTTTTGACGGCTGTGTTTGTTTAGACGGCTGTGTTTGTTTAGACTGCTGTGTTTGTTTGGACGGTTGTGTTTGTTTGGGCGGCTGTGTTTGTTTAGACGGCTGTGTTTGCTTCGACGGCTGTGTTTGTTTAGACTGCTGTGTTTGTTTAGACGGTTGTGTTTGTTTAGATAGCTGGACGTGTCTGGACAGCAGGAATTTAATAAAGTTCTTGATTTTTTTACTGCTGGAATTTTTTACTGCTGGATTTTTTTGCTTCTGGATTTTTTGACTGCTGTGATTGTTTAGACTGCTGTGTTTGTTTAGACTGCTGTGTTTGTTTGGACGGTTGTGTTTGTTTAGACGGCTGTGTTTGTTTAGACTGCTGTGTTTGTTTAGACGATTGTGTTTGTTTAGACTGCTGTGTTTGTTTGGACGGTTGTGTTTGTTTAGACTGCTGTGTTTGTTTAGACGGCTGTGTTTGTTTAGACTGCTGTGTTTGTTTAGACGGTTGTGTTTGTTTAAACTGCTGTGTTTGTTTGGACGGTTGTCTTTGTTTAGACGGCTGTGTTTGTTTCGACGGCTGTGTTTGTTTCGACAGCTGTGTTTGTTTAGACGGCTGTGTTTGTTTCGACGGCTGTGTTTGTTTCGACGGCTGTGTTTGTTTCGACGGCTGTGTTTGTTTCGACGGCTGTGTTTGTTTAGGCGGCTAGATGTTTCGACGGCTGTGTTTGTTTAGACGGCTGTGTTTGTTTAGACGGCTGTCTTTGTTTAGACGGTTGTGTTTGTTTAGACGGCTGTGTTTCTTTCGACGGCTGTGTTTGTTTAGACGGTTGTGTTGGTTTAAACTGCTGCGTTTGTTTAGACGACTGGATGTAATTAGACGGCTGGGTTTGTTTAGATGGCTGGACGTGTCTGGACAGCAGGAATTTAATAAAGTTCTTGATTTTTTTACTGCTAGAATGTTTTACTGCTGGATTTTTTGACTGCTGTGTTCGTTTAGACTGCTGTGTTTGTTTAGACGGCTGTGTTTGTTTAGACTGCTGTTTGTTTGGACGGTTGTGTTTGTTTAGACGGCTGTGTTTGTTTAGACTGCTGCGTTTGTTTAGACGGCTGTGCTTGTTTAGACTGCTGTGTTTGTTTAGACGGCTGTGTTTGTTTAGACTGCTGTGTTTGTTTAGACGGTTGTGTTTGTTTAGACGGCTGTGTTTGTTTAGACGGCTGTGTTTGTTTAGACGGCTGTGTTTGTTTAGACGGCTGTGTTTGTTTAGACGGCTGTGTTTGTTTAGACGGCTGTGTTTGTTAAGACGGCTGTGTTTGTTTAGACGGCTGTGTTTGTTTAGACGGCTGTGTTTGTTTAGATGGCTGGACGTGTCTGGACAGCAGGAATTTAATAAAGTTCTTGATTTTTTTACTGCTAGAATGTTTTACTGCTGGATTTTTTGACTGCTGTGTTTGTTTAGACGGCTGTGTTTGTTTAGACTGCTGTTTGTTTGGACGGTTGTGTTTGTTTAGACGGCTGTGTTTGTTTAGACTGCTGCGTTTGTTTAGACGGCTGTGCTTGTTTAGACTGCTGTGTTTGTTTAGACGGCTGTGTTTGTTTAGACTGCTGTGTTTGTTTAGACGGTTGTGTTTGTTTAGACGGCTGTGTTTGTTTAGACGGCTGTGTTTGTTTAGACGGCTGTGTTTGTTTAGACGGCTGTGTTTGTTTAGACGGCTGTGTTTGTTTAGACGGCTGTGTTTGTTAAGACGGCTGTGTTTGTTTAGACGGCTGTGTTTGTTTAGACGGTTGTGTTTGTTTAGACGGGTGTGTTTGTTTAGACGGCTGTGTTTGTTTAGACGGCTGTGTTTGTTTAGACGGCTGGATGTGTTTAGATAGCTGGACGTGTCTAGACAGCTGGAATTTAATAAAGCTCTTGATTTTTTTACTCCTGGATTTTTTTGCTTCTGGATTTTTTTGCTTCTGGATTTTTTTGCTTCTGGATTTTTTTGGTTCTGGATTTTTTTGCTTCTGGATTTTTTTGCTTCTGGATGTTTTTGCTTCTGGCTTTTTTGCTTCTGGATTTTTTTGCTTCTGGATTTTTTTGCTTCTGGATTTTTTTGCTTCTGGATTTTTTTGCTTCTGGATATTTTTGCTTCTGGATTTTTTGACTGATGTGTTTGTTTGCACACCTGGGTTTGTTTGGATTGCTGGACGTGTCTGGACAGCAGGAATTTAATAAAGTTCTTGATTTTTTTACTGCTACAATTTTTTACTGCTGGATTTTATTGCTTCTGGATTTTTTCACTGCTGTGTTTGTTTGTTTAGACGGCTGTGTTTGTTTGGACGGCTGTGTTTGTTTAGACGGCTGTGTTTGTTTCGACGGCTGTGTTTGTTTAGACTGCTGTGTTTGTTTAGACGGTTGTGTTTGTTTAGATAGCTGGACGTGTCTGGACAGCAGGAATTTAATAAAGTTCTTGATTTTTTTACTGCTGGAATTTTTTACTGCTGGATTTTTTTGCTTCTGGATTTTTTGACTGATGTGTTTGTTTAGACACCTGGGTTTGTTTAGACGACTGTGTTTGTTTAGACAGCTGGATGTGTTTAGACGGCTGTGTTTGTTTAGACACCTGGGTTTGTTTTGATAGCTGGACGTGTCTGGACAGCAGGAATTTAATAAAGTTCTTGAATTTTTTGCTGCTAGAATTTTTTACTGCTGGATTTTTTTGCTTCTGGATTTTTCGACTGCTGTGTTTGTTTAGACTGCTGTGTTTGTTTAGACGGCTGTGTTTGTTTAGACAGCTGTGTTTGTTTAGACAGCTGTGTTTGTTTAGATGGTTGTGTTTGTTTAGACGGCTGTGTTTGTTTAGACGGCTGTGTTTGTTTCGACGGCTGTGTTTGTTTAGACTGCTGTGTTTGTTTAGACGGTTGTGTTTGTTTAGATAACTGGACGTGTCTGGACAGCAGGAATTTACTGTTGCCTTGAGGAGTATTCTGTAATTAGGTCTCACAGGAGTGTATTTCGCGCAAAACAAGACAAATTCTTTGCACTCGCATATTACCCCAGACCGTACGGCATGCATCACGGCAGATCCATCGTCACCCTACAGCACATAACATCAATACTGAACAAACCCAGAGCACATACAATTATTAAAAAACAAACCAATACGGGCGGACGGCCGGACGGACGGTCGCAATAGAAAACTATCAAGTACCTGAGCGATACTTAATAATCAGTTTTAAGTTTAGTTTTGCATTCATTTTATGTAGAAGAAATGTTTATGTATAAATGCGTGCTGTAGGGTTGATATGCTGCTGCACCCGATTACCCGTATAGCAAAAGTGATGAATTTGTGCAGCCAATCGTAGCACAGTACCAAAGAATTTGTCCTGTTTTGCGCGAAATACACTCCTGTGAGACCTAATTACAGAATACTCCTCAAGCCAACAGTAATAAAGTTCTTGATTTTTTTACTGCTGGAATTTTTTACTGCTGGATTTTTTTGCTTCTGGATTTTTTGACTGCTGTGTTCGTTTAGAGTGCTGTGTTTGTTTAGACGGCTGTGTTTGTTTAGACTGCTGTGTTTGTTTAGACGGTTGTGTTTGTTTAGACGGCTGCGCTTGTTTAGACACCTGGGTTTGTTTAGATAACTGGACGTGTCTGGACAGCTGGAATTTAATAAAGTTCTTGAATTTTTTGCTGCTAGAATTTTTTACTGCTGGATTTTTTTTATTCTGGATATTTTTGCTTCTGGATTTTTTTGCTTCTGGATATTTTTGCTTCTGGATTTTTTTGCTTCTGGATTTTTTGACTGATGTGTTTGTTTAGATAGCTGGACGTGTCTGGGCAGCAGGAATTTAATAAAGTTCTTGATTTTTTTACTGCTGGAATTTTTTACTGCTGGATTTTTTTGCTTCTGTATTATTTGACTTCTGTGTTTGTTTAGACTGCTGTGTTTGTTTAGACGGCTGTGTTTGTTAAGACGGCTGTGTTTGTTAAGACGGCTGTGTTTGTTAAGACGGCTGTGTTTGATTAGACGGCTGGATGTGTTTAGAATGCTGGACGTGTCTAGACAGCTGGAATTTACTAACCTTCTTGATTTTTTTACTCCTGGATTTTTTTGCTTCTGGATTTTTTGACTGATGTGTTTGTTTAGACAGCTGGATGTGTTTAGATGGTTGTGTTTGTTTAGACACCTGGGTTTGTTTAGATAGCTGGACGTGTCTAGACAGCTGGAATTTACTAACGTTCTTGATTTTTTTACTCCTGAATATTTTTGCTTCTGGCTTTTTTGCTTCTGGATTTTTTTGCTTCTGGATTTTTTTGTTTCTGGATTTTTTTGCTTCTGGATTTTTTTGCTTCTGGATTTTTTTGCTTCTGGATTTATTGACTGATGTGTTTGTTTGCACACTTGGGTTTGTTTAGATTGCTGGACGTGTCTGGACAGCAGGAATTTAATAAAGTTCTTGAATTTTTTACTGCTGGATTTTTTTGCTTCTGGATTTTTTGACTGCTGTGTTTGTTTGGACGGTTGTGTTTGTTTTGACGGCTGTGTTTGTTTAGACAGCTGTGTTTGTTTAGACAGCTGTGTTTGTTTAGACGGTTGGATTTTTTTGCTTCTGGATTTTTTTGCTTCTGGATTTTTTTGCTTCTGGATTTATTGACTGATGTGTTTGTTTGCACACCTGGGTTTGTTTAGATTGCTGGACGTGTCTGGACAGCAGGAATTTAATAAAGTTCTTGATTTTTTTACTGCTGGATTTTTTTGCTTCTGGATCTTTTGACTGCTGTGTTTGTTTGGACGGTTGTGTTTGTTTTGACGGCTGTGTTTGTTTAGACAGCTGTGTTTGTTTAGACGGTTGTGTTTATTAGACGGTTGGATTTTTTTGCTTCTGGATTTTTTTGCTTCTGGGTTTTTTGACTGATGTGTTTGTTTGCACACCTGGGTTTGTTTGGATTGCTGGACGTGTCTGGACAGCAGGAATTTAATAAAGTTCTTGATTTTTTTACTGCTGGATTTTTTTGTTTCTGGATTTTTTGACTGCTGTGTTTGTTTGGACGGTTGTGTTTGTTTAGACGGCTGTGTTTGTTTCGACGGCTGTGTTTGTTTAGACGGCTGTGTTTGTTTAGACGGCTGTGTTTGTTTAGACGGCTGTGTTTGTTTAGACGGCTGTGTTTGTTTAGACGGCTGTGTTTGTTTAGACGGATGTGTTTGTTTAGACGGCTGGATGTGTTTAGACAGCTGTGTTTGTTTAGACGGTTGGATTTTTTTGCTTCTGGATTTTTTTGCTTCTGGATTTTTTTGCTTCTGGATTTATTGACTGATGTGTTTGTTTGCACACCTGGGTTTGTTTAGATTGCTGGACGTGTCTGGACAGCAGGAATTTAATAAAGTTCTTGATTTTTTTACTGCTGGATTTTTTTGCTTCTGGATCTTTTGACTGCTGTGTTTGTTTGGACGGTTGTGTTTGTTTTGACGGCTGTGTTTGTTTAGACAGCTGTGTTTGTTTAGACAGCTGTGTTTGTTTAGACAGCTGTGTTTGTTTAGACAGCTGTATGTGTTTAGACGGCTGTGTTGGTTTAAACCGCTGCGGTTGTTTAGACGGCTGTGTTTGTTTAGACACCTGGGTTTGTTTAGATAGCTGGACGTGTCTGGACAGCAGGAATTTAATAAACTTCTTGATTTTTTTACTGCTGGAATTTTTTACTCCTGGATTTTTTTGCTACTGGATTTTTTTGCTTCTGCATTTTTTTGCTTCTGGATTTTTTGACTGATGTGTTTGTTTAGACACCTGGGTTTGTTTAGATAGCTGGACGTGTCTGGACAGCAGGAACTTAATAAAGTTCTTGATTTTTTTACTGCTGGAATTTTTTACTGCTGGATTTTTTTGCTTCTGGATTTTTTGACTGCTGTGTTTGTTTAGACTGCTGTGTTTGTTTAGACGGTTGTGTTTGTTTAGACGGCTGTGTTTGTTTTGACAGCTGGATGTTTTTAGACGGCTGTGTTTGTTTAGGCGGCTGTGTTTGTTTACACAGCTGGATGTGTCTAGACGGCTGTGTTTGTTTAGACACCTGAGTTTGTTTAGATAGCTGGACGTGTCTGGACAGCAGGAATTTAATAAAGTTCTTGACTTTTTACTCCTGGATTATTTTACTGCTGGAGTTTTTTGACTACTAGATTTTTTTGACTGCCAGATTTTTTTGCTTCTGGATTTTTGTACTGCTGTGTTTGTTTTGACCGCTTTGTTTGTTTAGACTGCTGTGTTTGTTTAGACTGCTGTGTTTGTTTAGACAGCTGTGTTTGTTTAGACAGCTGGATGTGTTTAGACGGCTGTGTTGGTTTAAACGGCTGCGGTTGTTTAGACGGCTGTGTTTGTTTAGACACCTGGGTTTGTTTAGATTGCTCGACGTGTCTGGACAGCAGGAATTTAATAAAGTTCTTGATTTTTTTACTGCTGGATTTTTTTGCTTCTGGATTTTTTGACTGCTGTGTTTGTTTGGACGGTTGTGTTTGTTTTGACGGCTGTGTTTGTTTAGACAGCTGTGTTTGTTTAGACGGTTGTGTTTATTAGACGGTTGGATTTTTTTGCTTCTGGATTTTTTTGCTTCTGGATTTTTTGACTGATGTGTTTGTTTGCACACCTGGGTTTGTTTGGATTGCTGGACGTGTCTGGACAGCAGGAATTTAATAAAGTTCTTGATTTTTTTACTGCTGGATTTTTTTGTTTCTGGATTTTTTGACTGCTGTGTTTGTTTGGACGGTTGTGTTTGTTTAGACAGCTGTGTTTGTTTAGATAGCTGTGTTTGTTTAGACGGTTGTGTTTATTTAGACTGCTGTGTTTGTTTGGACGGTTGTGTTTGTTTAGACGGCTGTGTTTGTTTCGACGGCTGTTTGTTTAGACTGCTGTGTTTGTTTAGACGGTTGTGTTTGTTTAGACTGCTGTGTTTGTTTGGACGGTTGTCTTTGTTTAGACGGCTGTGTTTGTTTAGACGGCTGTGTTTATTTAGACGGCTGTGTTTGTTTAGACGGCTGTGTTTGTTTAGACGGCTGTGTTTGTTTAGACGGTTGTGTTTGTTTAGATAGGTGGACGTGTCTGGACAGCAGGAATTTAATAAAGTTCTTGATTTTTTACTCCTGGATTATTTTACTGCTGGATTTTTTTAATGCCGGATTTTTTACTCCTGGATTTTTTTGCTTCTGGATTTTTTTGCTTCTGCACTTTTTTGCTTCCGGATTTTTTGACTGATGTGTTTGTTTAGACACCTGGGTTTGTTTAGATAGCTGGACGTGTCTGGACAGCAGGAACTTAATAAAGTTCTTGATTTTTTTAATGCCGGATTTTTTACTCCTGGATTTTTTTGCTTCTGGATTTTTTTGCTTCTGCATTTTTTTGCTTCTGGATTTTTTGACTGATGTGTTTGTTTAGACACCTGGGTTTGTTTAGATAGCTGGACGTGTCTGGACAGCAGGAACTTAATAAAGTTCTTGATTTTTTTGCTTCTGGATTTTTTGACTGCTGTGTTTGTTTGGACGGTTGTGTTTGTTTAGACGGCTGTGTTTGCTTAGACACCTGGGTTTGTTTAGATAGCTGGACGTGTCTGGACAGCAGGAATTAATTAAAGTTCTTGATTTTTTTACTCCTGGATATTTTTACTGCTGTGTTTGTTTTGACCGCTTTGTTTGTTTAGACGGTTGTGTTTGTTTAGACTGCTGTGTTTGTTTAGACTGCTGTGTTTGTTTAGACTGCTGTGTTTGTTTAGATAGCTGTGTTTGTTTCGACGGCTGTGTTTGTTTAGACGGCTGTGTTTGTTTTGACGGCTGTGTTTGTTTTGACGGCTGTGTTTGTTTGTTTTTGACTGCCAGATTTTTTTGCTTCTGTATTATTTGACTTCTGTGTTTGTTTAGACAGCTGTATGTGTTTAGACGGCTGTGTTGGTTTAAACCGCTGCGGTTGTTTAGACGGCTGTGTTTGTTTAGACACCTGGGTTTGTTTAGATAGCTGGACGTGTCTGGACAGCAGGAATTTAATAAACCTCTTGATTTTTTTACTGCTGGAATTTTTTACTCCTGGATTTTTTTGCTACTGGATTTTTTTGCTTCTGCATTTTTTTGCTTCTGGATTTTTTGACTGATGTGTTTGTTTAGACACCTGGGTTTGTTTAGATAGCTGGACGTGTCTGGACAGCAGGAACTTAATAAAGTTCTTGATTTTTTTACTGCTGGAATTTTTTACTGCTGGATTTTTTTGCTTCTGGATTTTTTGACTGCTGTGTTTGTTTTGACCGCTTTGTTTGTTTAGACGGTTGTGTTTGTTTAGACAGCTGTGTTTGTTTAGACTGCTGTGTTTGTTTAGATAGCTGTGTTTGTTTCGACGGCTGTGTTTGTTTAGACGGCTGTGTTTGTTTTGACGGCTGTGTTTGTTTAGACGGCTGGATGTGTTTAGACGGCTGTGTTTGTTTATTTTTGACTGCCAGATTTTTTTGCTTCTGGATTTTTGTACTGCTGTGTTTGTTTTGACCGCTTTGTTTGTTTAGACTGCTGTGTTTGTTTAGACAGCTGTGTTTGTTTAGACAGCTGTGTTTGTTTAGACAGCTGTGTTTGTTTAGACAGCTGTGTTTGTTTAGACAGCTGTGTTTGTTTAGACAGCTGTATGTGTTTAGACGGCTGTGTTGGTTTAAACCGCTGCGGTTGTTTAGACGGCTGTGTTTGTTTAGACACCTGGGTTTGTTTAGATAGCTGGACGTGTCTGGACAGCAGGAATTTAATAAACTTCTTGATTTTTTTACTGCTGGAATTTTTTACTCCTGGATTTTTTTGCTACTGGATTTTTTTGCTTCTGCATTTTTTTGCTTCTGGATTTTTTGACTGATGTGTTTGTTTAGACACCTGGGTTTGTTTAGATAGCTGGACGTGTCTGGACAGCAGGAACTTAATAAAGTTCTTGATTTTTTTACTGCTGGAATTTTTTACTGCTGGATTTTTTTGCTTCTGGATTTTTTGACTGCTGTGTTTGTTTAGACTGCTGTGTTTGTTTAGACGGTTGTGTTTGTTTAGACGGCTGTGTTTGTTTTGACAGCTGGATGTTTTTAGACGGCTGTGTTTGTTTAGGCGGCTGTGTTTGTTTAGGCGGCTGTGTTTGTTTAGGCGGCTGTGTTTGTTTACACAGCTGGATGTGTCTAGACGGCTGTGTTTGTTTAGACACCTGAGTTTGTTTAGATGGCTGGACGTGTCTGGACAGCAGGAATTTAATAAAGTTCTTGACTTTTTACTCCTGGATTATTTTACTGCTGGAGTTTTTTGACTACTAGATTTTTTTGACTGCCAGATTTTTTTGCTTCTGGATTTTTGTACTGCTGTGTTTGTTTTGACCGCTTTGTTTGTTTAGACAGCTGTGTTTGTTTAGACAGCTGTGTTTGTTTAGACAGCTGTGTTTGTTTAGACAGCTGTATGTGTTTAGACGGCTGTGTTGGTTTAAACCGCTGCGGTTGTTTAGACGGCTGTGTTTGTTTAGACACCTGGGTTTGTTTAGATAGCTGGACGTGTCTGGACAGCAGGAATTTAATAAACTTCTTGATTTTATTTACTGCTGGAATTTTTTACTCCTGGATTTTTTTGCTACTGGATTTTTTTGCTTCTGCATTTTTTTGCTTCTGGATTTTTTGACTGATGTGTTTGTTTAGACACCTGGGTTTGTTTAGATAGCTGGACGTGTCTGGACAGCAGGAACTTAATAAAGTTCTTGATTTTTTTACTGCTGGAATTTTTTACTGCTGGATTTTTTTGCTTCTGGATTTTTTGACTGCTGTGTTTGTTTAGACTGCTGTGTTTGTTTAGACGGTTGTGTTTGTTTAGACGGTTGTGTTTGTTTAGACGGCTGTGTTTGTTTTGACAGCTGGATGTTTTTAGACGGCTGTGTTTGTTTAGGCGGCTGTGTTTGTTTAGGCGGCTGTGTTTGTTTACACAGCTGGATGTGTCTAGACGGCTGTGTTTGTTTAGACACCTGAGTTTGTTTAGATGGCTGGACGTGTCTGGACAGCAGGAATTTAATAAAGTTCTTGACTTTTTACTCCTGGATTATTTTACTGCTGGAGTTTTTTGACTACTAGATTTTTTTGACTGCCAGATTTTTTTGCTTCTGGATTTTTGTACTGCTGTGTTTGTTTTGACCGCTTTGTTTGTTTAGACTGCTGTGTTTGTTTAGACTGCTGTGTTTGTTTAGACAGCTGTGTTTGTTTAGACAGCTGGATGTGTTTAGACGGCTGTGTTGGTTTAAACGGCTGCGGTTGTTTAGACGGCTGTGTTTGTTTAGACACCTGGGTTTGTTTAGATTGCTGGACGTGTCTGGACAGCAGGAATTTAATAAAGTTCTTGATTTTTTTACTGCTGGATTTTTTTGCTTCTGGATTTTTTGACTGCTGTGTTTGTTTGGACGGTTGTGTTTGTTTTGACGGCTGTGTTTGTTTAGACAGCTGTGTTTGTTTAGACGGTTGTGTTTATTAGACGGTTGGATTTTTTTGCTTCTGGATTTTTTTGCTTCTGGATTTTTTGACTGATGTGTTTGTTTGCACACCTGGGTTTGTTTGGATTGCTGGACGTGTCTGGACAGCAGGAATTTAATAAAGTTCTTGATTTTTTTACTGCTGGATTTTTTTGTTTCTGGATTTTTTGACTGCTGTGTTTGTTTGGACGGTTGTGTTTGTTTAGACAGCTGTGTTTGTTTAGATAGCTGTGTTTGTTTAGACGGTTGTGTTTATTTAGACTGCTGTGTTTGTTTGGACGGTTGTGTTTGTTTAGACGGCTGTGTTTGTTTCGACGGCTGTTTGTTTAGACTGCTGTGTTTGTTTAGACGGTTGTGTTTGTTTAGACTGCTGTGTTTGTTTAGACTGCTGTGTTTGTTTGGACGGTTGTCTTTGTTTAGACGGCTGTGTTTGTTTAGACGGCTGTGTTTGTTTAGACGGCTGTGTTTGTTTAGACGGCTGTGTTTGTTTAGACGGCTGTGTTTGTTTAGACGGCTGTGTTTGTTTAGACGGCTGTGTTTGTTTAGACGGTTGTGTTTGTTTAGATAGGTGGACGTGTCTGGACAGCAGGAATTTAATAAAGTTCTTGATTTTTTACTCCTGGATTATTTTACTGCTGGATTTTTTTAATGCCGGATTTTTTACTCCTGGATTTTTTTGCTTCTGGATTTTTTTGCTTCTGCATTTTTTTGCTTCCGGATTTTTTGACTGATGTGTTTGTTTAGACACCTGGGTTTGTTTAGATAGCTGGACGTGTCTGGACAGCAGGAACTTAATAAAGTTCTTGATTTTTTTACTGCTGGAATTTTTTACTGCTGGATTTTTTTGCTTCTGGATTTTTTGACTGCTGTGTTTGTTTAGACTGCTGTGTTTGTTTAGACGGTTGTGTTTGTTTAGACGGCTGTGTTTGTTTAGACAGCTGGATGTTTTTAAACGGCTGTGTTTGTTTAGGCGGCTGTGTTTGTTTAGACAGCTGGATGTGTTTAGACGGCTGTGTTTGTTTAGACACCTGAGTTTGTTTAGATAGCTGGACGTGTCTGGACAGCAGGAATTTAATAAAGTTCTTGACTTTTTACTCCTGGATTATTTTACTGCTGGAGTTTTTTGACTACTAGATTTTTTTGCCTGCCAGATTTTTTGGCTTCTGGATTTTTGTACTGCTGTGTTTGTTTTGACCGCTTTGTTTGTTTAGACTGCTGTGTTTGTTTAGACTGCTGTGTTTGTTTAGACAGCTGTGTTTGTTTAGACAGCTGGATGTGTTTAGACGGCTGTGTTGGTTTAAACGGCTGCGGTTGTTTAGACGGCTGTGTTTGTTTAGACACCTGGGTTTGTTTAGATAGCTGGACGTGTCTGGACAGCAGGAATTTAAATAAAGTTCTTGATTTTTTTACTGCTGGAATTTTTTACTGCTGGATTTTTTTGCTTCTGGATTTTTTGACTGCTGTGTTTGTTTGGACGGCTGTGTTTGTTTAGACGGCTGGATGTGTTTAGATAGCTGGACGTGTCTAGACAGCTGAAATTTACTAACGTTCTTGATTTTTTTGTGCATTTATCTGGGGATTCTGATCACCTGCGCTACGCGCAGGTGATTATCCCTAGTACCTTGAGAAGCAAAAAGGCTTATCAAGAATGCATGTTGCATTCACTACCCCCCAATTTTTGAGTTCAGGCAGTTTTCTCAGGAACGGCTTGACCGATTTTGATGAAACAAAAAAATTTGACATTTACAGGGTACGGGGGTGTGTGCTGAGATCGAAAATTTTGAAAAAGTGTCATATTTCGATAGGCTGTAATGTTACTGATGTCCAAAATAAGCATATTTTGCATATTTTATCGCGAATCACGAGTACAAATTGCATGAAACAAATTTTTTTGACAATATTGCAACCTGCGAATTTGTGAATTGTTGGAAAATTTGGGGAAAGTTGCATATTTCAAAAGGGTGTAACGTTGCTAATATCCAAAAACCATGTTTTGCATATTTTCTTGCAAAGCACTGGTCCAAATTGCATAATACAAGATTTTGGACATTCTTGGCACTTGGGGATTTGTAAATTGTTCGAAAATTTGCGAAAAGCTTCATTTATCAAGAGGTTGTAATGTTACGAATGTCCGAAATAACCGTGTTAAATATGTTGCAAACGTCAATATAATTTATGTTGCAAGCATGGATTTTATGTAAAATAAACTTTAAGAAAGCAGAATTAAGTATCGCTTAAAACGCCTTAATCAGGGTTTTAAAACCCTAATTTTAACAAACGGGCTGTAAAGTTGTAATCTTGGTTAAACACTGACCTGAATCTATGAGTTGCACAGCATGCACGCTGTAAAACTGCGGTATTTGGCAATTAAGGCTCTGATTTACGGTGACATTTACACCCGAATTTTAACAAACTGGCTGGAAATGTAATGGGTGTCCTGATAAAAAACTGATTTAAAATCATGTGTAAAACTGGGTATAGCCTGTAAAACTAATGCATCTGGCAATTAAGGTCCTGAATCAGTGACTTAAAACACAAATTTTAACAAATCGGCTGTATGTTTGTAATCCTGGTAAAAAAGTGACCTAAAATTATGTATCGCACAGCATATGTGCTGTAAAACTGCAGCATCAGGCAGTTAAAGTCCTGAATTTTAAGCCTTAAAGCCGGAATTTTACCAAACTAGCTGCAAATTCGTAATGCTGGTCAAAAACTGACCTATAATCATGTGTCGCATGCTATAAATCTCTCTATAAAAAATTTCGTAATCGCTGTGACCTCTGACCTAGAGGTGACCCATTGACCTGAAATTCAATAGGGTTGCGACTGAGGTTCTGTAATATCTGTATACCTACTTTTGCAAATAATCCAGCCATTGCTGAGAAAAACGCATACGGTCGGCCGGCCGAAAGGAATATAAAATTATCAAGTATTTTGAGCGATACTTTAAAAACCTAAAATAAAACAAGGTTAAAAAACAACGTGCATTTATCGTCATGTTCGAGGAAAAGTAAAAAATAATTCCCTCTGTTCCAGATAAATCGCGAATCGCCACCAAAAAATGCGTGTACACGTGTACTGTTAAACTTCATAAATACTAAGGGTAACTTGTCACTTAAGAGCATTTTGGATTGTTATAACATATGCCGATGTTACAAACTTAGGCTCAAAGTATGTAGTTTTCTTTAAATTCACGAGACAAAGAATACGTTGTTGAATAATTAATACACGTATAATTGTTAAATTGTGAGATAAGATTCATTAAATTTTAACAAAAAACAATAACAACACATTCAATGTAAACATAAACTGTAACTGCAAACACAAGTAGTAACGTTTGAACGTTTTTTACGAACGAGCAACCTGATAGCTTATCTGTCTATTCACGAATACCATGAAATTGGCTATTTTGTGTGGATTTGGTAAGCACGCTTACTTTTCCTGAAAAATGAACGATAAAACTATTGAAGTTTACTGCATATCTTCGAAACTATGCATTTTTGAAATGAAAAATATTGAATACCAGGCGTAAGCATTTTTTGGTGGCGATTCGCGATTTATCTGGAACAGAGGGAATTATTTTTTACTTTTCCTCGAACATGACGATAAATGCACGTTGTTTTTTAACCTTGTTTTTACTCCTGGATTTTTTTGCTTCTGGATTTTTTGACTGATGTGTTTGTTTAGACACCTGGGTTTGTTTAGATAGGTGGACGTGTCTGGACAGCAGGAATTTAATAAAGATCTTGATTTATTACTCCTGGATTATTTTACTGCTGGATTTTTTTAATGCCGGATTTTTTACTCCTGGATTTTTTTGCTTCTGGATTTTTTTGCTTCTGGATTTTTTGACTGATGTGTTTGTTTAGACACCTGGGTTTGTTTAGATAGCTGGACGTGTCTGGACAGCAGGAATTTAATAAAGTTCTTGATTTTTTTACTGCTAGAATTTTTTACTGCTGGATTTTTTTGCTTCTGAATTTTTTGACTGCTGTGTTTGTTTGGACGGTTGTGTTTGTTTAGACGGCTGTGTTTGTTTAGACACCTGGGTTTGTTTAGATAGCTGGACGTGTCTGGACAGCAGGAATTTAATAAAGTTCTTGATTTTTTTACTGCTAGAATTTTTTACTGCTGGATTTTTTTGCTTCTGGATTTTTTGACTGCTGTGTTTGTTTAGCCTGCTGTGTTTGTTTAGACGGCTGTGTTTGTTTAGACTGCTGTGTTTGCTTGGACGGTTGTGTTTGTTTAGACGGCTGTGTTTGTTTCGACGGCTGTGTTTGTTTAGACTGCTGTGTTTGTTTAGAGGGTTGTCTTTGTTTAGACTGCTGTGTTTGTTTGGACGGTTGTCTTTGTTTAGACGGCTGTCTTTGTTTAGACTGCTGTGTTTGTTTAGACGGCTGTGTTTGTTTAGACGGCTGTGTTTGTTTAGACGGCTGTGTTTGTTTAGACGGCTGTGTTTGTTTAGACGGCTGGATGTTTCGACGGCTGTGTTTGTTTAGACGGTTGTGTTTGTTTAGACACCTGGGTTTGTTTAGATAGCTGGACGTGTCTGGACAGCAGGAATTTAATAAAGTTCTTGATTTTTTACTCCTGGATTATTTTACTGCCGATTTTTTTACTCCTGGATTTTTTTGCTTCTGGATTTTTTTGCTTCTGGATTTTTTTGCTTCTGGATTTTTTTGCTTCTGGATTTATTTGCTTCTGGATTATTTGCTTCTGGATTTTTTGACTGCTGTGTTTGTTTAGACGGTTGTGTTTGTTTAGACGGCTGTGTTTGTTTAGACAGCTGTGTTTGTTTAGACAGCTGTGTTTGTTTAGACGGTTGTGTTTGTTTAGACGGTTGTGTTTGTTTAGACTGCTGTGTTTGTTTGGACGGTTGTGTTTGTTTAGACGGCTGTGTTTGTTTCGACGGCTGTGTTTGTTTAGACTGCTGTGTTTGTTTAGAGGGTTGTCTTTGTTTAGACTGCTGTGTTTGTTTGGACGGTTGTCTTTGTTTAGACGGCTGTCTTTGTTTAGACTGCTGTGTTTGTTTAGACGGCTGTGTTTGTTTAGACGGCTGTGTTTGTTTAGACGGCTGGATGTTTCGACGGCTGTGTTTGTTTAGACGGCTGGATGTTTCGACGGCTGTGTTTGTATAGACGGCTGGATGTTTCGACGGCTGTGTTTGTTTAGACGGCTGTGTTTGTTTAGACGGCTGTGTTTGTTTAGACGGCTGTGTTTGTTTAGACGGCTGTGTTTGTTTAGACGGCTGTGTTTGTTTAGACGGCTGTGTTTGTTTAGACGGCTGTGTTTGTTTAGACGGCTGTGTTTGTTTAGACGGCTGTGTTTGTTTAGACGGCTGTGTTTGTTTAGACGGCTGTGTTTGTTTAGACGGCTGTGTTTGTTTAGACGTCTGTGTTTGTTTAGACGGCTGTGTTTGTTTAGACGGCTGTGTTTGTTTAGACGGCTGTGTTTGTTTAGACGGCTGTGTTTGTTTAGACGGCTGTGTTTGTTTAGACGGCTGTGTTTGTTTAGACGGCTGTGTTTGTTTAGACGGCTGTGTTTGTTTAGACGGCTGTGTTTGTTTAGACGGCTGTGTTTGTTTAGACGGCTGTGTTTGTTTAGACGGCTGTGTTTGTTTAGACGGCTGTGTTTGTTTAGACGGCTGTGTTTGTTTAGACGGCTGTGTTTGTTTAGACGGCTGTGTTTGTTTAGACGGCTGTGTTTGTTTAGACGGCTGGATGTGTTTAGATAGCTGGACGTGTCTAGACAGCTGGAATTTATTAAAGTTCTTGATTTTTTTACTCCTGGATTATTTTGCTTATGGATTTTTTTGACTGCTGGATTTTTTGGTTATGGATTTTTTTGACTGCTGGATTTTTTTACTGCTGAATTTTTTGACTGCTGTGTTTGTTTAGAATGTTTTGTTTGTTTGTGACTGCTGTATTATTTTGTCTGTTTGATTTGTTTGGACTGTTGGTTTTGTTAAGACTGTTTGACTTAAGAAAAATTCTTTACATTGCAAACATTTTTTGTATGAGCAAAGTTAAAATGGCATGTATTATGACCACTCGGTAGTTCAGAATTATATTTTTATATTTGATTTGATTAAATTTTACTTAATCTTTAACTTTAACTGATTTTTTGCGGTTATCTAAATAGTCATTTTGGCACACAATGCTATCACTATTCATACTAATTCAAATGACATTTTCAATTATACAAATGTCTGTAATTTATGAAAAATCTATAATAGTTGAATAATTTGCTTTTAGAAACGTATAATAAGTTGCACGTTGAATAAACATGAAGCACTTATTGTGATTTCCCTTTTGGATCGTTACATTATTTAAAAATAGGTGAATATTAGTTACTAGATATCTTAATTCATTTCAGTGCTTCGAACTTTAAACTGCTTATTATATAAGGTTATAAGGCTATATATTATATGCAGGGAACCGAATCAAATGATTATATCTTCTTAATAGTGTTTTTAATTTTATAAGTTTATAATAATCAAATAGTTGGATTTTTAGATTTTGAGTATTTTTAATGTATCGTGCACGTGTTTTGGGACGATACTAATATATGACTGTAATAAAATCATTGTTGGACCCTTTCAGAGTTTTAAGTTGATGAATACAGACATAATATTACATTACAACTTCTATTACCAACAAGTACTTTAGTTAACTGGTATTTAATTATTATATAGAGCACTGAGTTCTAATATATCTGAATGCTTTTTAGGAATGAACCAACTTAGGTCATTGGTATAATTATTAACTCCACACGTGGCTGTGCCAAAATACAGTATAAGAAGAGAAGTTCAATCTTCTGCTTAGAAGCGTTTTAAACTTCACAGGAGAAGCACAGCAGAATGGAATTTCTAGTACTAATAGCACTTGCAGTGTACTTATCATCCTGCGTATTTTGTATTGAATATTTCAACCAGGCTGACTCAAGTTTTCATGAGATAAGCCGGATTTATTCACACACACTTGCTTCAAATAGCAATAAAATTTTAGTCAATCTACCTGCTATACTGAATACATTTGATGGATGTCTGGTTCATATAGTAAATTACAACGGAATTGACGTACTAGTTGGTAGTGTTCCAATTGTGTTATCAAGATACGACGTACTTAGGAGTCTCTATCAAGTTAAAAGCCAGCTGTTGAAAGCAGCTTCGAAACCATTGTTCAGCTATCGCTATAGACTCTTCAATATCGAAAACGTGCCAACTAAAAATTCAAGCATTGATTGGTGCAAACCACATCGCCTGAATATGGAATGCATAGATATTCCATTTACTGACAAGTCCAGCTCAACAAAACCGTGGGTTTGCGAAGCTCATCTGTACTTGTTTCCACCATTTGATTCAAAGTTTTATGAGATTACCGAAGAAACCGGAAAATACAGATTGTAAATACCAGGCAAATTTAAAAGAATGTTTTGGGTTTTAAATGCAAACAATATCAAAGTAAGGGACGGATACACCGAAGACGCATTTTTGGTTAGTCGACCTCGATTTGATTTGCTTATCAATGCCGGACCACCTCAAATTGAGCAACGGTGGAAAAACGCGTTATCAGAATACGCTCCAAACTGGTATGATATGGCCGTAACTTCACACAAAGAATTACTAACCGCCAAACTGGAGTATGTTTGGTATGAAAAGCTACTCCACGTTCATATTCTTAGAATACATTCATTATTTTTGCTTTGTCCATCATGTAATTCTGAGATAAGTTTACGACCAAAAATCATAGGATTTCCAATTAATCTAAACGCACTTAGAAGAAGTATTAATCAAATAAATCTTTTAAACCAAGACAACATGTTATATAAAATTTGGCCACTTGGAGAAGCTTTAGTAGAAGGTTTCGACACGCTGGCCAGTTACAAATTACCTAACACTGAGAATCGTGGAAAATTGAATAAGCTTGTCCAGAATAAAAAAATGTCGCTAAATGTGCTTCAATGGGAAATTGAAATACGAATGCTTAGTGATGTTTTCCGCAATGCGTCATTTAGATTGTTTCCAGGAGGTTGCGAACCCACTTTAAAATTGGCGTGTAATGACTTTTTCCATCCATTCATATATATTACACCAATTGGCAATATAGAACATTCCCATTTTCATTTACATCAAAAGTCGCTTACTTTTGTAAGTTGTGGTGATCCAGATCAAAAAAGTTTAGCGTACAACCAACTTATTGCAATTTTTGATGTGTATGTTTGGATTGGTGTGCTGATGTCAGTGCTTTACACAGCAGGATTTTGTGCGCTGGTGCAAATGTATCGCCAAATGCCTGAAATGTTTTCCTTCTTAAGTTTCCAAAGAAACACAAAGTCTAATCTAAACTCAAAACTTAAAATATACTTTGACGATTATTTGTCTCATAGTGTTTTGTCTTATTTTAAAGTTTTAATTGAGCAAGGTGATCCAATCAATAATAGATTGTGGAATTTGCCATTTCTAGGCTACACATTTGCATGCTTTTTGTTTGCCGCTTTGGTAATTAGTAATGCATACAAAAATGAAAATATTACCCAGCTAACTCTTCCAAGAGCTCCAATACCTTATGATACGTTCTCAAAATTGATTAGTAGCAATTTTACAATTTACACAAGAGCAATACTAATTGGAGGTTTTTATGAAAATCGAATAAATGCTCATCCAATTATCGACTATCTCTTAAAGTACTTGTGGACATCTACTTTTATTGATGTAACTCGAAGAGGACATGATTTGTCCACTATTTTTAGAAGCGAGGTTTATAACTTTGGTCATTCTGAGATTTCCCAAAGACAGTTTTTCTTATCCCAAAGAAAATTTTCGAATACTGCACACATGCTCATGAATTACACGCACATCCTGCCCAATTGGTTTGCAGTATTTACGGATTATAAGGGCAAGTGTTCCCTGTTTGATACAAACAGTATTTGTGATCCTTTACGATTTTGCAACAAGACAGCGCTTATGCTGCCTGACATGGAGGCGCACACAAAATATTATCACATGAAACGAGACGGGTTAAATGTGTTTTTGGGAAAAGATAAATTAATGGAGAATAAATTTGGACTGGTGTTTACAAGGTGGATACATCCTGTAATTGTTCAAAGAATGAAAGGCTTGTATGCTTCGGGAGCTTTGGAATGGCTAGATAAATTTATACTTGTATTCTTGTCTCGATTAAGAGTAGGGTTTTATGACGAAGAAGAAACCGTGGTTAAAGCATCTAGTTTAAAAGGAAACATAGTTGTGGTATTTACAGTTTTGCCAATTGGAATAACATTAGCTTCGTTTGCTTTTGTTTATGAGTACAAAAAGGTAAGAAGTCAGCTAGTTGTGAAGAAATTTACTGGTTTTCAAAATGGCAGTATGATGTATCGACAATTTTTAGTTTGGCTTCAGCGTATCTTAGCTTTTATTTCATTACATTCATCTAACCGTGTACAGAAAAGAAAGTTTCTACAATTTGTTACAAAATGCTTATAGACAGATACAATATGAATTAAAAATTGGAAAATGTAAAGTAATTGGTTCAGTAAATGAAAATAGCATTGCTAATTTTTTAAATCTAAATTCAAGTTGCTTAAGTAACGGTTTTTTTTTTGTCCCAAAATCTTAATCAGACTAATATGTAGCGTTGAACTAAGCTGTCAAGAAAAAGCTGCTTTGTAATACGTTTGGTCAATGACTTGCCACGTGTCACTTTTAGGTACATGGTCGTATTGTTTAAACACATAATGTAACTCCACTTCAGTCTGAAAAGACAATGAATAAGGAATGCGTTCAACATGAAATCAGCTATATGTTGATACACAATTACACGTTAATATAAATGGCATGTAATTATTTGCCCTCTAATAATCATTATTACACACGCGTTTTATCATGCCTCATCCTCACGAGTCAAAAAATTAATCATCATTAGCCCTTTAATGATTTTTTGAGGGATAAGCAATTATTTTTGTCAATGTATTTAGAAATTAGTATTTTACAAGTACACAACCCTGTTTACTTATTCCACATTTAATATCTTTTTGCCTTTCTTTGTACGTCTAGGTCTTCTTTTAGCACCCAACCCTCAAGCGTAGCAGCCTAAGGAGGCAAATCAAGTGCGCAAGCTTGTGCTGAATAACTGTACATGTATTACTTACATGTACTTAATTTTTAAGAATTCCGAACAATTATATTTGTAGTATGGCATGAATGCAGTCTTTCACACGGGTTCCGAAATACTTTAAAATTATAGTTCAAAAACAAAATACGGGGGGTAGTCCCCCCGTAATTTTACCTCCTATGAGAGTGAAATATCACACCCCCCCTTACCTAATTAACTTTTTTGTGTAAATATTAACACAGGAGTGATTTGACTGAAAAATTTGTAATGAGTGTTGTTGCAGAGATTTTGGTAAGTTTAATGATAAAACACTCTCATGTGTTAATTTTTCAGAAAAAAAAATAATTAGGTATGGGGGGTGAAGTTTCAAGCTTAGTCGAATTGCGTATAGCTGAACATTTCAATACCTTTAATTCCCAAATTTTGTCTGCGTGATCCTAAAATCACACCTCCATAAATCGAAAATCAATCAGATGAGACAAATAGTGGGTCTATCAGTCTCCTCTCTATCATTTATACAAACACCATGCATGCATATTATGTATTTATACCTTTCTGCAAAAATAATTGTTTATCCCTCAAAAAATCATTAAAGGGCTAATGATGATTAATTTTTTGACTCGTAAGGATAAGGCATGATAAAATGCGGGATAACAAAATATTTTTTGAGGGTCGACTGAAAATATCCCAATATAAATTCATTACTATAACCAAGTTGTATTCATTTTTCTATTTATAATATATAATCAAAAAATCTATATAGGATATGAGCATGTAGGTGCAGAAACACAGTAGCTTGTCTCGGTGAGCCTCAAGGTTGGGGCTCCATGAATACAAGGTCACAGTTGCCCGTTACATTTCTTTTGTAAAATGGAATGGGATTTTGATCTGTGATTTTTATAATTGAACATTTCACTAACTATACCCTTTCGTATATATGCGAGCGAAGCGAGCAGGTAAGGTAATTTTTAGGTTGGTTTAAGTTAATGAAGTGTGTACACAGTTAACGTCGGCGAGTGAGGCATACAGTGACCGTCCGAAGGACGGTTACTGTATGCGTCAACGAGCCGTTTGTGTACAGTGCAATGTGCATCTCCTAAATTTGTGGTGCAATTTGTGGTTCAATTTCTTCTTGACTATTCGAATTGATCACATATTCTTCTATTTTCTTTTTAAAATTCGACTAGAATCTGTGACCCTAAACTTGATCCTGACCGTTTGTCTCCACAGAAATAACTACATATCCTACATTTCTAAGAAGAAAAAAGCAATGGCCATCAAAAATCACGTAAATATAAATCTTGTCTTTAAACGTTGTCACCTTTAGCATATTTAACGTTATCAGATTCACAAAACGAGTTACCTAATTGGGTTATAAATGTAATTGAAAAATTAGTTAGTAATCTCGATATACCCCAGATATTCATATTTTGCATATAGTTAATAGAATTTTTTCTATGCTGTTATCTTAAATGTATGTCTGACGTTTGAAAAATGTTGATAATGCCTGTGTCATGACTCATTTACATGCATGTTAATCGTAGGAAAAATGCTGATGAATTGGCAGTTGATATGTGCATATTGCATTACTTCTGATTGTGAATAAAGAGATGTCACTGACTTTTTTTGCGAGGGTTTTTTTTGCAATTTTATGCTATGCAAATAGTAGACATCCGGTTTTATAACAAAATGATTCAATTTCACTTTTGCTTTTAAAAAGCAACGCATTTTAGTAAGTTCCTAGCCAGAAATGAAACTGAAATGAAATGAATGAGCCAGAATTTTTCCTACTTTACCATTTCCAAAGCCCAAACAATTTAAATTTAAAATCTATGAATTTCTCGCAGAACAAAGCAGAAATTGTACTCATCTTGTTTGAGTGCATTGCAACGATGAGAGAACTAAATACCCGTTAAGATGTGTAGTTACTTGTCAAAGACAATATTTTGCTCCAGTAAACTTTTAATTGTTTGGAGTAAAGATATACATACAAAAGTACCTATTCATACATTCGACCGAAACAAATAAATTACATTCAAATTAAAGTTTAAAAAAATCGTAGGCGTTATATAACTGTTTGATTTCTAAACTGCAATATTACATATAAAGCTTCAATTGGATCTACTATTTTGTAAATTTTTGTATTCATTCAATTCGTATTTATGGAATGTGAACAATGTGAAGCGTTAATAAATGGAATTTCAAATAAGCTTATTCATTTAAAATTAATATCTTTCATACGAATTTCTCTACCAACAGAAAAATGTACAGAGTTTTAAAATGTGCTTATTATTTTACATCTTTTGTAATCTCACATAAATTTAAACTCTACAAAGTAAAAAGTCAACAAGCATTTAAAAAAACATACTGTGACTTTGTCCGTCCGAATTGTGATTCCAATATTTATTTTACATTATTATAACACAAGCATTATCCATAAAACATCCGACTTGGCATTCATAATTTTTCCAGTCAGAATATTTATTGCCTAATCAACTCCAATTTCTTTTGTCCTTCATATTTCATACTTACCACGTGCCACTCCATAAAAATTGGATATTTTTCTAAAAATCTAATTTGCTTTCATCTTTTTATGATTTCTCAGAAATTGAATCGATTTTAAAAGAGATGTAAATGCGAAGATAACCTGCCAGCACAATATACTACTTACGTAGTCTTTTCAATACATATTACAACCTGTATAATATCGTCATTCCATTTAACTAATTATGCTATTGTGTACAAAATTTACGGAATTTGTATGCGCATGTAATTAAGTACGGCTGAACTTGGTCTTGGGCATACAAAGAGATCACAGAGTTCCAGGTGTCAGAGAATGACGCAATTTGTTATGATAACGCTGTATTGATCATTAGCTGCTCCACAGATTCCCTTTTGTGATGCATTTTCTTTCATAGAATTACACTTTAAATATTATATGTCTTTATAAAAGAAAACATTTGCACAGATTTTCCTCAGCAAATAAAATTAGCAAGTAAAATTGGAATACGTACTAATTCCATAACTTAACTGGTCTACAGTTTAGCACCCTGCTCCAGCAGAATCCCGTTTTCATTCAAACTCATTTTTCATTCAATTGCCGCATCATGCTGAACGTTCCAAAAGTTGAAAGAAACGGGAGCTTACCCGACTCCCATGGCAACCAACCCTTGAAACAAACCGAGGTTTACAGACTTCGTGACTTTTATGGATTCAACTCTGTAAAGTCGGCTAACAAACGAAGTTGGTATCACCTTTTACTCGCCAGTTTACTCCATCCGTTTAACATTCTCTTGTGCTTACTAGCTACTGCTTCAGGCATAGCGGGGGATTATGATACCATGGCAATTATGCTGGTTATGGTGTTACTCTCCACAGTACTCCGATTTTATCAAGAAATGAAAAGTGAGGTGGCTGTGGAATCTCTGCTCAAATTTGTGGCTACAAATGTTTCCGTGATACGAAATGACATGGTACTATTTGAAGACATGGAATACATCATACCAGCCAACGAGTTGGTACCGGGCGACTGGATAAAGTTGTCACCTGGAGATTTGATACCCGCAGATGTGGAACTACTAACGTCTAAAGATTTTTACGTGAGTCAAGCTGCGTTAACCGGTGAAGCCATTCCTGTGCTGAAATATAACAGAGGACGAAAGGGGAGTTGGCAGTCGCCTGTGGAAATAGTGCTTAAAGCTTCAAAAGAAGAGAAACTCAAACCAAAGTCCACACCAAAGTTTTCCTCTTCGAGGATATATCGTTACATTAGAAACCGATTTTTGTTAATTATGGGAATTGCAACTTATAAGGATGGCAACAGTGATGGTGATTCGGATAGTCCGTTAAATGGAGTTAACTTTAAGGACATTGATAGACCGGATGTATGCTTTATGGGTAGTGCAGTAATATCGGGAAAGGCTACCTGCCGCGTGGTAAACACTGGACGAAGAACTATTTTTGGCAAAGTGGCAAAGGAATTGGGAAAACAAAAGCCACCAAACTCGTTTCAGTTAGGAGTGCGACGTATTTCTTGGCTTTTCTTTCTGTTGATGGTTTTTATGGTGCCACCGGTTTTGCTACTTCAGGGATTTCTGCATGAAGACTGGTTTAGTGCTTTCATGTTTTCACTTTCCGTGGCAGTTGGTAAGCAATAAAGTAATTAAAACAAAAATCAGGGAAATGGCTCATGCATTTGTACATACTTCTTTTCATCTTTGTATTTGCAGGCTTAACACCAGAAATGTTGCCAATGATTGTCAATACGACATTGGCAAAAGGTGCTGTGGACATGTCCAAGAAACGATGTATCGTTAAGCAACTAGACGGCATTATTTTAATGGGTGCAGTTGACGTTCTATGTACGGACAAAACCGGAACACTAACGGATGGTTTGGTCACTTTGTACAAGTACGTTAATCCAAAAGGAATCGCATCTACTGTGCCACTATATCTGGGATACTTAAATGCACACTTTCAAACCTGTCACGAAAGTCCGTTAGACGCTGCCATTACGGGCTATTATAAATATAGCTTTAGTAATGCAGATATTCAAATTACAGAAAGGTTTTCCTTTATTGAGGAAATTCCTTTTGACTTTGTACGACGTAGATTAAGTGTGGTGGTGGAAGATGAGGAAAAGCAAAAAATACTGATTTGTAAAGGCGCAGTAGAGGAAATGCTAGCCGTGTGTAGTAAAATACTAAATCAGACATTTGGGGAAACTCAAGACATCCAAGAATATCTTAAGGAAAATAGGCAAAATGTCGATGATTTGACTATAGAAAGGAAGGCACAGTTAGAAGGAATTTATAACAATTTAAGTGAAGATGGCTTAAGGGTTATTGGGGTAGCATACAAATTGGAAGATAAGGATACTGAACAATTTTCGGTGGAAAGTGAAAAGGATTTGATTTTTGTAGGATTTTTGGCGTTTTTGGATCCTCCTAAAGAAAGTACCAAGCAAGCTATACAGAATCTGATAGAGCATAACGTGAGCGTTAAAGTTTTGACTGGTGATAGTCCACTGGTTTGTAGAAAGATTTGCACAGAAATAGGGTTAAAAGTAAATGATGTTATTACGGGACCAGAAATAGCTCAGATGATAACTCCAACAGAGCAAGGTTGTAAAATGGAGAGAATGAAAAAAATTGCGGAAGAATATCAAATATTTGCAAAATTAACTCCGATTCAAAAATCGGATATTGTCAAGGCATTGAAAATGAATGGTCATACCGTAGGATTTTTAGGTGATGGAATAAATGATGCTCCGGCACTATCCGAAGCGGATGTAGGAATTAGTGTTGATACAGGAATGGATATTTGTAAAGAAAGTGCGGATATCATTTTACTAGAGAAAGATTTAACAGTAATTGTAGATGCCGTAGTAACCGGAAGATGTACGTTTGGAAATATGGTGAAGTATATTGTCATGGGCATTTCAACCAATTTCGCAAACGTTTTTAGCATTTTGATTGCCAGTGCTTGGCTTCCATTTGAGCCCATGACAAGTTTACACATTTTGGTGCAGAATCTGTTGTATGATACAAGTCAAATTGCTATTCCCTGGGATAAAATGGATCCCGAATTTTTGCTAGTGCCACATACATGGTCCATGAGAAAAATGGTAAAAATTATGATAATGATTGGTCCCTGGTCCAGTCTATTTGACATGGCCACATTTTCATTTCTCTGGTTTTATTTCGGAATACAAACTGCAGACAATGAGGAAAACGTTAGAATGTTTCAAAGTTCCTGGTTTTGCGTGGGAATGTTGACACAGACTTTAATCATTCATTTAATTAGAACACCAAAAGTGCCTTTTATTGAAAGTGTTGCTAGTATTCAAATGGCTAGTATGACCTTGATCATTTTGGGGATTGGATTAAGTTTGCCGTATATTCCTGGGGTGGGTGATTGGCTAGGTTTGGTATGGCTGCATTGGGAAATGTATCCGTTTATGGTTGGAGTGCTTGTGGGATATTGTCTGGTGATCCAGTTTGCTAAATTTTTGTATTTGCAATTGTTTAAAGAGTGGTACTAAATCGCACATTGAAATCAAGTTTATATGATATCATATTGCATTTTTACGAATTAATAACATAAAAAATTATAAATAAATAATATTCATAAATTTAAAAGCTTTGTTTGCGTAGATGCTCAGGTTTGTAATTACTTTTTAGGTCTAAGCAAAGTTTGTTTATGCATGAGGTATGAGATCCATCTTGACAATTTATTGTGATATGCTGCTTTGTGCCATTATACTACAACCCATCTTTGATCTTGTATTACAAAGTTTCGTGTAATAAAGGCTACTTGTAATATTCAAGTTTCATCTACCAAAAAAATTACTTCAAGCAATCAAATTCTAACTATTGTGTACATTGCGAAAAAAGTAGAGTCTTTACAGGAGATATTCCAGAAGAGACTAGTCATGAAAGAAAAACTTATAATTTCCTTCCAGTTTCCATTTCACGAGGGAACAAAATGAAACATTTTTAGATTTTTGGTTAATACCATTAGAGAAATGATTTACATCAGAACAGCGAAAGAATTTAAGAATTCATACATTCATTCATAGTTTATTCGACAATTCATGAGATATTCTCAATAATTCACAATCGCACAAAAATTAATTCAAGTAATTGATAGTAAATGAGCTAGTCAGCTAGTATACATGATATTAATAGGTATGCATGTTAATACTAACACTGTCTTTCTCGTTAATTCATTAGGTATTTTTACAAGCTCATTCATAATTCATTGACAAACAGATCAGCATCAAATCATTCATCTAAGCGCGAATAAACGGCTTCTCTTCATTACTTGTGGCCAAATGAACCTGTTCCACACTCTCCAGACTCTCCTTTTTAAGGGCGTGCTTCTTCTCAACCAGAATGTCCGTGATTGAGATGAAATACCAGTACGGATTATCCTGCTCCGTGAGAAAGATCTCATAATGAAGATCAGCCCCAACAGAATGGAATAAGCTGTGGAGCAAGGGATGATCCTTCATGGGGTTGATAACCTGGTAATTTTTGAGAGTGGTTCTTTCAGGACCGGCCTTCCACTTCTTCTCGGAGGTGAACATAACCGTCTGGGCATACTGGTTAAGCTTGATTGTTTCCGAGTTGCCATGCTGGAACATGAAGTATCTTGGCATTTCCACGTCCCAGTCGCTACAATACTTTCGGAACTGCACTGTGGCGGCATTACCCCAGCCATCGCATCCAACAGGAATGACATTTTCGCTATCCAGATGCAAGCGAATAGCAAAAGAGGGGATTTGGTGGAACTTCTCAGGCAGAAGGCGGACAGAGCCAACATCCAACTCCCTTTCAGAACCGTGATCTGCCATTAAGATCTGCAAAAACAGAAGAACGTACACAAAAATGAATTTGTACTTATAAAACTGATTAAAAACTCATAAAATGTCGTTTTAAGAGAAAAACGTACCCGGTACTTTTGCTCATTCACTCGAATTAATAGTACTCCCCGGCACCAAAAGCCATAGTCCTCACTGTTCTGGATATAGCAAGCTACTGGCATTCCAGGTTGACCATCCTTCAATGGTAGCTCGTCCTCCACCAACTTCTCAATCTCTTCATTCATTGCATTTAGTTCCGCCACTTTGTACTCTTGGTGTACAATGATGTAGGCGGGGCTCCGAATGTAGACAATGTCAACTTGAGCCATACTGTCGGCAAATTCCGGTGGGACATAGGGAGGTGCATCTAAAATAGTAATTATAACACATTAAAAGGAATTTAGACTACTTTAAATACTCATTGAATTACTAATACGGTAATACAGCTTACTATTATAATACAACCGGAGGAGTTTGTCGTCACGCACCCCCTCGTCTTTAATTGCATCAAGCTCCTCGTCAACTTGTGGCTTGTCCTCGGGTGTTTGCGGGGGTAGGTCTAAATACTCTGGAACGTATCCATTCAACTGAACCAAGTGTTTGCAGCTTGCACTGTTTTAAAGAAAACAGAAAATTATATAGATTAAAAATTAATAGTATTTACAATTAAAGCTTGCAAATTATCAAAATGTTTATGAAATAGACTTACAATGGTCCAGCAGCCACAGCCCATCCCATGTCCACCATTTTTGCATTCAATGAGCAAATCCCTTTCACTCTGGGTTTCCGCTTCTCCACCAATGCAACGCCAAGGGTGGTAATAAAGTCTGGCATTCCTTCTGTGATCTCAGTATTAGATCGAGACAATACCAGTCCAAGGAATTCCTTGCCTTGGACAAGCTCCTTAATGCCTTCAATCGCAGCCGGAGACCACTGAGCATCCTTTCCATCCTTTTTGCGAATGTCAAAGAGATAGGCTCGGAAGAGTTGGGCTGCCGGTATGGCAAACTTGGGTTCCAACTCCAACAAGGTGTCAACCTTGACCTGCTTCATTAAGCCCAGATCCAGATAATAGACGTTGGCAAAGTCAGTGTTAAATTCCTTGGTCACTGAATGAACGCGGACGCGATGCCACTCGTAATGCCCCCTGTACGGCTCCTGCACGACATAGCAGCGTCCTGGAACAGCGATTTGCTTGAACTGAAATGTAGAAGAAAACCTAAAAGTTATTTCTGATAAGCTGATAAAACACGCGTGTAACTGTTACGACTATTTTTTAGTAAACTAAAAAACTTACCAATGCCAGATTACCCCGATTATTCGGTTTCTTGTAGAATAACTGCATTTCCGGGAACCACGTTTTATAGGCAAGTGGCTCGGGATAGTGGGCAAATTCCAAGTACAACTCCGATGGGCTCACCACCCGCCGAACTCTGTAGGTCTCCATTCTTTTCCCAGGAACGTCCTTGTAGGTCTTGACGTCCTGGTCAAACCTCAGTCCCAGCAGACTCCCCATTGCAGCCTGAAGCTTAGTTCGGTCTGCTTCGTTCGCCATCTTGTTGGAACCGTTCCACCGGAAGCTGGACCACTGGGGATGATGCCTATGATGACGAAGTCAATAGAATACAATAAAAGTAAAACACACAAAATTTTAAGCAATAGCAATTTTAAAGAAATAAAAAGCTGTCAAGTTTGATTTACCTTAGGATGCTTCGTTTTTAGCTGAGTTTTAAGATGGCAATTGAAAGTCGTGTAGTGGGTTGTTAGATTCCTAATAGTACCAAACTGATTTCGGAAAAGTAGTATGATAGTAGCAAAGTCACTCACAGTTAAGTAATCAGACTGGATAATTGCGAAATGGCTGGGTGGATTACAGAGAAAGATCTTTGAGAGATTGGATGGTCAACTACTCGGGATCAGCTCTGAACCACAAATGATGTCCAACCACTCCTCCGCTGGGGTTTATATATGAAAGAATGAATAAGAAAAGTTCGAATAAAATCGTTTACCAGAAAATACACCTTAGTTTCAAAGCCAGAGAGTTAATTCGAAGGAAATACCCGGATGTTGATGAAAAACAAAGAAAAATGAACTAAACGTTGGACTTCGTTGGGAAATGAAAGAAAGAGATGAGATAGCAGGAAAAATGGGAACTTTGAGGAATCTTTATTCATACGCCGGAAGTTGAACACTTTATTCAAAAGCGTGGGTTTTGTTTTGTGTCTTTGTTCATCCAAAATGAACTTCGTCCCTAGGTTATATAGTTATATTTTGGATGCGACGACAGGCTTTAATAAGCTTAATGAAATGAAAAAGGAAAAACGAAAACTGAAATTCGACGTATGAAAGTAGGAACTTTACGGAATTCTTAATCAAGTCCTTCCCTTTATTTCTGTTAACCTTTGTTCTAAAACGTTGGAAGTCGTAAGCACTCAAAACGGTTATTATCAACCTTTTTGAATGAAGTGTACACCTTCCGGCGCATGATTCATACGGCATGAACAATGAACAAATGAAGTTAGAACTAGAACAAGCCTGAGATAATGATTACGCATTACGCTTAATTTACAAGTTTCCCATTTTTCTGCTTTCATTTCCCAACGAAGTCAAACGTTTAGTTTTGAGTTCCCTTTGTCGTCAACTTGGGTACTTCCCAGATTTGGAACAAAAGTGCGCAGTTTCTGGTGACGCATTTTCATTTCATTTTTATGATTTTGTAGCTTTCCATGAAATTACGTATGATTCTCATGCCGCTACACGAGTCTCCATTCCAGGCATTGCACTTGGTATTGCACACTTGACCGGATGATTTTGTTTCTTTCTCTAATGAGCAGAGTAATAGTAATAACCATTCACGATTATTTCATTGAATTGAAGTAATCATCCAGCAGTTATCCCACTAATTAATTGACAAACTCGTGATTAGTCGACCCAAAGTTAAAATCTTTTCAGTCGCGTTGACTACTAATAAAGCAGTTGATACCATCTGTTTTTTCGGAGTGAAGTTGCTGCTTTACGTAAGTTGTAGTGCTAACAGCGTCACTGATTAAATAGCTTCTGTGACAATTTTTTATGATTAACTTGCTACTTTAGCTACTATTTCTATCACTGATTAATAATTTGTTTTACAGGTTTGCCCATCACCCTCCAACCGTTACAATGGCGGTGGTAATAATTGACGTGTGGAAGGACTGGATGATCACTTCGCTGGTCACCGTTAACAAACTTAAAACGGACAACTGGTTCTTCCGCCTCTACTACAAACTGAGCGTCATTTTGGTTATCTTGTTCTCCTTGTCCTATTCCATAACCACTTGGCAAGTTCCTATTCTCTGCATTGGCAATAAGCATAATAACGCTGATAAAGGAGTACGTGCCACGGTCTCCGACTTTTGCTTGGCTTCCGGCACCTTCACCATTTCTAACATTGATCCCGGTACGCATTCCTTTCATTAACTTATCTATTAACCTATCTAATTCTCAAACCGGAAGTACTATTTTAATTTTTCTTTCCACAGCCAAAGAAATTTTCCCCGGAATTGGACCCATTCCCAGGAATCCAACGCTAATTTACCACATGTCCTATCGGTGGATGCACTTCTTCATTACCTGCAGCGTGGTCATCCTCCTCTTTCCTCGCTTTGTTTGGATCTACATTGAAAACAAGCGTTTGGAACGTCTCTGCAAGAACCTGAACGCCATCCTGTACGTTGGCTTCACTGACGAAGACTTAAAAACGGAAGTGGTCAAGTTGGTCAGCTATCTGCGCACCCATGTGGGCTACCACGTCCAGTACGCATACGGCTTTGTGGTTAGCGAGATTCTCAACGTGGGTGCGGCTGGGCTGATGATGTTCCTCTGGAACTTGGCTGCGGGTAACGCTTTCACTCAAAGCGCTGCTGGTCACTACTCCATTAAAACCCATCCCCAAAACCGAACGGATCCTTTGGCCAGAGCCTTTCCCTTACTGACCAAGTGCATCTTTAAGAATTACGGACACGGAGGAAGTGAGCAGGTCCACGATTTTATGTGTGTAATGCCCTTAAATGCAGTTACCGAGAAGGCGGCGGTGTTCTTTTGGTACTATTACATGACCTTGGTTATCTTGGGACTGGTGGCGGTAGTCGTAAGAATCTCGATTATCTGCTCGAGGACACTGAAGATCTGTCTCTTGTGTGGGTGTACCAGCTTGACCAGTTTGAAGGATGTGGAGTTGGTGGTGGACAGTGTGGGCTATGCGGACTGGTTTATGATCTACCAGTTGGGAAATGCACTGGAGCCCATGGTGTTTCGACAGGTGTTGGACGGGTTTGTCAAGCAGTTAAGGGGTCAGGTTTTCATGGAAGAGGGAGTTGGTCAGCAGTAGCAGATGATGGCAAATTACTCAAAAAGCTGTATTACTTGTGAATTAGCTGTGTAGATGTGTTAAGTATTTAGAACATGATTAATGAATAAATTATAAATTAATAATTGTTTTTCTGCAAGATATTATTCACTAGTTTTTAAAAGCCAAGTTGCTTTGTAATCGGTTTAGTTCAGTCATGTAATTGTAAAATTATAAATTTATTTAATTTTAAGTAGATTTGGAGTTTTCTGTGTACACATTTGATATTAGTCTTTAAAATTATTTGGCTGTACAAATTAATTATCCTCTATTTAACATGCTATGTATTTATTTATTGACGTACGACAGTTTGCTTTGATTAACTAAGTGTTCAAATTTCAAAGTTGTTGTCTGGGTTGGATTAGCTATTCACTTTGTTTTCTTGTCGGGATGGAAATGATGAAATACTTAAGATGTAATCTTTAATGGTAAAGCACTTAATTGATTAATTATCATTAAATCATAATATATTATATAAAAATCATTCTGATTCGATCTAATCTCTAAAGCTGTCTTTATGTCTCATTATGCCCCAAAATCTATTTCTAAGTATTTTTTAAAGGTTTACTAGTGGTTTGTTTGGTTCATTTTGAAAAATTAATCATTAAAGTTTATAAAGTTAAAATGTAAAACGTACTTCAATAGTTTTGAAGCTGTTGAATTCTAAAATTTCTAAAACTGAGGATCGAAAGTTTTAAGTAACTTGTACGCAAACAGGCTTACAGCTAGCAATGCTAAAACTATAACGCTGACTATTGTAAAGCGTTGTTTTACCAAGTCTGATATTGTAGACTCAGTAGTGTCGTTTTCCTGTAAAATTGATTGGTCCAATTTTAAAACTTTTAAGTGACCATTGATTCCATAAAGGAACAATACTCGGAGTAGGGTAGCTGGAGCTGCATAAAAATAAACGATTTCCCGGTCCGAAATAACTGCACAGACTAGGCTGTCGATAATAAGAAAGGCGAGGGTAACTTGGTGCCAGAATGAAGCCAGGTTTCTTCGGATTGGGAGTAGAATTTCCTAGAGAGAGTTTACACATTTTTAGTACCCGGGTATTACTTTTTATATATTTTACTAAAATAATTTTAGGATACTTTTTAAACCTCTCTTGTGCTATCCACCAGTCGAAGGGCCGCCCAGCCTTGCAAGCAAATTATAAAAAACAAAAGTCCATAACCTACCCAGTTTGGGTGCACGTTCCCATCTTCTGATTGAGTTAGAAATACCAGGTCAAAACCGGAAAGACTTCCGTTTCTGTAGGTATGCAGCAAGGCCATGTTGGGAAGGGCACAGGCGAAAAAGGCAAATGTTAGCAGAAGTGCTAATGCAACTGTACAAATGCACTGAGAAACAAATCAGTTTAAAGTTAAAAAATGAATAAACACAATCATTATAAATTATAATTATACACATTAAATACGTAAAACGTGCAAAGTGCAAAAAAAATACTTACCACTTGTAACACTCCAACAAACCAGGCTGCGTCGTGTGCACTAATTCCATGAAAGTTTATCTTTCCAGGAAACGGATGGTTCCAGTAATTAATAGCCATAATTGTGATTATAGCAATTTTGAATTTTCGAAATTTCGAGGAAATGGTCCAATGATTATTTATTTAAATGTATGAACTGAACTTAAAGACGAACTTAGCTAAGTATATCAATAATTAGAGATACAGATGTACAGTAACAGTTGATGAATTATGCTATGTAATTCGTATGAAAGCACATTCTATGTCTAATTATAAAGAAGGACAACTAACCATTCGTCAAATAATAACTTATGAGACATTTACGTGTGCGTTTGGTTTGGGTTTCACAACATCATGGTAATGCCTTATATCATATACACGTGCGCTTCAATGATTCATGAGTCATGAGGAAAAGTTGGTGCATATTCTTAGCATACACTTCATGTTTATGTCTCCATATTCTATGGATTTTAATACAGCTACTGTTGAATGTTTACCAAATGTAAAAAGAATACCTATACTAATACTACAGAAATATTATAACACGCCTAGGCCCTACACAATCATCTTCGATTCATTGATATCATAAAACATATTATTTTATTAGATATGGGGTCTGTTTCACCGAAATTTTTCATTGCTTCATTATTATTATCACATTAAATTTTGTATTAATGGTAATAATGAAGCAATGAGCCGCGCTGGTGAATCAGACCCATGCTCATGTGAACTCGTTTGGACAACGAAACTGTGTAATATGAATTTAAAAAAGCTTGTCAAGTAAAATGGCATTTCAAAAAATTGAAATGAGATTTATCAGGTGTTTGTTTCCTTTTATTATCATTTTTAAAAACGTCTCGCGTTTTTAGTACCACTCTTTAAACAATTTCAAGTATAGAACTTTAGAAAATTGAGTTACAATACAATAGCCCACCAGCAAAGCTCCCATAAAGGGATACATTTCCCAGGGTAACCAAACCAAGCCTAGCCAACTACCCAAACCAGGAATGTAGGGCAAACTTAATCCTAGCAGCATAATACACAAAGTCATACCTGCCATCTGTATACTTGCCCTACTTTCAATAAACGGAATTTTTGGCGTTCTAATTAAATGCACAATTAAGGTTTGTGTTAATATTCCCACGCAAAACCATGAACTTTGAAACGTCCGAACAGTTTCCTGATTATCTGCAGTTTGTATGCCATGATAATACCACAGAAACAAAAATGTCGCCATGTCAAACAAACTGGACCATGGACCAATCATTACCATAAATCGTACCACCTTTCTCATTGACCACATGTGTGGTATTAGCAAAAATTCGGGATCCATTTTATCCCAAGGAATTGCAATTTGACTTGTGTCATACAACAGATTTTGCACCAAAATATGTAAACTTGTCATGGGTTCAAACGGAAGCCAAGCACTGGCAATCAAAATGCTAAAAACGTTTCCAAAGTTTGCTGAGATTCCCATGACAATATATTTTAGTGTGTTACCATAGGTACATCTACCTGTTACCACGGCATCTACAATAACCGTTAAATCTTTCTCTAGTAAAATGATATCCGCACTTTCTTTACAAATGTCCATTCCTGTATCAACACTTATCCCTACATCCGCTTCGGATAGTGCCGGGGCGTCATTTATCCCGTCACCTAAAAATCCTACGGTATGACCGTTCACTTTTAATGCCTTGACAATATCCGATTTCTGAATTGGGGTTAGCTTTGCAAATATCTGGTATTCTTCTGCAATTTTTGCCATTCCCTCCATTCTACAACCATGTTCTGTAGGAGTTATCATCTGAGCTATTTCTGGACCAGTGATTACTTGATCTACCTTTAGCCCAATTTCAGTACAAATTTTTTTACAAACTAGAGGGTTATCGCCTGTCAATACCTTAACGCCCACGTTATGCTCCATCAAGTTTTGTATAGCTTGCTTAGTGCTTTCTTTAGGAGGATCTAGAAAGGCCAGAAATCCTACAAAAATCAAATCATTTTCGCTTTCCACGGAAAACTGCTTAGTGTTGGCATTCACCATTTTATAAGCTACTCCGATAACCCTCAGACCGTCCTCACTCATACTTTTGTAAATTGTTTCTAGTTGTGCATTTCTTTCTTCTGTCAACATTTCTACAATTTCGTCATTTCCTCTAAGATACTCCGCAATGTCTTGCGGTTCCCCAAAGGGTTCTTTTACCACTTTACTACAGACCGCTAGCATTTCTTCTACTGCTCCCTTACAAATCAGTATTTTTTGATGCTCCGCATCTTCCACCACCACACTTAATCTACGTCGTACAAAGTCAAAAGGAATTTCCTCAATAAAGGAAAATCTTTCTGCAATTTGATTGCTGACATTGATAAAACCATTCTTGTAATAGCCCGTAATAGCAGCGTCCAGTGGACTTTCATGGCAGGTTTGAAAGAATGCGTTTAGATAAGCCAACAGTAATGGTATTGGGGAAGGTGCACCCTTGGCGTTTATATATTTATACAAAGTTACAACACCGTCCGTTAGCGTTCCAGTTTTATCCGTGCAGATAACGTCAACAGCACCCATAATGATGATTGCATCTAGTTGCTTAACAATACATCTTTTCTTGGACATGTCCACTGCCCCTTTAGCCAGTGTGGTGTTGACAATCATGGGCAGCATTTCCGGTGTTAAGCCTGATTAAGACATAATTATGTATAATGATTTATAAGTTCAATTATATTTTCATACAAAATTATCTAAAATGTACATGCTGCACACTCACCCACTGCCACAGAAAGAGCGAACATAAAAGCCCTGAACCAGTCATGATGCAAAAATCCCTGCAACAGCAGTACTGGTGGGACCATGATAACCATTAGCACGAAGAACAGCCAAGATATCCGTCGAACTCCCAACTGAAATGAGTTTGGTGGCTTTTGCTTTCCCAACTCCTTTGCTAACTTTCCAAAAATTGTTCTCTGTCCAGTGTTCACAACTCTGCAGGTAGCCTTTCCTGAAATTACTGCACTGCCCATAAAGCAAACGTCTGGTCTATCCATATCACTAAAGTTAACCCCATTTAGCGGACTGTTGCAGTCAGTATCATCATGACCGTCCTTATAAGATGTCGTCGATATACCCAGAATAGATAAAATTCGCTTTTTAATGTATCGATATACTCTTGCCGGTGAAAAATGCATTTTCGGCTTGGCTTTCGGTTGTTCGAATTGCAAGCCTTGAAGCACTGCTTCTACTGGCGATTGCCAACTGCCTTGTCGCCCTCTGGTGTATTTTAGCACTGGAATGGCTTCACCGGTTAATGCAGCTTGACTCACGTAAAAATCTTTTGCTGTAAGGAGTTCCACATCCGCCGGTATTAAATCTCCAGGGGACAACTTTATCCAGTCGCCAGGGACAAGTTCGCTTGATGGTATGATGTATTCCATGTCTTGAAACAATACCATGTCGTTTCTTATAACGGTCACTTTTGTGGCCACAAATTGGAGGAGGGACTCAACAGCCACCTCACTTTTCCATTCTTGATGAAATCGAAGTACTGTGGAGAGAAGCACCATGGCCATCATAATTGCCAATGTTTCATATTCCCCCGCAATTCCCGAAGTCGATGCCAGTAGGCACAGAAGAACGTTAAAAGGATGGAGTAAACTGGCAAGTAAAAGTTGATACCAGGTTCGCTTATTTCCGGTATTAACGGAGTTAAAACCGTAAAAGTCCCGAAGTCTATAAACTTCTGTTTGCTTTAAGGGCTTGTTGCCATGGGAGTCTTTTTCGGAGTCGGAATAGCTCCCATTTCTCTCACACTTTATTGGAACGGTCAGCATGATGAGGCAATTGAATGAAGAATGAATTTGAATGAAAACGGGATTCTGGAACGGGGTGCTTAACTTTAAACTTGTTATGTTTGGGTATTTTACTTGCTAATTTTATTGTTTTTTAACGAAAATCTTTCAACAGTTTTCCACTTGGTTAAACCGCTTTGTAATAAATACTGCTACAAAAAATCGTCTTTAGTATGAAGAACTTACTTAAGATTAAGATCCCATAAAGTAGCTAATGATCAATGAGCTTTATCATAGCATTACGTCACCTTTGCACCTGGAACTGTGTAATCTGTATCTCCAGTTCAAGTTCAGTTGGACTTAATTACATGCGCATATAATGACGATAAATTCGGTACTGAACAAACTAGCATAATTAGAATGACTTAATTATATGAACGTTGTAATGAATATTGAAGACAAATGGCTTTATGCGTTGCGTGTGTTAGTTAGTTAGTAATTTATTTAACTAACTTATGTTGAAATCTATAAATTCACAAGAAAGCATAATAAAGAATACTAACCCGATTAGAAATTTAGAGAAATAATTTGTTGTGTGCTGCATGTTACATGTGACCTAGCAAAAGAGCAAAACAATTGAGCTGATGAAGTTATAAAAATTTCAATACAAAGTTAAATCTTAAATATAACAAAAACGAAAAAAATATATGCATGCTTGGTATGCTGTTAGATGCGACGTTTGTGTTGGAGTTTGGAGTGTGAACAAATTACAGGAATAAAATAATAAATTTCGGAAGACGATATTTCACATGTAATGAATTCTGGCAATTATATAGTTATTTAAGTATTATTCCGTTCTTTCATTCATAAGTGCTTACATATTTCATTTTCATGAAAATAATAATGCAAATTCAAATAGCATTAAAATTTCCAAGATAATCCTTACGAGGAGACTAGTAATAAATCGTAACTTGCATACACTCTAACATTTCTTATGTATTGTAGCAAAATTGTTGGCAAGCAATTATAGCATATTAAAATTAAAATCGTAATAATACTATAAATACTCTCTTAATGTTTTAATATTTTCTCGTAGTATTTGAATTTGAAAGAGTACGCTTGCAGTTTGTACTCATTTGATATATTGTCCACACATCTTGGAAAAAAACTCAATTCAAACAAACTTAAAGTATTATAATAATAATAATTGATGTTGAGTAATCTATTAGAAAAACTAATTTGAATTAGTTAACATTTAGAAATATCGTCACCAAAACGTTAAAGGAAACGCAAAAAACGGTTGTTTGACAGAATGCTTTTATACTCATGAATTATATAAAAATTATTTATTATCCACCTTAGAATTTTATTGTGAAGCCAAAAGAATAAAAGTTTACTTTTTAAACATTCACAAAAGTGCTAAAAATCAGCCAAAATATTGCACTTCCTTACTGTATGTTTACTCTGGTTACCTTTGCCTGAATTAACAAAATATTTTTTAAAACTTTCTACACACGCTTTAAAAAAAATAATTACGTAATTACAAGCAATTTACTACTGCTCGATTTAGTACACTTGATTTTTGTCCTAATTCAATTGATCACCTACAGTATGGCGGAGACGCTGATGTTGATGAAATGTCCCAAGTTTCCGAAACTGCATGTCTTTCTTCTGCTAACTTTCACAGGGTTGGTCTACCCTCCTTCTCCTTGTGAAGCGATCAAGTGCTACTTTTGCGGGTTGGACAATCCCTGCAAGGGCAACTCGGAACAGAGAGACTGTGGCAAGGCACTAGGCTGTTTCATTGAACGACATAAGGATAGCCATGAAGTTCTGCAAATCTACAAGGGCTGTGACAACGACGGCGGTGTCAATCTGGGTGGCCGACTCTTTTTCCAATGTGTGCAGAAGGAATTGAATCAAACTGGAAGTTGCATTAAGGGCGAGTGGGATGAAGTGGTTAAAATTGAGAATACAAAGTGTAAGGATCTGGCAAGGAGCTTCTTTAGTCCAAACGTCACGGTTGGGAGAAATCCATCTGGGGAATACGGAGAAAGTTGTACTTGTAGCACAGACTTGTGTAATAAGGACTGCTTGCTGGATAATGGGGGTTGTAGTGCTTCTGATGGCGATGGGGTGCGACCGATAATCATACTCATTATCATGGCGGCCACGCTGACGCTGTTTAGGCGAACCACCGCGTAATTTCTCATCTTTTGATCTGTCCTTTTAACTGGAAATGCCAAATTGTCAAAATAAAATTGTTGAAATAATAATGCTAAGTACTAAGTACCCAGTACATTTTTTGCTGTGCGTGGTTCTATTCATTTTAGCTCATAATATCAAACTTTGATTTTTTTGGCATTTTGTTTGTACATCAAGCTATGTTGGTCTCAGTCTTACCTTCAACAAAATGTAAACGAAATTGTTTTAGCATTTTCCATTTACCACAATGCAACATTACATCTGTAATTCAATTAATATTTCATTGTAGAAGCTCTACTAGTAGTTCAGTTTTCATCTTTTCAGTAAATCCCTCAAATGGAAGCTCCACCAAACAGCTATACAGCAAACGCTGTTTTTCAGCACAAAGCTTAAGATGTTAAATTTAAAAACTGCATGCAGCATCTGTGAGCACGTATAATTAAGCAAATAGTGAACTCGTGTTATAATCAAAAATTAAAATCCAAACTTACAACAGACAGAATTACATGATTTGTTTGCAGCACCAATGCAACAACAATACAACATACAACAAGCTTTCCTTTATCCTTTGTCATTTCTCTCCTCTTCTAATTTTAAATGCCAGTCAAGCGACAAGCTTGAATAATCCAGCTTTTCAGCTGTGTACACGTACTTTTAGTACAAAGCCTTCTTTCTCTTTCCCTTCTCCCTTTTCTCCGATCAATACTTGATTTTTCTTGCTTAGCAGCGCAACAACAAAACCTCGCATTTCCAGTAAAGCACCAACATCATATAGCACAACACGATATTCTACTTACTAGCTCTCATTCTCTTCGCTTTCTCCGCTCTTCCCAGGCCACTCAACACTACCTTGTTACACGTCTGCTTATTACATTATACATAACATACATTGAAATTCAATACTCTCAGAGTTCTTCCCTACTTCTGCTCAGGAAAGTACTTTAAGCTTTCTACTTTCTCTTTTCACACTGAGAGCCCAAGTACTTTACTCCTGGCTTTTAAGACAAGAAAATTTGAGCATCTTTTACTTATAGAGCGTCTATGTACGTAAGGTAGTGTATATCCTTTTTGGTGTGCCTTTTGATATTACCGGTGCTAACCTATAACTGCCTTATTAATTTCCGTCCTTCCAAAAATAGAATAGGATGTACATGTTCCCACAATATATCTACATACATCAAAGTGTGGAAAGGGGGGAAGAAAACCGAAAATATTTTTTATTATCGTGTTGCTCCACTTTCTCCCGAAAATGCCAAAGGACACCGAGACATGGAGTCAGATGGTGGTGGAGGGAACCCATCTCGGCAAAACTTGCACACATTACCAGACCTTGTGCAGGGCATCAACAGTTGAGCAAAAAAATGTAACACAAGGTCGTCTGCTTTTTCCACCATTTCCTGGTGAGACAATGCAGAGGACGAAAGAGCTCAGGTGAAAACTTTATTTTAAATGTTTTGCCATAAAAATGTAAGTTTCTAAACATTTTCGGAAAAATGGAAGACGAGGAGGCAATACATTTTCACCTTGGTGGGGAGAGTGTTGGCGGGGCCCAAAGTATAAATGGCAGCAGAGTAATTATAAGACCCTGTTCCAGTAGCTCCAGAGTCCATCCAAAATCCGAGCTGGTTACCAAGCGACTTTTACTCATTTTGGGAGTGCTGGTAATAGCCACTCTACTGGCTATACTAGTATCGTTGATATTTCATTGGTACTTTAGCGTGTTGGAAAATGGTCACCCAAGACTGAGATATAACCATGAGAAAATGTCTGGACTGCAGCCAAAGTTGATAGGGAAAGTGCGAAATTTATGGCAAATGTCGAACCGAAGTGTGCATGAGGTTGGGGCAAGGGAGCAGTTGAGAAATTTGAGTAGAACGGATAGATCCACTTGCTATTCTGCTTTATGCGTTCATACAGGTAAAAATACTTAAGAAAAAGAGTATCAAATTTTTAAATAAAATTTGTAAAGCAAATTATATTATAAATTTACAGCATTAAATATTCTGGAATCTATGGAATGGGCTATTGATCCCTGTGAAGACTTTTACGCTTTCACTTGCGGCGGTTGGGTAAAGCGTAATCCTCCCGAAGTAGCCACTTCCGTAACCGACCACTTTGCAAAAATCAACGACCGCGTAATCCTAGCCACTCAAAAGATCATCAAAGCGGAAAATGATCCAGGAACCGGAAAAGGCTTAAAACTAGCTCGATCCTTTTACAAAGAGTGTTCAAACGTTGAACAGCTAGAGCAAGATGGACTAGCACCCATAATGAAAATCCTAGAGCAATACGGAGGCTGGCCATTGTTATACGGTTACGCTCAAAATGACACTTGGAAAGAGCGATGGTCCTTTAACTGGTTGAGTGTTGCTAGCGTCTTACATCGACTCTCAATAAGCACTATACTTGCTCTTGAAATAAAACAGGATACTGGACGACCTGACGAAAATGCTTTGTTTGTAGTAGAGCCACTATTTTTCATCAGTAGAGAGTATCTATTATCGCCTCAAAGAAACACGAGATTATTAACGGCCTACAAAAAGTTTGTGGTGGATGTTGCTAACGAGCTCTTAGAATGGCGAAGACATACACAACTGCCAGACTTGGAAGTGGATAAAATTCGACTAGAAGATATGGCTGATACAATGATAGCCTTTGAAGTAAATTTGGCTAAATTGGTAACACCGGAAACGACTATTAGCTCTGTGCAAACATTTTACGAGATAGAGCAACTTCAAAAGGATACCTATGGAAACTGGACCAATACAACTCCATTGAACAAACTGGACTGGAAAGTATTTCTAGATGAGGTTTTTGAGGGCAGTGGAGTGAAAATTAAAACGCATGAGAAAATCCTGGTACATGATATGGACTTTTTAAAAGGTTTGGTAAAACTGTTGGATAGAACGCCTACTGAAACACTGGCAAATTATTTGCTGTGGCGACTAATGGTCAAGTTTACCACAGGATCGACTAAAAATCTGAGAAATATTCATGGCAAGTTTTACCAGGATTTGTATGGTGAGCAAAAACTTATGGATAGAAGCTCAACTTGTGCTATGGTAGTAAACTCAAAGTTTAGTATTGCTGTGGGCTCGGAATTTGTAAAGGACAGTTTTGAAAGTGGGCTAAAAAGGGAAGTTGAGGTTCTAGCGGCTAGTGTTAAACTAAGAATGGAGGAATTGTTAGGTAGACAAAGTTTCATTCCACCAATATTGCAAATGGCGATAAGACAAAAGCTAGCGAAAATCAAGTTGTGTGTAGGATACCCCAGATTTTTTAGCAATAACACTTATGTGGATAGATTTTATGAGGATTTGGATTTGCAAGAGACTTACAAGAATGGCAGTTATATTGAAAGATATATTAAGGTGGCTACATGGCTATTTCTAAAGAGTTTGGTGGTGCTAAGGCAACCGTTTGATATGGAGTGTTGGGGTGGAAATTATTGGTCTTTCATTGGCGAGGCTTACGCTTACTACGACACGGCAAGAAATTCTATCAGTGAGTTAATACAGATTTTTAAAATGAAAAGTTTTGAAATATTTTGTTTAAACAAATTGTTTGTATGATTTACATAGATCTGCCTGTTGGTCTCCTTCAATCTCCATTTTACTATCAACGGCCTACCGTACCCTGGTACATGAACTATGGTGGAATTGGCACAATAATAGGTCATGAGCTCACACACTCTCTCAACATTGAAGGCTGGATACGTATAAAGCTTGTGAGTGAGCTTGAAGCACTTTGGGAATGCTTGATATCCTCTTATTCTGAAACGGATATACCTGAGCTGGAAGGAAAGTCTAAAGTGGATGGATATCGTACAAGATCCGAAAACTTTGCAGATCATTTTGGTCTAGCTTCGGCGTTTTGGGCGTACCAACAGCATATCAAAACCATGCGAAATCCGGGTGGAGTTAGTGGAATAATGGATAGTGGGGAAGAAGCCAAGGATAAAACGGGCGTAGAGGAGAAAGCAGGCGAGCACGAGGAAATTAGCTTGCCTGGTCTCGAGCTTTTCTCCAGCTCACAAATGTTTTTCATTAGTTTTGCTAATGTAAGTAGATAAAGAATACTTTTAAAATATATTTTTAAAGAATGCCTCATTAAAAATTCAATTTATTTTGCAGATGTGGTGCGACGCCAAATCTAAAGAGAGTTTATACGATGAAGTGGAAAGTTCTACCCACACGCCATCAAAGTATCGTGTCCTTGGCGCGTTAAAAAACTCGAAAGACTTTGCACAGACTTGGAACTGTGTTCCTGGTTCTAAAATGAATCCTAGACGAAAATGTAATTTATTCTAAAGAGCTAATTCAAATGTATACATTCCAAATTCCAAACACTGTCCAGGGCCTGGACTCCAGGCTATATATAATAGTATAATATACTATTTACAAGCACAAACTGTTTCAAGAAAAAAAGTTGGTGATAAATATGCAACATTATACATAAATAGTAGTCTCTCTCTCTTTATAATTAAATAGCCAAACTGACATTTTAAGAGATTATATTTACATTTAAGACATTTAATATTTAATCATATTCCGAAAGTATTTCAAACGAAATTATTTAGATTTCATGTAAGAAGTATTTCATGTCTTATAAAATATTGTTAAAGTACTTTCAAGTGTATTCATAGAGTATTTCCAGATTTCGCATGTAACTTCCACTTTTATGCTGATCGACCATATCACCAGAGAACAAGAAAGAAAGTATACAAACATTATTATAGAGATTCCTCAAAACATTTCTGTGAAAGCAATACCAGTGTAGAATAAATAAACTTTAAAAAGCAGAAATAAGTATTTCAGCAGGTATTATTTAATAATATTGGTAATAAACTGACATAAAATCATGTTCCACGCAATTACAGTAGCAATTAAAACGTTGGATTCGTAATTCTAGTAAAAATTAACTTAAAACCATGTGTCGTATGATATAGGTCATATATAAAAATATTTCACCGTTTGTGAACTCTGACCGAGAGTTGACCTATTGACCTGAAATTCAACAGAAAATTGCGCAAGAGCTTTTAATATCTGTATTATGTAAACCTGTTGGTTGAATTTGGTACAGGCATTGCTGAGAAAAACACATAATGTTGTATCTGGTAGAAAAGCGCCTGAATCAGGGCCTTAGAGTCTGAATTTTGAAAAACAGAGTGCAGAATTGGTAAAACACTAACCACCTTTTGTTTTGAAAATTTGTCACATATCATTTGATAGCGCAATCATTCATGCAATTTAAATTGTAGTAAAATTTTCGCGAAATGTTGTGATTACGATTCATTTAATTGAAATTTTGAAATAATGAAATGACAACCACACGACGCCCTACGACTTTTAAATTAACGCCCAAATCCATTAAACACATACATAATATATAATTCAAATAATTCGCGTACTACAAACGTAATAAATGATATTTCAATTCAATGTATTTTAGTCGGCTTATTGACTTAATCTCAAAACATTTATATAACCAATAGATTATTATCAGTTCTATGGCTTAATTTCTGGTTCACATTAGAAATGTTTGCGCTATGCGCTTTTGTTGTACTTAACAAACAAATAAAAGCAATATATTATGCAATTTTAATTTTATATCCTAGTGCAAAATGCAAACGAAATGACGCGTACGCGTTTAACCCCATATGCCCATATTATGAAGCAATAATATACAATTTTATTGAACGTACAAAAGTATATCCGTATTGAGAATTATGTACGTATTTAATCATTTCTGCGTTTACATGGATTAGTGCAGAAAAGAGAGATTCATAAATAAACATCGAAACACGCATGTGATAAGACTATATAAACTGATTACACAAATATCATGATATCATTTGTGTAATACTTATATAATTAAATAGGTTTAAAAGGAAAAATGATAAAGATTAGTTCTATTATATGAATAATTGTATTTGACTAAAATATCTTCCTGTACTAATAATTTCTTCATTTACAAATATTGTAAATCGGATGAAGTGTCCAGGTCAAGTTCTAGAGCCCCACTACTATTCTAGAAACATACCAAAAGAATGAATTTTTCACATGGATCTTTGGAATATTATGTATGTTAAATAGTAGCTTTATTTTTAATTAATAACGTAGTTACGTACCCTCTCAATTCTTCCGCTGCTGCACTTCTACTTTCGAAATTTTTCTTGTAATATGATCGAATAGCACACCACGCCAAACAGCGTAAAAGTATAAGTAGTGGCAAGGACACATAGATCAATAATGGACTAGTGTTAACTCCCAGAGATAATATCAGGTAATGCCAATTACAATGCTCCAATGCAAAACGGGCCGAGTACAAAGGAATGCTGACAATTAGCATGACCACAAACAATACAGACCAACCAAGCCAAATGTTAATGCACTTAGGACGCCTCTGAAATTAAAATACGAAGCGATAAAAATCAGAGATTATTTCTAAATTTTTTTCTTGATCACTCATACCATTAGTATTCCATGACATAAGAAGAGTTGGGTGAACAGATTGCCAAACAGTATAAACAGTCCGGCAAGTATTTGTAGCAAGTTAGTGGCAGACAAAGACGAAATATGAATCATTGACAACAATGCCCAGAGAAGCCATGGTAGCCAGACTCCCTAGCATAAAATGCATGACTTATGTATGATTATGTATTATATTTTTATCTTTACTAAAAACTTCAGTTTGACCAATATATTTACCAACTCCAAACCAGCCAAAACTAGCACCACTTCTCGCTTTGGAACCCGATTGTTGCTAGTCATGATTAACCGGACTGATGTTTTAAGCTGGTGTGATGTTGGAGGCTACGAGACACGAACTAAAAGTGGTTTTATTGAATACTATTTAAAATTAAACTGTAGTTAGATTCGCAAATGGAGAAAAACTAGAACAGTTAGTATTGTTTTTTGATAACTCGCAATTATTTAATATTTTTTTGTGTTTACATGAGTACTACTTTGTTTAGCGTGAGTAATAAATTATGATTTTAAGTCAA
>CM056172.1:26438264-26494305 GCA_029691765.1 Entomobrya proxima | reverse complement strand
AGCAGAAAGCTGTACTAATTTCCTATCTCTCTTTATTAAGAGCTGATTTCATGAAGCCCATCGGAAGCTCCGTGTGCGGTACACTACTGAGACGCAATCCGGATAGTTTTTGCTCATGGATTGTGATCAGCTCTCTACAAACAAACGGCTCTCTACTCTTGAGCTATCCGGTCATTATACTTGCTCACGATCTTCCCTTTCTGCTCAACACTGTGCACAGAGAGCAGAGCAGCGAACTCACAGCCACAATCAAACTAATATACATTTCACTACTGTTTGTCCTCACTTTTTTTGTGTATGATGCACCAGCTGTGGCTCATGCTGCAGCTCTGTACTCTGCTCTGCTCTATGCTATGCTTTTGTGTATGATGCTGCTGCTTTCTGCTATGCTGTGCTCTGTGCTGTGCTCTGTGCTGTGCTCTGTGCTGTGCTGCTCTGTGTAGTGCTCTGCTCTGTGTAGTCAGTGCTCTGCTCTGTGTAGTGCTCTGCTGTTTGCTACGCTCTGTGTGTGTGTATTTCGCGTATGTGTATGCATCTGCATCACTACGCCCCAAAGTAAAATGCGCTTTTGCCATTCAAGCACACAATCAACACATCTGATCATCATATAGGCTTTTATATTGATGGCAGTCTTCTTGCATTTTGTCAGTCTGTTTTGATTAAAGAGTGCTGCGATCAAAAATTAAAACTTAAGTGCTACCTTTATTAAAAATAAAATCAACGCTGCTGTTTCTTTTAAAAAATAAAATCAACGCTGCTGTTTCTTTAAAAAATAAAATCAACGCTGTTGTTTCTTTAAAAAAATAAAATCAACGCTGCTGCTTTTTAAAATAAAATCTACGCTGCTGCATCTTTTTAAAGAAAAGTTTATTTTATGCTGCTAAATTAAAAAACACAAGCTGTGAGTGATTGATAAGAAGGAGAGAGATTGATAAGAAGGAGACAGATTGATAAGAAGGAGACAGATTGATAAGAAGGAGACAGATTGATAAGAAGGAGAGAGATTGAGAAAAAGGAGAGATTGAGAAAAAGGAGAGATTGAGAAAAAGGAGAGATTGATAAGAAGGAGAAAGAAGGAGAGATTGAGAAAAAGGAGAGATTGATAAGAAGGAGAAAGAAGGAGAGATTGATAAGAAGGAGAAAGAAGGAGAGATTGATAAGAAGGAGAGATTGAGAAGAAGGAGAGAGATTGATAAGAAAAAAAGATATTGATAAGAAGGAGAGAGATTGAGAAGAAGGAGAGAGATTGATAAAAAGGAGAGAGATTGATAAAAAGGAGAGAGATTGATAAAAAGGAGAAAGATTGATAAGAAGGAGAGATTGATACGAAGGTGAGATTGATACGAAGGAGAGATTGATAAGAAGGAGACATTGATACGAAGGTGATAGTTATCAGAGATTGGTAACGAGAGTTATCAGAGATTGGTAAGGAGAGTTATCAGAGATTGGTAAGGAGAATTATCAGAGATTGGTTAGGAGTTATATCCTTCAACAATGTCTGCTAATCCAGCAAAAAAAGCAAGAATATCATCTGAGAATGATAGGAGTACTAATGGAGAAAAAGAGAAGAAAGCTGCTAAAGCCGAATACGACAGAAAAAGGCGTGCAAGGTTATCTGATGAATTTAAAAAAGCCGATGCCAAACGTAAGCAAAATGCACGTTCAAATGAAACTGAGGCGGAAGCAGTTCTTCGCAAAAATAAAAGCACCGAACACATGCGACAATTAAGAACGCAACAAAAAAATACTCAAATTAAAAAAATGACAAGTTTAAAGGCACAGGCGGAGGGATGCATGGAAAATGAAAACACAATTACAGAAGATTTTTGTGGAAACATGTCTGAAATTTGCTTTGCCTGCAAAGCCAAGCATTTTGAGGGCGAACCGTATGAATATTTTAAAATCGACAATAATTCAATTCGATGCAAAAAATATAGTCAATGTTGTCAGAAAGGACAAGTTGACCTAACCTCACTTTATAACAAACAGGAACATAGAACATACCCAGATATTTTAAAATCTTTATTGAAAAAGGAGAGTGAGATTGGGAAAAATCTTATGGAGAATATAAGATCTGTTAATAGTTCGTTTGCATACGCTTCAACAGGTGCAAATATTTCTCCACCGCCTGGGTATGGAACATACTGTTTTAGAATTTGCGGTCAAATATATCATCGAACCGGAACTTTGCATCCGGCTGAAGGTGAATCCAGACAATATGCTCAATTATATATTCTTGATACAGGTGAAGCAAATCAAGAAAGAATGAAGCATTCTGCAAATAAGAACGTGGATCCAGCTGTATTTAATATAATAGCTGACTTTATGGAGGCAAACAATGAGCTTGCAAAAAAATATCGAATGTTGCATGAGGTTGAGAAAGAGTCTCAAAGAGACGCAGAAGAGAATGGAAGACCAACAACAGATGTGACAATGGCGATAATTAGCGATGGTAATTACGACAAGCGACGATATAACGCGGCTACCGTAGATGAAGTAGCAATTGTATTCCAAAATAAAGACGGTGAGCCCCCCTTGGAAAGAGATTTGTTGATACACCTTCGTCCAAAACCTGGAGATCCCAACAAAGGCGTGAAAAGGATTGATATTCTAAATATGCATCTTGACGCAATGGCTTATCCGCTCTTATTTCCTTACGGACAGAGAAGCTGGGGCGTAGATTTACATAAAACTACAAAGCAAGGAATGAAGCGATTGACATTAATGGACTACTATTCGTATATATTTTCAATAAGAGACGACTTCAACCCCTTTTTGAATGCTGGAAAATTGACGCAGCAATACTTTGTTGATGCTTACGTAAAAATGGAAGCCAATCGCTTAAGCTACATTGAAAACAATCAAAGTGAATGGAGAGGTGACACCTTAAAAGGGTTTCAAGATTATGTTGCTTCCGAAGCAGAAGCTCAAGGTAAAAAACCTGGCAAGGTAGTTATTTTACCGTCGTCGTTCCAGGGAAGCCCGCGACATATGCAACAGAATTACCAAGATGCTATGGCTATTGTTACACAACATGGCAAGCCAGACCTCTTTGTAACTATCACATGCAATCCAAAGTGGAGAGAGATACAGGAAAATCTGGCACCTTGGCAAAGTGCTGAGCATAGGCCAGATTTAGTTGCTAGAGTGTTTAAGATGAAACTTGACAGAATTCTAAAAGATATTACGAGGAAAGAAGGTGGAATTTTTGGAACTGCAATTGCGTTTGTATATGTAATAGAGTTTCAAAAGCGCGGATTACCTCACGCTCATTTACTTTTGATTCTTGATAAAAACTCAAAACTAGAAACGCCTGAAAAGATTGATAAAGTTGTAAGAGCGGAGATACCTGATCAAACCACGCATCCAAGGCTTTATGAAATCGTTACAAATAATATGGTCCATGGACCGTGTGGTAAAGGCATAAAATCGCCATGTATGAATGGAGACGTTTGTACAAAACATTTTCCAAAGGATTTTCAGGAGAAAACTTTGGGAGGTGAAAATATTTCTGATGGATACCCAAAGTATATGAGAAGAAAGGGGACAGAAGTTAATGTAAAAGGAAAAAACATTGATAATAGATGGATAGTACCCTACAATCCACATCTATTACTGAAATACAATTGCCACATCAATGTGGAAGTTTGCGCATCAATCAAGTGCGTAAAGTACTTATTCAAGTATGTGTACAAAGGACACGACTGCGCCAACGTTGAGATTAAGGAAACAAACACCTTTAGTCATGACGAAGTAAAGAAACACGTTGATTCCAGATATGTCAGCTCACCGGAATCTTCGTGGAGAATATTTGGAAACTCAATGCATGGTCACTCGCATTCAATTGAAAGACTTGCGGTACACCTACCCGGCGAGGAGTACATAGTAATAAAAACGGGTGCTACAAGCGGTACATCTTCTGAAGGGGTGGTGGAAAAGCAAATAGAGCATGCACAGAAAAAGCATACAACTCTGACTGCATGGTACGAGTTAAACAAAGTAAATGAAATTGCACGAGATTTGTATTACTGGCAAATACCTCTACACTTCACGTGGCTTAAATCTGAGGGAAAATGGAAAAACAGAGAAAAAGGATTTAACAAGATCGCAAGAATGTACTCCGTGAGCCCTAAAGACGCAGAGAGGTTTTACTTGCGACTCATCCTTTTGAATGTTAAAGGAGCACAAAGTTTCAAAGATTTAATGACATATGAAGGAATTACATATGAAACATTTCGTGAATCTGCTAAAGCACGTGGTTTATTAGAAGATGACAGCGTATGGCAAAGAACTCTTGACGATGCCATACTTTGTAAAATGCCGAAACAACTTAGACAAGTGTTTGCATATATTTGTGCATTTTGTAATCCAACAGACCCTAAGAAGTTGTGGAATGATAATATTATTGACTTAACAGAAGACTTCTGTTACAAGCTTCATCAAAGTAATGGCGAATGTCGAAACTGTGAGTTGTATGCTTTGAAAGATCTTAAGCAATATTTGGTTTTGCTTGGAGCTACTTTGGATCAGTTTGGATTGCCAGAGCCTCCTATTAACCTGCCAGATATTGATAGTGATTCAATTAACGTAGAGTTTGAACAAAATGAGGCTAATCGAATGATAAATACGTTGAATCTGGAGCAGAAAAATGCTTTTGATTCCGTGATACTTGCAATTAACGATCAAACACTTGGATCCAAGTGTTTTTTCTTAGATGGACCTGGCGGAAGCGGTAAAACATATTTGTACAAAACTTTACTGCATTATTTGAAAGGCAGAAAGCTTATTGTCTTACCAACTGCGTCGACAGGAATTGCAGCAAATTTGTTAAGTGGGGGTAGAACTTTCCATTCATTATTTAAATTGGGAATACCAATTACAGAGAAAACTGTAGCTGGCATTAAATCCAATTCTCAATTGGCTGATTTGATTCGCAATGCAATATTGATAATTATTGATGAATGCACAATGGCATCGAGTCACGCAATGGATGCAATAGACAGATGTTTAAGAGAACTGATGGAGTGCCAGGGAGGTAAAGATGTTCCATTTGGAGGCAAAGTGATTTTAATGGGAGGAGATTTCCGACAATGTCTTGCAATTATTCCACATGCTAAGAGATCTGCAATTGTTCAAGGAAGTCTAAAATACAGTGTCAGTTGGGACAGTTTCAAACGACTGGCTTTGCATAACAATGTTAGATCTGTCGATTTGGAATACAGCGAATGGTTACTAAGATTGGGAAACGGTAGCCTGTCTAACGAGTATGGATTGGGAGATGATGTAATTGAAATACCAAATCATATGGTATGTAATGATTCAATTATACAAAAAGTGTATGGGGATAGAATAAGCATTGATAATGTGAAACATATGTCAAAGCGAGCAATTTTGTGTCCAAAAAACTCTAGCGTTGATAAAATCAACGACGAAATTCTTGGTTTGATTGACGGAGATGAATATACTTACAAAAGTATCGACAAAATTGACTGTAACGATGGAACAGACTTTCCAACTGAATTTGTCAATAGTCTTACTCCGTCCGGAATGCCACCACACAATTTGAAATTAAAATTGGGTGCAGTAATCATGTTGTTGAGAAATTTGAATACTAAGGAGGGATTGTGCAACGGTACGAGACTTTTTGTTACCGGATTGCAAACGAATTTGATTAAAGCCGAAGTGCTTACGGGATCTGCAGAAGGAAATGAAGTACTCATTCCTCGAATTGACTTATCCCCTACTGGTACAGGATTGCCATTTAAACTTACAAGAAGACAATTTCCTGTAAGAGTGGCTTTCGCTATGACCATTAATAAGTCGCAAGGGCAGACATTGGATAAAGTCGGAATTTATTTACCAGAGCCAGTATTTGGACATGGTCAACTTTATGTTGCATTTTCAAGAGTCAGACGTTCAGAAGATGTTATAGTTAAGATTGACGACACACAAGAACAAGGAAAGCTACTTGAAGATTCTGATGCAATATTTACAAGAAATGTTGTTTATCATGAGATATTTTAAAGAGGATGTGTTCTGATTCGCAATGACATATGTAGATATGTATATATTTTATTAGCAAATAAGTTTTCGGAAATAATTTGTCAGAGTTACTTGATCTAGAAGAACATGTAATGTTGAGGTTCATCGGTTCCATCTGTCTTTGTATCTGCATTGTGATTTTGGTGGTTGGGTTGGCTTTGTACAATTCAGGGGCTATTAATGAGCTATAAATTGTCTTAAACGGCACCACTGAACATGGCCACTGCCAAATACTACCCCTTATTCACATGCAGTTCAAGCAGTGGGGCGTTGATCTTAATGAACATGAATTTTAAAAAATGAAATTTTAGTGAAGTTGGAAGACGAACAGAGCTCTCTTTGTATCTTTGGTTCGTGAAGCCAGCGGTGGCTTTTGTAAATGTACCGCCTGTGCCTTCTGGAGAAGGCCCGTGGGGCAACACACAGAGGAGGGTCCACGTCCCTTGCCCTGGGTAATTCATCTGAATGATTCTAGCATTCAAATGAATTAGCTGATGCCTCTGTATAATATTTGGGAAAAGTCTTCGTGAATATCAGTCATCATACTAGCGTGGGCGAAGCCACGGGCCTTGCTAGTGCAATACAAAGCAGTAGTACATAATAGACAGAGAACAGCAGTGCATACTCTGCACTGCAGTAAAGGGCGGCGCAGCAGTGTACGGACAGCTGTATGCAGTGTGTAGAGAAGTTCAGCGTAGTAAAGAGCAGAGCAGTTGTATTTCATCAGCATCACACTACAGCCACAGCCTTTCAACAAACACTTGCGCTTCTTACTTTTTATTTGATCCATAATTATTTCAGTAATTTACAACGCTCATGCAAATTCTCAAAAGTAATTGTTCGTGCGACCGCAGAAAATCTGATCAAAGTTGACATTTTAGGTGTTTTACGACCCTGTTAGCTGTGACAAGCCATTTCAACCCGGTAAATGAGAATAGAAGCATAGAACATCAGACTACTGAATGCATGTGACAGTTTTGTAACATAAATTCAGGTAAACTGGATATTCTCCACTCGATAAGTACTTCTGATTGTACGTTATAGAACACCTTATCAAAGGGGACAATTTTTAGGTTTTTTACGATCCGGTTAGCTGTGACGAGCCATTTTAACCTGGTAAATGTCAAAAGAAGTAGTGAACATCTGAGTACTGAATGCATGTGACAGTTTTGTAACATAAATTCAGGTAAATTGGATATTCTCCAGTCGATAAGTACTTCTGATTGTACGTTATAGAACATCTTATCAAAGTGGAAAAGTTTTGGCATTTTACGATCCTGTGAGCTGTGAAAAGCCATTTCAACCCGGTAAATGTCAAAAAAGTAGTGAACATCCGATTGCTGAATGCATGTGATAATTTGGTAACATAAATTCAGGTAAATTGGATATTCTCCACTCGATAAGTACTTCTGATTGTACGTTATAGAACACCTTATCAAAGGGGACAATTTTTAGGTCTTTTACGATCCTGTTAGCTGTGACAAGACATTTCAACCCGGTAAATGAGAGTAGAAGTAGCGAACATCTGACTACTGAATGCATGTGACAGTTTCGTAACATAAATTCAGGTAAATTGGATATTCTCCACTCGATAAGTACTTCTGATTGTACGTTATAGAACATCTTATCAAAGTGGACAATTTTTAGGCATTTCACGATCCTGTTAGCTGTGACAAGCCATTTCAACCCGGTAAATGAGAGTAGAAGTAGTGAACATCTGACTATTGAATGCATGTGATAATTTTGTAACATAAATTCAGGTTGATTGGATATTCTCCACTCGATAAGTACTTCTGATTGTACGTTATAGAACACCTTATCAAAGGGGACAATTTTTAGGTCTTTTACGATCCTGTTAGCTGTGACAAGACATTTCAACCCGGTAAATGAGAGTAGAAGTAGCGAACATCTGACTACTGAATGCATGTGACAGTTTCGTAACATAAATTTAGGTTAATCGAATATTCTTCATTCGATACGTATTTCTGATTGTACGCAATAGAAAAATACCAAAATGAACATTTGTAGGGGTTTTACTATTTCCATGAGCTATGCATGAAAGTTTCATACATAGCACAAGGCTTTCCCGAAAATATTTTTAACCATGCACCTTATAGGTGCATATTGCATTGATAGAAATCACCGGATCTCTTACCACTACTACCTTAAATTAACAGACTGCGGATTACCTCAAATTAACAGACTGGCAACTGCCTCAAATTAACAGACTGGCAACTGCCTCAAATTAACAGACTGGCAACTGCCTCAAATTAACAGACTGGCAACTGCCTCAAATTAACAGACTGGCAACTGCCTCAAATTAACAGACTGCGGATTACCTCAAATTAACAGACTGGCAACTGCCTCAAATTAACAGACTGGCAACTGCCTCAAATTAACAGACTGGCAACTGCCTCAAATTAACAGACTGGCAACTGCCTCAAATTAACAGACTGAGAACTATTCCAAATTAGCAGACTGAGAACTACCTCAAATTAACAGACTGAGAACTACCTCAAATTAACAGACTGAGAACTACCTCAAATTAACAGACTGAGAACTACCTCAAATTAACAGACTGAGAACTACCTCAAATTAACAGACTGAGAACTACCTCAAATTAACAGACTGAGAACTACCTCAAATTAACAGACTGAGAACTACCTCAAATTAACAGACTGAGAACTACCTCAAATTAACAGACTGAGAACTACCTCAAATTAACAGACTGAGAACTACCTCAAATTTACAGACTGAGAACTACCTCAGATTAACAGACTGAGAACTACCTCAAATTAACAGACTGAGAACTACCTCAAATTAACAGACTGAGAACTACCTCAAATTAACAGACTGAGAACTACCTCAAATTAACAGACTGAGAACTACCTCAAATTAACAGACTGAGAACTACCTCAAATTAACAGACTGAGAACTACCTCAAATTAACAGACTGAGAACTACCTCAAATTAACAGACTGAGAACTACCTCAAATTAACAGACTGAGAACTACCTCAAATTAACAGACTGAGAACTACCTCAAATTAACAGTCTGACCTAACCTAACCTACTTCAAATTTACACTATTTGTGTGTACCTTACTTTTGATTTTGGGATCCCGATGTAGTGCATTTCTTTGTGAGAGTTTGCGAGATACTGTGCACATTATTAGCTAGCATAGCTAGCTGGCCCCCTTCTAGTAAGGTTTTAACACTAGGTCTTATTCCTTGCACGGCGCTGTCAAACACTGACACTTTGGTCCAGAAAAACCGTTACCTTGGTAAGGCTTCAGAGAATGACCATTTCCCATTAGATTGTCAATTATTTGTTTTTGGTCACGTCGATAGGAATATCTTCCATGACATACTATTTCATCAAGCACTCCTGGTGGCGGTGTGAATGGTAGTTCATTTTCTGTTGTCAAGTCAGTTTTCTCGCAAATCATGTATAGCGCAACTAATTTAAACATAAAATATGCTAACAGAGGAGTAGATAATATACCATTGCCTTTTATTAATCCAATTACACTGACAAAACATGTAATCACTAAGCACACTAGTGTACAATAGATCCAGAATTTTGCCATTTTTACTGTTTCACTTTTAGGTTGGTTCTAAAAAGAGATTAAACTTCTTAGAACAGATGGCTAGGAATAACATATATATGCATATAATTAAAGTTAGCTAAATATCACAATAGCTTACCGAATGAACGCACTGAACTAGCACCACTGCCGTCAAATTTACAATGAGACCTGCAAGAATGACCAACACTAGTAACCCTAATAACGGCCAATAATTTTTAGTGGTTTCAGTGAGATTTGACTTTTCATCTACTGCGTCTGCCCAGTTGTTTGAATACAAAACAGGCCAAAGAATCAGTAAAGTCAAGTAGATAACTGTGCATGTTGTAAACGCTACATCTAAGTACCCGATTACTTTCACTTTTCTGGCGTTCTTGTCAACAACAACAGTAGGCCGCCGATCTTCTTCTGTATTTTGATTATACATTTTGCTTGAATTTTATTAATTTAATCTTGGGTTATTGATCGTATTTTTTCTGTACTATAAACTATTTCAACTGCGTATTTTTCATGAAGTAAGAAAAGTTTTGTAAAAGAGACATACATACAGGCTGACTAATACTGAACCGGAAAGTAAATTTTGCTAAGTTTTCGTACTAAATGCATTTAGGTACCTTAATGTGTTTTTAGTTTTGGTTAAATCTGTTTATCACGTGAGTAGTCTACGACTTGTTTCCCTGTAGATTTGAAAACAACTTTTAATAAGCAAAATTTATTTTTGGAAGGAAATGCTGTCTGAAAACGGTTTTGAAGTAAAAACAGGGTTTCTAAAAAGTTGGATTTAAGGCATTCGTAAAAGCAATGGAGTTCATCCTGCTTTTACAGCGTAATAGTAATAAGCAACAGTTTTGTTGGTCAGATCTGTTCAATTTCAAGCACTGCTTCAGCTGCTGTTTGTCGTTCAGCATCAGGTTTCTACCGAATCTCATCGATTAAACACTTTGGGCTTAGTGATTGCCATTACAAGCACATGTCGTTGAACTTTCTCTTCTGTTTAGTGCGTCATGTTGTTTATACTTTCTCTCATAAAAATCATCATCATCACACTCGTGCACTTACTTCCTTTACAAAATATGTTATAACGTCCTTATGCAATGCAAAAACTATTTACGTTACTCAGTACCTACTTTATCGTTGTGTCGAAACTTAGTTTGTACAAATTTATTTTTCGGTAATTTCACTTACATAATTTTCTATATGCAAAAACGGATATTATAATAACAAAACAAGTCCATGCAATAATTACAGCTATTCCTGGCCAAACAAGTGGTTGAGTCCAGGTCATTCCACGAACTGTTACCGAACGAAGTGACTGAGTTGGGATATAAGTGGGCAACATTTTTCCAAATATCTTCCAAAATGGAAACATAAATTCCGTTGGAAATACTGCTCCACCGTAAAGAAACAGCAAAGGTGTGAGGAAACATTCCACGATCATTCCACGAATTTCATCCCGACAAAGAATGCCATTTAGCAAACCTTATTAAAAAAAAGTTTGGATATATTTTGTTGCAACTTTGATAAATTATGGTTAAATATAAACTATTTTTATATTCCGCTTACCTAGTCCAGCACTGCATATTCCACAAAGCATACAGAATACAAAAAAGAGTATCATAGAGCCTTGAATAACAAATTTGAACACAAAGTGAAGGATAACAGTCCATATTATAACTTGTCCGACTGTGACTAATCCCTGGGTTACTAAATGGCTAAGCATTAGCTCTGCAGTTGATAGACCAGCACAGCGAGCCCGGCTTAGAGTCCCCTTTTTGTAATCTATAAAAACAAAACATTTTATAAAATATCTCGTTTGATCCAAATGTGAAGGCTGTGGGCAATAATTTTTTTTATACCTGCTATAAATACCAAGGCAGTAAGACCTGATATCATTAATTTAAGGGAGCTGATTATTATTCCTGGTAGCATGTAAGAGGCATAGTCGTCTTCGTATGTTCCATATACCGGTGGACGATACTTAAGTATGAGAAAAAAGTCAAATATAAGTTTCTCTAATATAATAGACTTAACTATTATAATTGAATTTGACAAAAGTAATAATTTGTACCTCCAATGGCAATACCATATCTTTTCCATCAATCTCACATGACACAACTACCTGCTGCAAGTAATTCATGAAGGATTCATAAATGTGTCTGACCATTAAAAAGGATGCGACGTATTCTATAAGAAAATATGTTCAAAAAGTTATTTAAAATATTTTATTTTAAATTTCATATTCTTAGCTGACAACGCTTACGGGAGTGGTCCAAATGAACATGTATTTTCGATCCATCAAGGGTATCGTTATACGCAAACCGCCTGGAAATGGCCAGGTCCAAAGAATGTCGAGAGTAATTTTCTGGGAACATCACATAGCCCCATGCTTTTCCTGAGTGGACACCAGTTAAAGCTTCTTCTTCGGAATTGTAAGAATCCTAGTATTTTTGCGGTTTTATTAAAACCTTACAGTTAGTATTTGATTGGCATGTAATTTTTCGTCTGCAAAAAATCTTTGGTTTGCTGCATTTTTTAGGCAATCCTTCGCAAATGGAAAATAATTGTAGAATTTCCGGAAATGGATGATTTTTTGAAGTAAAGGCATGATTTAGTGTAAATATTGGAAATTCGGCATTCGCTTAAGCAAATGTATAGTGTGCTAGTAACGCGATTTTCCTACATTTTTACATAGTATTACTTAAGAAAGGGTTAGTTTGTCACAGAGTTAGAGAAAGGTTAGCGCTGCGGTGCGTGTGCTAGAATCAGAAGCTAACTGCCGAGATCTTCAACGGGTGATTAGGATTTAATGTTTGAGCGTATGATTATTGTCAAGATCTTAGCGTTAAAATAGGCTAGAAATAATATGTTTGTATGAAAAATGTATTGTATGATTTTATGAATGCGTGTGTGTATCAGATTGCCCTGAAAATCATGGTAAATAGAGTAAGCTAGAGTAGCCAGACTGCGAGGGAGTCAGCGACGGGACGGAGCCAAGCAGTCTGTAACGGACAAATATTGAAGAAAAAGTGAGAAGTTGAGCGAGCCGTCCGTTCATGATCAAGTGTGCACAAGTCTGCGAAAAAGAGAACTGCCGAAAATTGAAGCTGAGTCCGTGTCCTCAGGAATAATTTTAAAATTGCCATTTAAATTGTAGAATTAATTATTTGTGACATTGTAAATGGTGGTTAACTCCGTAATAAAGCCACGGGCAATTAAAAGAAGTGATTATTAATAGATTCTTGTGTTTTCTGCTGTTTGATTAGTACTCGGTGAGAAGTGCGCGTCATAGACAGGTCATCAGTAGTGTAAGAACACTGGAGGAATTGAGTTAGTAGGCTTCATTAAAAACCAATCAACTCCGCACAGACAAGCCTTTAGAAAAGGCAATAATATTCAGTCTAATAGCTCTCCCAACTTGACCAAAGGGATTTTTCGCACGGTGACTACGTGAAGGATCCCTATCATTCGGTACCAAGAAAAAGAGGGTATGCAGTAGACCGATAAACTGTGTACCCCACAACAATTATCATCGCAGAAAGAATAAAGTGGGATGAAAACACCAGCTTCTGAAAAGACCTTTCACAGGATTGACGAGTACAGCGAAAAAAACTTAAAAACTGAAATAATATAATATTATTGAGTGCGTAGCACGCACTGCAATGCCGAGTTGAAGAAAAATATCTTTCCAAACCTTTTTAGCAACTGTTCACAGATCTTCAAAGACTGGTCAATTATTTTGTTCTAACACCTGCGCAAACGCATTTATATAAAAGCATGAGTGTTTGAGCCTTACACGACGGGATGGACGACTTCCAGTTAGCATTTTAATGACATTCAGGTCAAAACAATTACATGTGGTAAGGCACTTAGTAACTTATTACAAAAGCACCACCGAAACCTAATAGAAATACAAGCCAACATGGATTGAAGGTATGAGCCCAAGACAAAATTACTACAATATCTGCATACAGCATAATATGACATATGTCTTCAGATACCAAACACACACTGACTGACTTCCTGTGACAAGATACACTTTTCCGCAAGTAGTATGGAAGAATGTAGGTAACTCAATTTAGTGCACATTCCTAAATCATGCCTTTACTTCAAAAAATCATTCATTTCCGGAAACTCTACAATTATTTTCCATTTGCGAAGGATTGCCTAAAAAATGCAGCAAACCAAAGATTTTTTGCAGACAAATAAAATATTGCCTATTTGATTTAAGACGTATTGATAATTTAGGAGTGTTGTTACTTTACCAATTCAAACAAGTCACTAGATGCAAGCGCGTTTAAATATTTGCAACTTAACGCCGACAAATCACATGAATTAGTTGCCTGACTCTGAGCATTGCATGTTAATGTCCAATTATCCAGCTCATTATTGACGATTCCCAAATGTAGGTTCTTCATATTCGAGCCAAGAGTTAGCAAAGTAATACTTCCTTGGATTGCAGGTACAAATAAGATGAATATAAAGAACCTAATTCGTTTTAAATGTTAAAAAGTTGTGGTTAATTTACTAGAATGTTGCATTAAAAATAAGCTTAAAAAGAAAGGCTTACGCAGGAGCTCGAAGAAATGTTGTCAGCATCACCGTTGCCAATCCATAAATTCTTTCACAGGAATTGAGAATTTCAGATTTGCATATTTTACTTCCAGTTCCTTGACTTGGAACAGAAACGTTTTCTAACGCTGTGCTGTTGCCCAGCTCACAATCAAAGCTTTCCGTTGTTCTAAAAACACCTTGCATGCGCTTCTGTTCCTTTTGACTTTCTGCTACGTTTAGAGTATTGTTATTGTTGTTATATCCTTTTGACTTGAAAATCACTTTGCTAACTGCCGGTGTAGAGTCGGGAGATTTTCCTAAAATTTTCAATGTAGCTTCATCTTTTCTACACAATTGCACAACCACTGACTCTAGCAAATCACAGTTGTAATGATAGAGTAAATTTGTTGGTGAATCTTCAACAAGAAGACGACCTTGTCGCATAACGCCAATCTAAAAATTGCGTGGAATTTTAAAATCATCTATTAAAATCCTTCATCATATTTACATAATTAGTAGCATTACTAAACAATGAAAATACCGTGTTTGATAAACGAGCTTCTTCAATATAGTGTGTGGTAATGATTATTGTAGTTCCCAAAGTGCTAACCATACTGTACAAATGGTTCCAGATGCTAAAATCATCATTCATATTACATATAAAATCGTTTTCGTAATATTTTGCTGTGTTTCGAATTTTTCAAAAGTTTGCTTACTTTCGGCGTAGCAAAGGATCTAGTCCAACTGTCTGAAAAATTTGTAAACATTTTAGTGTTATTGAATTATTTTGGCAAATTACTTGCATTTGAATTATTTCTAAATCCGAAAGTACTTCAAGTTTCAAATTAACACTTACCGGTTCGTCAAGTATCAGTAGTTCAGGACTATGAATCAATGCAAGAGCTAGAGATGCTCTTCGTTGCTGACCACCACTAAAGCATTGCAATAAATTGGGGCATTATGCAACACAATCTCAACTTTCTACGAAAACTGTACGCTATATAGTTGATAGTGCCACGAAACAAAACATTACCTTAGATTTTTAATAAGCTTAAATTGGGTAGGCAGTTCAAGAAGCTGGTTAAGAAAGCCCCATCTCTTTGATATTTCCGCTTTTTCCATGTTATATAATCTGCCGTAAAATCGTATTACTTCTTGGATGGATAAGTAGTCATATAAAGCAAGATCCTGGTAAATGAATGTTAAGTTATTTTTACTATAATTTGTTTCAAAATTCTAAGGCAAAAACTTAATCTTTTCAATGAACCTGTGGCATGTATCCTAATTTCCGACCAGGAATACCGCTTTCTCTTGTACCTGGCTTTTTGCCAAAAACTAGCAATTCTCCAGAATCCCATTCTTTAACTCCTACTATGCAAGAAAGCACGGTGGTTTTACCACATCCACTGGACCCCAAGAGTCCGTAACTACGTTTTAATTACAATGCAGAAGCCTGTTTGAATATCAGTTCAAAAACTTTAATTAATTAATTTGTAAACAGTCTTACATGGTTCCCTTGCGCACGTTCATTGAAAGATTTTGTAAAATTGGTGGCCCATCATCGTAACGTTTGCACACGTTTCTAAGGTATACTGCACAATTCCTGTAAAGTTCCTCTTGTAAGCAGTGAACAACTTGATTAACAATTTGTGGCTGATTATTTGCCACCGGTGACAAATGTTCAGGGTTTTGAATGCACTCCATTTAAAAAACTTTTAACGACGTTATACTAACCAAAAAGTGCAAAATTGCATGAGCCACACCCATAAGTTTGAGTATTGAACTAACAGCCGTTTTTGGTAAGTACCGCTTTGAGTTCTTTCCAGAAATGAATCCTGATGAAGAAATTTTCACAATATTTTAATTGAACCCAAAAACATAGAGCTTAAAACACATAGCCGTCTGCTGATTTTTTATATTAAATATTTACGCTCTTGAAAAGACTAATATTTTTTGATAATACTCCTGATAGTGATGACGTGCCCACTTCATGTACAATTTACAATTGTATATAATTTTCAACCAGCATCCGTGAATTAAATCTGGTCAAATTGCTAATTGGTATAGTTTACCCCAGAAAAAATGCTATGTAGTAAAATCAACTCTTGGCTCTCAAGCACGTGTGGCTAGACAGCCTACGGTACGAACCGCGTGGGAAAGTTCACGCCAATTTGTTTTCACCAAATTTGAACAAAGTGGTTGTCTCTTAGGTACAAACAACACTTGTTACTCATGTATAGAGACAGAGATTATATGCACCTAAAACCCTCAAAATAGGCGCATATATATGCTCCTAAAAATTTGAAAATATGCAGCTAAATATGCACTTAAAAATCGAATTTTATGGCAAAATCTGAATATTTTGGAAGAAAAAATTGGTCGATTTTAGAAACCAGGTCTTAATTAACTGTTTTGTACCAGTTTTGCTATAATTTTTAATAGATCGGGGGTTGTAACCAATTTCTTCATTTATAGTTCGCTGATTCTATCAGCAACGTTTTCGTCAGTTTCGTGTGTTTTACAAAATATGCAGTATTACCCCGAAAATATGCATTTAAGGGAACAAAAATTTGTCTTACTTTCAAAAAATGCAACAATTTTCCGCACAAAATACAAATTTTAAAACCAAAAATGCGTTTTGGCAAGCAGAAATTCAACTTTTTCCCACAAAATATGCACTTTTTGCGATTTTTTTTTCAAAATCACAAAAATGACCAAATATGACCGTGCATATGCAATATGCGCTTAAAATCCAAAATATGCAAAATATGCAACTACAACATGGGCTTAAAAGAATCCTTTGGATGTGATTCGGATACATCCGGAAGCTTAGGGTCACAGGACTCTTTACAAAAAATATGCACTTGCATAGAATCTCTGTCTCTACTCATGTAATGAACTAGGTACAGTGGTACAGACGTAAACATGTTTTTGATTAGGTACTTAATTAAGCGTCTGTGTATGTCTGTCCATTGACGTACTACAAAAAAATGTGATTCAGATATAATTACAAATTGACTTTGAATTCCAGATACATAGTATTACAACATCGATAACATGTTTTGCACAAGCTCATTAAAAATTTTAAGGTACACGGATGTCGTCAAATCGCCGAAAGGTATTCATTTATTATAAACGAGTAAGTTTGCCCGCCACACTTGTGGCGCGTCTAGACTGCTCGTTATTCTTTCAAAAACACTAATTTTGTGCGTCAGCAACAAAATAATTTTTGTAAAAAAATGTACACGAACAGCACAAATAAATGATCATTGAAAGGGATGAATGGTAGTGATTTGTTTTTGATCAGCTGTCAACGTGAAGTTTTATAGTGCGCCACGGTTATGGGGTAATGGAATACTCGATGGCATGAGGTGAGTGAAAGAGAAGGTCAGTAGGTGGCGCGATGGCATGCATTTGGTTTGCTGTGCTGCGTCAGGCGATGCGTAGCTCAAGCAGGCATTCTACAAACAGGGAGAGAGGCCGCTTGCTTGAACGTAAGCGGAACGTAAGCAGCCAGCAAACCATGTTCAATCCTGATCAAAAGTGCACACAGACACATTCTCTTCTGAATTAGTATTAGTAATTTTTGAATTAAGGCTGCTATGATTAAGCATTAAATGACGGCAGCAAATTTATTAGAATGTGAATTTTTACGGACAACAGTATTCCCATACTCATGTTTTGTTTGGGATTACTTGATTCTTGGTTGATACAGTATTGAAATTAATATTAATTTAAATTTGTTTTGAATGCAATTAAATGAGAAATACACACATATTTGCACCACATTCATCTTTTCTAGCCGTGCATGAATTACAAAAGCTACCATTCTTACAGATTTTTTTTTCAAGCGACCAAGGAAAACTTTTGATCCGCACATCTATTCGAAATCAAGGAAAACTATTTTTACTGGACTCTCAAGTAGAAAATATAGTGGACGATTCATATGAAGCAATCAGTATCCCAACTACTTGCTTTGCAAAAAATTCCTCACGCAATTTAGAAATATTACTTTAAATAGAGTAAGAATTATGGATATTATCAAACAGTCGGACAGGATAAGTCACTCAAACTGGGCGGAAAAGCAAATGCAAAATGAAACGAAAACATAAAATTGTACACTATTATTAGCAGATTACCCTTTTGAATGCTAATTTATAATTTAAAACGTGCTCATGTGGTGATGAACTTGCTTAATATGGTTCCGTGTTACTCTACTGTCCACTGACGTCATGACCTTGACGTGAGCATTGTTTTATTAACTCAAAAGCAAGATTTATTTTAGTGTAAATGTACAACTTTATTGCATGTTAAACATGAGTATAAAGTGTTAATTAACTTCCCCGCAGTCTTGTTACAAGTACATTTGAAGCCTTTAAATTTACTACTTTAAGCTCACCTTTTCTAATTAAAACCAGAAAACGCCAGAGTAGTTCTCTTCTGGAAAATCTTACTACCAGTTTTTCAAATGCCACATTTGGCTTATGAGAATTGTCTGGATACAGATTCATGACTTCATGACAATCATTACCTGTTTCTTATTTCTTAAAAATGGAATAGTAAAAAATCACGCACAATAAGATTAGATAATAAGATTTTTATTAATTGTTTATTCACTCGTATTTCTTTTTCTTTTAGCACCCCTTCTTTCAAACTCATTATCTTCCACCACCAAATCCAAAATACATTTAAATCCCTTCATCTTCTCCTCACAGTTTTGCACACTCCAAGTTTCCAAATACATTTCCAATCGTTCCGCAGTATTTCTCATTTTACTCCACGCTTCCGCCAACTTTTCATTGTCCAATTTAAACCCATTTTTAAAGTGAATCGGATGTAGGAAATAAACTGGCGTTTTCACCCCATAGCTCTTTTGTTCCTTGACTTCTTCCTGTAGTGTTTTTTGAAAGGACTCATCCTGGAACAACTTTTTCTCATGGTCTCCCAACGGTGATCCCAACCGCTTGAATGTCAACTGATGTTGACTATCGCCCTTTTTAACCGTAATAACTTGTCCATCTCGAGGATTAAGAATGCAAGCGTAATTTTTACAATTTTGGAGATAAATACTAAAGAAACGAAAGAAACCACACGTCAGCCTTATCACGTTTTTCACAAACTTGGCTTTCACAGCCTCCTCTGTCAAATGACAACTCTCCATCCAATCTGAAGTCATGGGAAATCCCGGGTCCAACAACCGATCCACTGTGATTTACCTTGTTCCAACCTAACCCATGTTAAAAACTCGAAATTAAAAGCCACTCAATGAGACTAGTACCATTCGATAGAAGACGATTCGGTCTATATCCCAGAAAAAACCGCATGTTGGAGCGTTGCCTTGTTCTCGAGATATAGAGGTTTTAAGGTGGGATCCGATGGGGTCAGGGGTCCCAACTGTAAAATAATTTGTTTAAATTTGTTAAAACAGACACACATAAATACTTTGGATGTTAGTTTTGTGTCATATATGTCTATTTCACACAAAATTAGAATGTTTTAAAATGAATTTTCATGAAAATGGGACCCTTGGTCCCAACGGACCCCAACGGACCCCATCTTTGATCCTCTATATCTCGAGAACAAGGCAACGCTCCAACATGCGGTTTTTTCTGGGTTATAGGCGGAATCGTCTTCTATCGATTGGTACTAGTCTCATTGAGTGGCTTTACCTTCGAGTTTTTAACATTGACTAGATTGGAACAAAATCCTCACTTTTGAATCACAGTGCGATCAGATAAATTTCTGTCGAAAGGCTTCTTCATAATTTTCTTGGCTGAAGGAATTACATTATTCTTCACCGCGTAAAATATCACAAGCCATTCCAAGACTGCAGGTACTGGAGCCATGAATGTTCCTGTCGTTGTGACCATTTCCTTTTGAAGCGGCACCCCATTCACCTTAGCCCAGTACAACACCAAGGTCATCAGTCCTTTGACACGAGGATCTGGACTGACTAGTTGACTCATCAGTTGACAAGCTTGCGCTTCCGTGTAAATGAATCCGGAGTCTACTAAACTAAACTGAAGTCCAGTCTGGCCATCCAAATATGTATAGCCATGAGGTTCCCTTAAATTCTCATCAAAATCTTGGTCTTCTTTCAATTTTATAAAGTTTGCTCCAAAACTTTCAAACAACTTGGAATAGAAATCGGCCGAGGTAGCTAACTGAAGTTGCTTATCATGACGAACAAATATTAAAAGTTCATTCGTTCCCAAGGATCTTAGTCTTAAGTACCGGTGTCGAAACAGAAATAATTTACATCCTGTAAGCTTTTGCTCCAAACACTTCTGAACCCTTTCCATTAGATTCAGCACCTGAAGGTACTGTTCCTTAGGAATTTCAACAGATTTCATAATATCTTTAAAGTCTTGAATTAGTTTGGCTTCTAGAGACATTGGACGACCTGTCCTTTTACTAAGCTCATGATTATTTTGGGACACTGGCAAAGACAGAGGAACTTCTATTGGTGTCAGTTGGCCTGGCGGATCGGGGTTGGAATTGGGAGTTTGATGAATTTTGATGTCTTTTACATAAGGTCGGAATATCCAGGGAAGTATGCATTGACCTTTAAATTGTAAAATACCATTTTAATTAGCTACAATTACCAAATTAAACTGTATATAATTTGGCGTAAAGCTGCTCTTCAACTTCAAAATTTTGAATCTCTTTCCCCTGGTATAACACAAATCGAAGAGGTTTCACTTTTAGGAGCTCCCATCACGGAGGGTTGTTTTGATCAGGCCCTGACGAAGAAACTTGAAGAACTAAAGCTTCTCTTTAGTCGCCTCAAAGAAATTCGTTTGTCGCATATTGCCTACTATCTATTGAGGAACTGCTTAGCTATCCCAAAACTGCAGTATCTTTTGAGAACCTCCCCAGTATGGAAACACCAAGATATAATTGCTCGATTTGATGAAGCAATATGCAATGCTATGCAGTCTTTGTTTAACACCGAACTCAACCCCCAAGAATACCTTCAAGCTTCGCTCCCGGTACGCCTCGGTGGAATTGGAATCCGAAGAGTTGAGGATGTTGCCCTTCCCGCATTTCTCTCGTCAATTTATGCTGTCTCTAAACTTGTCAATTCTGTTCTCAATTTACCAATTGTTGACAAGCCACAGATTGCATGCTTTGACGAAGCGATCAGTGCATGGAACGCAATTAATCCTCAATTACCTCCAGCTCCAGCCTTCCAACGCAATTGGGATAACATTAATTTACTACGATTACAAGGAGAATTACATGCCCAAAGCGACCACTCCAAAGCGATTCAGTTGGCGCTATTGAAACCCGAGTCCAATGCTTGGCTATCTGCTCTACCCTCCCGTTCAATTGGCACCCTTCTTGACAATAACTCCTTCCGCATAGCTATTGGACTGCGTCTAGGGCTTAAAATTTGTAAAAGTCATACTTGTGTTTGTGGTGAATACGTTTCGGAATACGGATTACATGGACTTAGTTGTGCTAAGAGTGCTGGAAGACACAGTCGTCACCAAGAATTAAATAACATTATTCACAGGGCTTTATCTTCCGCTAAAATACCAAACCGTTTGGAACCTGTTGGTCTTTACCGCAATGACGGAAAACGTGCCGATGGAATTACCCTTATTCCATGGTCAAAAGGTAAATGCCTTGTTTGGGATGCTACCTGCCATGATACTCTAGCTCCCTCTCACCTCAAGGACTCTACCAAAGAACCGGGTTTAATCGCAAAAAATGCAGCTAAAGAGAAAAGACGAAAGTACAAAGATGCCATTGATGACATTATTTTCCTTCCGTTTGCTGTTGAAACAATGGGCCCCTGGGATGATGAAGCAATGGAATTTATTAAGTGTTTAGGAGGTTTAATCACGTCTCTATCCGGTGAATCCAGATCTCGCAGTTTTCTAATCCAAAGAATTAGCCTTGCAATTCAAAGAGGGAACGCTATTTCTGTGATGGGGACTTTCCCTGCCACGGATACTTTTTCGGAAATTTTTTATTTATTAGATTAGATTTAAGTCAACCCTAACTGTTATTTTCCTTGAGTGTGAAATGTTTTTCCAATAAAGACGTTATTTCATTTGGCGTAAAGTAAAACCATCTTACGTTCTATTTCCATGTACTCTGATAACCGACGCACCTCAAATGATCGACCCTCAATCTGTCCATGGCCAGCTCCCAGAGCAGCAAAAATTCCTTCCACTTTTAGCCTGTAAATAAATAACCATAAAATTAATTAATCATTTAGCTTCATTCAACACCAAACTTGAAATCGGTTACCGGTTCATAACCCAAATACTAACCCACCTGCTTTCAAATTGAAGCACCAAAATGTTTTTCCGTTCCGCACTCCACACAAAATCAGTCACCAGACCACCCCTGAGACCCTGCAGGTCACTGAAATACGTCAGCACCAAAATGTTTTGCAAACACTGTCCATTTCCGGGTCTGGTAAACACCAGCACACAACATTCCAGTTTTTCTTTGGATTCCCAACTTTGACAGTTTTCAGTGGTCGAATCCTGATGGGATTTTAAGAGCAAATGCGCCAACCATTCTTGATTGGAAGTGTAACCTTTTTGACAGAAGGAACACCATCGCAAATAACTGCACAAGTTGTTGGGCATTGTTAAAGGTTCATTAAAAACCAAACTTTAAAATGTTTGGGTAGCAGACTTGACTCAAGAACTTGCACACGTGCTTATGTTTTGATATTGTTTGTGTTTACGGATGTTGAGCAGGATAGATTTGCGCTAATAATTTTTAAAGGGGAAAGACATGCTGAGGATGATGTGAGAGAACATAGAAACGTGTTACACTTTTTTGCTTTTTTATGAGCACAAGTGACAAGAAATGGAAATGGTTTGTGCTTCAAAGTTATAAATTATAAACACATATAAATACAAATTCAAATATTTAATGAGTTTATACAAACCGAATTCAGAAATATGATGTGTACGAAATATGTACGAAGTTAAACAATAATTCCAAGAATGAACATTTACAACTGTTCATGTAAGTAGTTTTTATTTGTTTAATTTTGCATCAAATCAATCATTACAAGTTTTAGGGTGCAAAAGTTCATACGTACATAATGTTTTATGAAGATTGACGAAGCACAATTGTAACAACGCAGCGTTCAAATGAGTAGGTAATAAATACAACGTTCGCTGTATTATCTTTTTGAAAAGTTTTGATTGAGTTACAATTTTTTCATTCTACCTGATTATCTTAAGTAATTTTAATATATCTAATTATGTAATAACTTATCATACATTTTCCAAATGATTATAATTATTGTTAATGATAGTGTCGGATCGGATAGACAGTTTTTCTTCTTAAATATGACTTTCTTTAACAAATTGTTATTTGTTTTTAATACTTGCGGCAACGATCTTCTGGCTTAGGAAAAGGAGAAGGAAATCCTGTGAAAATACCTCCATCGTTAATTTTCCATGGAAATAAGTCAGGAGTTTTGCACCAATGTCCATTAGACGTGTAAGTTGTGGGAGTTGCCGTTGAGCTTCTTCCCTCCACCACAACATTAACGGCTTCTAATTTTCGATTAATTTTCTCTATTAGCATATTGCTCAAATACTCCTCTGTAGCCTTTCTCAAAGCTCTGTATTGTGACCCATAACTTAAAGTTGTAATAAGGGTACAACTTTATACTGGTTTGGAGCTCGGCTGGATTATATGGCACAGTTATTGCCCATTTTTGTAATTCTTCTTTACTAACCGCATTCCAGTCAACTAAGGCTGGAGGAGTTCCCCCATTTATTCTTAGGTGTGTATCAGAAATACCAACACTTTGTAAGTCCAGCCATTTGTCTGAAAAGCCTGCTTTAATTCTACCCGCAGAAAATATATCTTTTAAGGCACATGACACTTGAGTTTCAATCTTTAATACTTGTTCTCTTGATAATGATGCTTGTTTGATGGTGCAATTAAGTTGAATGGCTCCTCCAACAGCCTGCTCAATAATCATGTGAGTACCCCATTTTGAAAAGAATGCCTGGAAATGCTCCGCAGTGCTTGAACAATAAGTAGAGGGTAAATCTGACATGTCGCTGGAAAATTCCGATGTTTGTGATAGGCTGTTTGGGTTTTCCAATTTAAGGGTTGCCACCTATGAATCAGGTATACATTTTAGTTTGAAATTTTCATAACATATAAAATTGCACTTAAAATAGTAAATTACCTGCATTTCCTGCACCATTGATAGCATACATGTTTTGCTGGAACCTCTGCTTCCGTCAATCCATCTACCCTCTGAACTGCCATGAACAATTAATTTATATCCGACCTCCAGTCCATAGCTTTGTCCCATTTGTTCTTCATATTCCCTCTTATCCATGGCACTTAGTCGGTGAAAGCGAGTTTCCTTGTTTGCATAAACCTGAACATATTCAGGAATTTTAAATTTGGACTTTTCAATTTCCACCGTTTTCACATCTCCCGAAGAGATTAAAGGGGTAACCGGTTTTATTTTCTCGGTCACTGGGCAATAGCCGTGGGCTAAACTTTGAAATTGAAAGCTGGGTATGACTACGCTGGATTCTAAATTCAATAATGAAATGGAGCCCAGGTTTCGTAAATCCTGAGCAACTTTTGCCACTTCTTCTTTCGTGGGTGTCTGGTCAAATTGGGATACATCAGCTTTTGTATTGTTCATAAGATCAATATTTTTCAGATAGGTAGAAACTAGCAAACTTCCCAAAATATCCTTGTTTTTGTCTAAGGTCTCAATCATAGCATTAAAAACATTGAGAGGTGTCACTTGCCCATTGGGAAGCTTATAAAAATCACCATGCTTTTCCAAACTATAATCTTGCGGCTCATTTTCCACTGGAACAACCTGCACATTGTTTATTTCCAAAAGTTCTTGAAATTGTTCTTGAATCGTTTTGGTAATTTGGGCAAGTTTTGTAGCAAATATGTTTTTATCTCTGGTTAGTGTTATAGCTTGAGTAAGCACTACAATCACGTTTGGCTTTTCTCTGTCAATTAGTTCAGCCGTGGCTTGAAAAGCTTTTATGGAAGTGGCTAGCCTAGAATCTTTCCCACCCAAACGTGTATCCGCCGCACTGACAACAAACAAAACAATGTTTGGATAAACTCTTTTGCGTACACAGGGAAATTTTGAGTCTGAGCGATTTTCTAGTTCTGGTCGAGTATTTCTAAACTTTTGAACGAGTGCTAGGTTGTTAGCTTCATTTTCGGCACCATTTGTGTCAAATGTTCCAGGAACGTCCACAAATGTTAGGTAGCCTTGAAGTACCGGATTCAACGTATTGACCCGCACCGTTTTTCTTATCAAGGCCACATTTTTGGTCTCAGAAGCAGAGTCGTTTATCATACACAATTCCGTGTCGGCAAGAAGGGAATTAATACTGGAAGACTTTCCAGTTCCAGATGCTCCAGTCATGAAAATTACCACAGAGTTTAAGGGTCGTCCAGTGTACAAGGCTGAACCACAATATTTCATTGCCAAAGATTCGTCAGAAGAAGGAGCAGAGGATTTTTTATTGTGAATCAAGTCCAACATTTTTGGTAGACTGGTTTTGCTAAGAAACTTGGCTTCTAGAGCCTGTAGAGTTTCTGGCAATATTGCTGTTTTTATACTCATTTTGTTAGCTTTTGTTTTTAACTATAGTATTCCTGGTTTTGTGATTTTAGTACAACACAAATTTCCAAATTCACTAAGTTTGTTTTGCACAACGTCAAAGTTTCAAACAGCAAATGATGGAAACTTCTTTAGTGTTCGTTATTTAAACGTTCCAACTCAGCGACGAATACTCAATAAAAATATATTGCGTACACATATCGAAACTGTTTAAACGTTAAATTCAATTTTACGTATTTTTAGTTCACACTCACACTACACGCCTATTCACTTAGAAGGCTAAAAAATCTGTGTAGATAAAACGAAACAAAACGTTTTACTTTATCCTTAAAATTTGCTTGAAAGAACGGATGCACAGCTTTTGTCAATATCACATTTTTGTTGCATCACGTAACGCAATATGAGTTCACTTTGGAAGTTGAGTTGAGATGAAGCAGCCTCACGCTCATAAAAACTTTTACAATTACCTACTTCAATTCGTATACGATATATAATATATACAACACCTAAGCAGAAATGAATAGACGTATCTGCTCTATAGAGCAGTTTCTGTTATTCTGATGCTGGAACTGCATGTAAGTTTATGAAACTGCATGTAAGTTTATGAAACTGCATGCGAAACTGTTGTGTTGGTAAGAACATGACTTCTTTCTGCAAAGATGTTTGTGCATGAAGTTTTTAGCAGAACCTCTGTTCCCTGTTCTGTTTGTTCTTGCAAATAGTTATATAACAGTTTTTTATCTGAATTTCAGTAGAAAGGATGGTGCTTTTGCATGAAAATGGCATGATGGGATAGATGAAAAGCTTTTTCAATGTGGTTTTAGTGAACCTGTCAAAGTTTTAAATACCGTTTTGTTCCTAAAAATTTGTAGTGCATGTTGTAATATTCAAACGAATAGTCTGAGTTCGAGTTCCTCCTTACTGTTTACACAAAATAATCTAATTCTAATTTCTTATCTTCCTGACACGCTACTTCTTCAGTGTGGTTAATATTTTAATGCTTGCACTAGTATCAGCAATGAAATTATTTTTTTGAACTTGTTACACTACCATTACATTTACATTGAACCATGCTTCAGCATTCAACCATTGAAGTGTTTATATTACTTTTGGTAAACATAAATCTGTCACTAGCCTTTTAATAGCGAGATGGTTGAATTAAACGTTTCTAAACATTGGAGCAAAGAAATGCTCATAAAATGTTACAACTTGCACAGTGTGCAATGCACACAGCATGTATAGCAGCATGTAGATGTATAGCAAGTAGATGTATTCTTTCACTTGGGTATCACAAATGCTGGGCAATAGGTCATTTAAATGTCACACAGCATTGCGTTACTTGTTTAGTTTATTTTTGTGTTGGGAGTTTACACTATGCTTTAAAATGATTGGGAATTTACTGTTTGTATTCATTTATTGCAGCGACTTTTGGTGATGGTTTTTTAGCGTTTTTATTTGTCGTTTCCCAGAATTGAATTGGTTTACATAACAAATAAGTATAATATTGAAATTTAGCTAAATATAAATATATACTAATTGTATACAACTGAATCAAGTAGAATAGATGAGCCTAAATCCTTTATAGGTTTGTGTATTCACTAACAATTTCGCTTTCGTTTAATACCTTTTCCTACCGATTCACTTTCTTCGTTTGTACTTAAATTCAAAATACTTTTCAATCCTTCCGATTTCTGTCTAGGTCCCCAACTCCGCAAATGTATTTGCAGACGCTCTGCAGTGCTCATCATTTTCTTCCACGTTTTTGCTAGACTCTCATTATCCAATTGAAATCCGTTTTCAATATGAATGGGATGTAAAAATTGAATGGGTGCTAGTACCCCAAACCGTTTTTGTTCACTGATTTCTTTTATGAGTTCCTTTTGGAACAATTTATTCTTGAAGGGATCTTTTTCCTTTCTTGTCAACGGAGGTCCAAAACGAGTAAAAGACAAATTATCCCCATTATTGTGTTTCACATTTATAATATGCCCATCTCTGAGGTCAAGTATGAACACTTGGTTCTCATGGGTTTGCTGAAACCTTCCAAAGAAATCGAAAAATCCCTTAGCCAGTCTTACCACTTCCTTGACAAACTTTCCTGTTGCCCGGTTTGTCACCAAATGTCTACTTTGTGCCCAATCTGATATCATAGGAAATCCGGGATTGGCCAAACGGCTATTTAAGTTCCTGTCAAACATCCCATTGAATTTCATTTTCACAGTCGGAATAACTTTTATACGCATAAGATAAAATAGCACAAGCCACTCCCAAAAATTTCCTCTGATCTTCTCATTCTTTAGAATTGACACTGCATTCACTTGAACCCAATACAGAACCACCATAATAAGTCCTTTAACTCGGCGATCAAAACTGCAAAAGTAATTGACTAGTTGACAAGACTGCACTTCCGTGAATAGAGATGTATTATCCACGAGTGTAAAATTTAGATTTGTTTCCTTGTCCAGAAAGTGATTTCCGTCTGGCTCCTCACTTTCACCAGTGTCATCTTTCATGAATTTACCATTGCCAAAGCTTTCAAGCAAATTTGAATAAAACTCTTTGGTGGTAGCTGAATTTTGTATTTTTTGGCCCTGGACAAAAATCATCATTTCAGAACTCCCCGTAGACTTAAGTCTCAGATACCAGTGACGAAATAGAAACATTTGACATTGTGTAAAGTGATTTCTCAGACAGTTATGCACCCTTTCCATAAGGTCAAGCATTCTGACAAAATCCTTCTTTGAAATTTGGACAAACTTCCGAATTTCTTTGAAGTCTTCTATCAGCAAGGTCTCCCAATGAAACAAGCGAGGTGGGGATGACTTTGGAGAAGCAGGTATATCTTGTATTGCTTCTTGTGGAGCCGATATGACCTTCACTGGCTGTGTCAACTTAACTGGAGTGGGCTGAACATTTACTGGAGTCGGTGCAGGAATGTTTTTAGAGTTAACATAAGTCATTTTGGTTTTCTTGGGGCGACCAATCCACGGGAACAGACTCTTGCCTGCAGGAAAGGCAATTAGCTTTAATTACAAAGTCAAACAAGTCTCAAAACATTTTTATGTCTGAAATCTAAAATCCAAACACCTTACGTTCTAGTGGCATGTAATCCAATAACCGACGCACCTCAAACGCTCGACCTTCAATCTTTCCATGGTTAGCTCCCAAAGCAGCAAAAATTCTTTTCACTATTAACCTGAAAGTAAATTATATGAAAGTAGTCATTTTATTCCATTATAATCCAATATTCTGACCGTATTCCTATTTGCTATCTTAACTATTCTAATTCTAACCCACCTGCTTTCAAATTGCAAAAGCAAAACATTTCTCCGTTTCTTAGTCCATACGAAATCCGTCACTAGTCCACCCCTAGATCCCAGTTCGCTAAAATACTTGAGCACCAAACCATGCGGCAAACGTTGTAGCTTTCCGGCTTTATTGAACACTACCACACAACATTTCAGTTGTCTTTTTGATTTCCAATTTTGACAATTTTCAATTGCCAAATCCAAATGGGATTTTAGAAGTAAATGGTCTAACCATTCCCCATTTGAAGCGTAGCCTTTCTTACATAATGAACACCATCTTAGGTAACTGCACAAGGTTGACATTGTTATTGTACAGTTAAATGTTATTTAAGAAGTAGTTGATTGATATGACTTGAATTGGAATATCACACGTGGTATTCTACTGCTTTTATCAATATTGCTGCTCTTTAGAAAAGTGAGAATCGGTCGCCGCTATGAATTTTTAAAGGGATAGATTTGGCGAGTGTGAAATGAGAAGTGCAAACATAGAAACTGGCAGCGCTTTGTTGCTTTTTGAGACGCTCCATTGTTCATATACCTACTTGCATTTGTACGCATGCGTGTAATCGTATTTTTAAATGTTGAAACTATCAATTTTAGTTTGAAGAAGAAAACACTTAATTAATAATTGCATGATAAATAAAAAATTATGAGAATATTTTTGATGTATGGTTTGAGGCTGCCATTGAATTAATGTTTTATAGCACGTATTTATAGGTTAAGGCAAAGTTTCTTTTTATTATCATGAATAATCACAGAAGATTGTATTATAATATTGAATATGTATGGGTAAGGGATATGTCTATTTGGCTAAATAATGAGTTCGTTGTGAGTGATATTTGATACTTGAATAAATTTAGCATTATAGTGGAATTACAAATGTGTAACATTTCACTCAAATAGGTACTTATAATTTGAATTGCTTATTTGGATCTGTCTTTTTGTCTTTGTGGATGGAACGCACGATTATTTTACAATATGATGCCAATAATAAAATCATGCCAAATTTAATCAAATAACAAATACTAATCACAACGAATTCGTCCTTTAGCCTGAGTATACACGCAATAGGATAATACAATTTTTGTTAAGCGCAAAAATCATACTGCTTAGCATTTCTTCACAAGTTCTTAATTCATTGCTATTTTCAAGCATAATTATTTTAAAAGTACTTATTGGGTCTACTGTAAAGAAGTCGAAACATAAATGTCGAATGGTAATAAAGTCGACGGTAAGAAAGTCGAAGCCATTGTAGTCGAATGAAAATGGTAAAAAAGTCGAAACCCTTTTGATCGAAAAAATGAGGTATCAAAGTCGAAAACTTTATGGTCGAACACAAACGGTAAATAAGTCGAACCTATTTTACACCTTAGATTTCACACTTAACATTACATGTCGTTTCCTTCTTTGATTTTCATCATACTTTTAAAATGCTTTTAAAAATTTGTTTAGTTTTAAAGCTACACATACAAATCAAATGGTCACATATTTTCTAAATCGTTTAATTAAAATGGGCTAAAATAACTTTAAACTTGATACATTAACAGGTTGTAAAAGATAATCACCCATCGTTTGTCTAGTCTAAATATTCATGCATACATATTGCTATTGCATTCAAATAATCAGTTGTGTCCAAATATGAGTTATAATGACAAGCAATTCTTTGTAACCTATCATCGTCACTTTCAATGAATCGTATTTTAATGCAGGAATCTGAGGAATTTGCAAAAGGGCTTCATTATGTTATGACTTACTCTACTAAAACAATGTATACGCGGTCTTTAAAACACAAGTTGTATATCTTGAGACCGAAAAGAGAATAAATTCGCTATTTGATTTGGTTTATGAAAAATGTAAGTAGTGAAAGCTTAGTTATAAAACAGTCGGACTTTATCTGCCATCAATGCACAAAGGTCGTATTTATGCTAATGTAAAGGTGATGTAGCTATGCAAAATGAACTCTAGAAAAATGGTACATAGTGTACTTTTTGAACTCTCAGAGTGCGCTTTTTGGAAGCTCATTTCATGTATTCACCCAAAAAGATTTCGACTTTTTCTTGGATCTATTCGCCCAAAAAGGCGTTCGACATTTTTACCTACTTCAGTTCGCCCAAAATGGGTTTCGACATTTTTACCTATTCGCCCATAATGGTTTCGCCTTTCTTACCGTCGACTTTAATACCATTCGACTTCTATGTTTCGACTTCTTTACCGGACACCACTTATTGTGCAGATAAAGTTCGGCTTTCTTAAGGTTCATTGAACAAAGGCAAACATTGTAGCACCACTTAGTATATGTTTTTTTGGATATGGAGGGATCAAAATATTTCTTATCACAAACGCATGAACAAGCTTAAGTACGCAAAAATAAAAATTAATAATAATTTATAATACTTTTTCTAGCGTTGCCTAAACGGCATTTTCGTTAATGTCCACCTTCACCTTTTCTGGTTCAGGCTTAGGCTCCTCATCCTCTTCAGAAATAAATGACTCGTCTTCGGAAGCAAAAAATCCATTTTCCTCATATCCTTTTCCCAGGAAGACTGAAAATACTGCCCCCAGTTTAAACACCAAGTAGATTAAACATGGAAGCGCAAAGATAGGCCATTGTAAATCGGTGGCTGGAATCACGGCAACAAGATAGGCAACATTGACAACGATCACTATGGCCAGGTTATATAATATCCAGAGTTTTCCGGAAGCCACCTTATCAGGGTCTTCCTGTGTCAATTATTCATCATCAAATTGCATTTTTTGTATTAGTTACTTTGCTAAGTATGTGACAAAGTTAGTTGCTTAGTTAATTTGCTATAATTTATCAATACCAACTTACTGATTTAGTAAACACAAGTGCAAAGAGATATATAACCCAGTTGGCTACGGAAAAGAATCCGAAACCGGCAAACACTGCAAACAGCCATCTTCTATTTTCACTTTCACGATGACTCAATTTGTGTGGAATTTGATGCAAATCCAATGTAACCAAATAATACAAAAATAAGAGTAATACAAATAGCAAATCCAGGACTGCAAATTTTGAAGATTTGTCAAGTTGTATGTATTCATCATCTTGTTGCAGATATTTCACTGCATTTGCTTTTTCAGCTTCTTTAGTTTCCATCTTAATATTAAATTCTAATTTCTAAAAAGATACGATATTATGTTTTTGTTGTCCTCTGGGACACCTTGAAGATAATAATTTGCTGCATGATCAATACTTTGTGTAGATGTTTTCGACAGTGATAGACTGTCTATTACTATCAGTGTATCTGTTTACTCAGCTGCATTACTTTTGCAGCGCATCCGACTTTCACCGAATGAATAGTGTTTCCGCGCTTTCGGCTTTACAACATCCCACGCTTCCAAGAAGAAGAACAGAATGCTAACAAAGTTTGATCTCTTTACATGGACACATAAATAGAAAGGTGAAGAATATTTTGCAGAAATGGCATTTTTATGATATATGACCACCCAGAATGTGCCATCACCAGGCACGCATTTTTCTAGTGAAAGAACTTTAAAAAATGATATTAAAATGATAACAAAAAACGCATTTATTTACACAATTTATTTACGTAGGTACGTATTGTCCTTGATTGTAGGTTAACATTTTACATTTTGCATGAAAAGCATAATAAAATGAATTTGACTACAAGGTCATCATCATCAGTTGTCAGTATGATAATAAAATAATAATAAAACTATAATAAAAATCTACGGTTAAGTATAAAAAATTTAGCATAAATCTCAATTATTCATAGTCCGCTTTCTTTTCTTTCCCCGTTTCTCCAAATATTCCGGCTTTTCTGCCCCCAATATCTGCTTCCAAGAAAAATCTCCCTTGTTCTTTATCAAAGTTTCGAATGCCTCGGCCGCTTTTTTTATTTCCTGCCAAGTATCAACCAACTTGGCTGAATCTAATACAAACCCATTTCTGAAGTATAGCGGATGCAGCAAATAAATTGGAACTTTTATCCCATTTTCTGCGTGATTAGTAATTGCCTGTGTAAACTTGCTCAAGAATGGCCACGAACCTAACACACTTTTCTCGTTAACAGACAACTTTGTCCCACACTCGGATAATTTTTTAAAGTGGAAACACCGTCCAGTGTTTTGGGTTCGATTTGCAATGATAATGCTTCCATCTCGTAAATTTAAAATGCAACCCGAGCACTGAATTCCATTTTGAATGTGATCTCCATAAAATTTGAAAAATCCCTGAGCCAATTCCACCACTGACCAAACAAATGCCTCGTTGATGTCAAGTTCCTTCAGGTGGAAATTGTCTACAAAATCAGGTTTCATATCAAATCCAGGATCCAGCAATCGAGCATGTAATGTTCGGTCGCCGGTATCATGTTCATCTCGAACAACAGCTTGTAAATTGGGAATTACTTTCTCATGCATTAAATAAAATACCACAAGCCACTCCCAAGCAGCGGGTACTGGGGCCGAACTTGTAAAATCTTTTAGCGTTACTAATTGTTGTTGTAAGAGGGCATCATTATTTTTAGCCCAGTATAAAACCACAGCTAACAGGCATTTTATTCGGGGATCGAAGGTGCTTAAGTGGTTGACCAATTGACAAGTTTGCATTTCCGTGTACAAGAAGCCAAAATCCACCAAAGTAAATTTGATTCCAGTACTGATATCCACAAAATGTCTACCATGAGGTTCCGCATTTTTTCCTAGATTTTGATCCTTTTCGAATGCACAATTTGAACTGTTTTTAAAAATCTCCAGGTAGAATTCGGCAGTTGTTTTAGTTTCAAGAAGCTTATCATGTCGCACAAATATTAGAAGCTCGTTAGTTCCCACAGCTCGCAAGCGTAAATACCAATGCCGAAATAAAAATAGTTTGCAACCTGTCAAATGTGTTTCTAGAATACTTTGTAGTTGTTTCATTAGCTGGAGCACTTGTTCAAATTCGTGCTTGGGAATTTCTATTGCTTTCAAGACTTCCACAAAATCTTGAACCAGTTGGGAAGTGCTTTTAGCAGTTGAAGACGATGATGATGCAGAGGCTTTCATGGATACGACATCTAGTAAGGTAGTTTTGGTTTCTAAAGGGCGACCTATCCAAGGAAGTAGATATTGACCTGTGCAAACGCAAGTTAAGTTTTAAAAAGCAGGCAGAACATTTCCTATGATTTGCAATTCTTTTTGCATCACTTACGCTCAAAAGGCATGTAATCCGCCAGCCGACGCATTTCAAATGGCTGACCGTCAATTAGTCCTTGTGATGACCCTAACGTTGCAAAAATTCCGTCCACCTTCAACCTACAAATTTTTAAAACTCTGGGTAACCAAAATTATTCCTAATTAATTAATTACTTAAAATTATAGGTATCCCCAGTTCAAACCCAACCTGCTTTCAAACCGCAGGACCAAAACATTATTTGTCTGCTCTTTGCTCCACACAATGTCCGCCACCAGTCCACCCCTGAAACCCTGCAGATCATTGAAGTAGTTAAGCACCAAAGCGGGATTACTTCCGGTTTTAGTGAATACCATCATACAGCAGTCCAAATCTGTAGTTTCCCATTTTTTACAACTTTTAATAGCTAAAGTCTGATGGGCTTTTAACAACAAATGCGCCAACCATTTCGACTTTGAACTATAACCTTTTTCACAAAGGGAACACCAGAGCACGTAACTGCACAAGTCAGACATTCTTGGAAACGCTGGAAATCTTTTCAAAACTTATGAAAATTATAATTTAAATTAACATGTCATTATGCGATGATACCAATAAATGTTATTATGTTTGTGCTCCCAGCTTTACTCACACGCACACGTGTGCTGGTAAATTGTTTTGACTGAGCATTCGCACAGCATTCTTCAAATTTTATATGGGTCCCCGAGAACACTAGTCATAGAGCAGGTAAAGACTTTGTTCACCTTGTTTGTTACATGGTAAGATTTATCATTCAATTGCTAAACGAACTTTGAAAACAAAAATGTGACTGGTTTCTTCTTGGAAGCTAGAATTAAAAAGTTTACATTTTTCCCTAATTATTAACACGAACAAAACATTGATCAATTTAATAATTTCCGGTTAAATCGTTCTAAAAAATTGCGTGGGTATCATAACACGAATTCTAAAAGACTAGCAATAATAGTGTAACTGCTTGTATTAGCAGCAGTATATGTGTCTATTTTGCACTAGTAAGCTAAGAAACAGAATGTTATATTTTACTATGTCAAGTTTATTTATATTGGTCCTTTGGACTATTTCCTTTGCATATGCTAGGTCTGCATTAAAACAGGGTAAGACCACTCCAACTAATCTTATGAGTTGCATTTCTCTCTTTTCAAAATGTTTAGTTCATTTCATTAACTACAAAAACGTTAACATAATTCCGGCAAAACGAAATGTATTTCCATTTGTTCTCAGTTCAAACACAGGTTATGTAAATAAATCTGCAGATTATTATAAGGAAAGTGATAATCCATTTTATATTGTAGGAGAGCTGCTTTACACAAAAACTCTATTTCGAAGCAAGCCATGGCTATGCGAGACTCATATCTACTTGAATTCGCCAGCCTTTTCAAAAGAAATGATAAAACTGGATAGTGTTTTGGCTCTCCCATCTGTCAACTTTTGGATGAAAGTACCCTCTCAAGTTTCAAAATTTCAAATAGCAAGTAAGCTTTCGCAAATCGAAACACGTTGGCGGTACGATATATTAATAAGTGAAGATAAATTCCCTAAGGACTTTTTATTTGTCTACGAGCTACATTACAAACAATTTGAAAGTAACAAACCGCCCACCATATCCTGGGAATTGTTTCATATGTCAACAGTTAATAACCGTATAGTTAGCGCTTTTATTTTTTGTCGGTTTTGTAACCCTTGTTCTCCTTTCTCTATAAAAACAGTTTTATCAAGATATCTAGTAAGTCTTGCTAAGCTAAATAAACACGTTCTTGAACAAAATAAGAAAAACGCAAAAAATTTAATTTGGAATTTATCTGGTTTCTCTCCAAGATATTCTACAGGTCAGTTATTGCCACCGGTCAGAATATTCCCTTTCTCCGAACGTATTGCATATTCAAAACGCAGGTTTTTTACACATCACAAAAAAGACATTTACCAGTACTTTTGGTTTGAGCAACTACTAAATTCGGTGGTTGGAAACGTGTCGTACTACAATGGTAACATAAAATGTAACAAGAGAAATGATGTTTGTTCTTGCGCTAGTAAGCAACTTCTTTACCACTACCTTCCGGAAATAGTTTTCACGCAAACTAACAGTTTTGTTTCATTATATTATACGTTGCATACAGAGAAAGTAGTGTTTGCAGCTTGTGGTTACTTAAAAGGTAAGACCCAATTCAACGAGCTGGTGTCTTCGTATGATTTGTTTTCATGGCTAACAATTTTGTTCTATGTAATTTTGGTTATACCATTTGTGCTGGCTCTTCTGGAGTTACTGGATGTTTTTATTTACAAAAGGTTAAAATACACTTCAACCATAAAAGGATTTTTTCAAGATTTGATAAGGTTTTCCATGGCATCGTGGCAAAATCTAGTTGAGCAAGGGTTTTTTGATGCTTTGAGTAATAAAAAGACATGTCATCGTATTGCAGGAGCGTTTGTAATTTTGATGGGAGTCATATTAAGCAATGCATACAAAGGTGAAAATATTACCAAAATTATAAGTCCGCTGCCATTAATGCCTTACACGACGTTTGACCAGCTAGTTAGGAACAATTACTTGGTTTATATTAGGCCTAGAGTATCTAGGAAAAGCTCTTCAGCGTTTCTAGAGACAAGTCGAATTTATTTAAATAATTCAACAAAGTACGGTCTACCAGGTGTGCATTGCAGGTTTGAGGAATCATCTACTATTCGAGAGGGTAGAAAAGAAATCAGAAAACTTACCACTGATTTATACAACCTGTTTGTAAGTGAAGTAGACAAGCAGCGTGACAAGTGCGTAACAAAGTTTAATATTTCTTATTATAGTAGATTGGTATTCAACTATACAAGAATGATGGCGAAGAAATATTTTAGAAAGCCTGAACAATTACTAAAAAATTGTGAGGGTAAAATTGCTATACTTGACTACGAAAATAAAATGATGGAATTACAAACCCAATACAACTTTTACGAAAAGGAACAGTACAGCAAATATGTCTCGTTTTCCGATACCGTTTTGGCCCAAGGTTATACTGGATTTGCTTTTAGTGGCTGGCTACCCAAACATGTCATTGAAAACATGAATGCATTATACACTTCAGGTATTGTTTTGTGGTTAAATAGATTTTTGAAATCATATTTTGCATCTCGGGGCATGTTTCATGATGTAAGAAATTCGGGTGAGTTTTTTGCTTCAAGTGTACAGGGTAACATAATTGTAATTTTTGCTGTACTTCCAGCTGGAATATTACCAAGTTTAGTGTGCTTAGTTACTGAAAAATTTACATGTTCGTATGGATTAAAAACATTGAAAACTCAAGTTAAAAAATTATATGCTGGGATTCTCTTCATGACTTACAAAATTATTTCAATGTTTTGAGCTTGATTTTTAACATAAATTCTGTATGATGGTATATTATATTGTGCTTTTATAAATCTATATTATACATTCTTTTAAAATAATAGTTTGTGATTGTCAGCTTAGTCAGCTATCGAATATCAATACCTACATGCACAATAAAAATTTATACAAAATTTTAGCACAACTACTTTCAAATCACAACAATAAAACATTTCTTTGCTCTGCACTCATCAAAGCGTCATTGGATAAACATACAATAAGTGAACGGGATGAGGGTTCATTGATGTATTTCGTTTGTCTACAAAACCAAAGCAACAATTTCAAGGTCAATTTTCATTTAGTTCAAAACTGATTAAATATAAAACCCAAACAAGAATTGTTAAAAGCTGCTTGATTAATTTGTGTGCTCTCTGTTTCTTAGCTAAATACTTTTTATGTGTAAAAAGATACTTGCTCTAAATTGTTTTTGCTACTGTGAATTTTTAGATGGCACTGAAAATGGTAGACACGCGAGACAGTTTTCAGCCTCAAGCAGTCAACATCTTTGTATAATGTATCATTTTTTCCTTCATGAAATGCAATTCCATTCGTATCCTAAATAACAACAAATCAATTAATGCTTTTCTTCATTGAGACTCAATGATTGAGTCACGCAATCGTCTTACTAAATAAAGGTTAGCTATAATATCTGTTGTTAAAAATAAAGGTTGTTTGGATTTTCAGACTAAATAATTTTTAATAGAATGCAATAATAGAATAATTTCCAGATTCACATTGCATAAGTGATTAAGATTCAGAGATGAATCTCTAAAGTAGGAATTATTATCAACCGTATACAGGCAACTTGCTGTTCGTAGAGAAACTTGTTGACCTTTTTGTTTAATCAAATTTACATATAGTTTTGTGATTTTGATTATCCTATTCATCCCTCAGCATTCAAGCAAGAACGTTGTGCTGTAAAGACGTTTCAGGAAATTTTCACATAACAATCAAACAAAGCAGTATGTCTGATTCAGAAGGAACAAGCATTGACGGTGATATTATCTACCGTTGTCGCCGATGTCCTGAAAAATTTTTCAGGCAACATGAAAAGGAGGAACATCTGTCATGGCATAAGAGAGGAGAGGAAGGAGAACAACCCGCATTTTCGTATAAATAAACTCAATATATTATTTTTGACACAACAAAAGTTCACTGAAATCCAAAGTCATTGAGGTTTCATATTTTGCATTTTCGTAGATCTGGACTTTCTGATGCAACTACAACTACCATTGGCAAGCAGAATGAAGATGCTGAAACAGTGATGCATGTTTTTGATCCAGTGAATCTCGAAATACCGTTTACCTTGCAAGAGGGGCAAAGGTACAAAATCATTAACGTTGTATTTATTGCGTAAAGTAAGGTACTTATTTAGTTGAATCATTTCATATTGACCAACACTACAAACTAACTTCATTCTGCAGGGGCAAAATTTCTATTAGTGTTTCTGTAAGTTTTGAAAATGGAACTTCCATGAGCGTCGCCACAGGAGTTTCCACCAAAACGAAAACTATTCAAAGAAAACGCAAACGCAACAAAATGTTTAATGGTAACGCCAAAAAAATTCCTGGGGCTTCTGTGCATCCTAAAGAAAAGCCAAAAATTAAGTGTGTTGGTCGTGGAAACATTGCTCCAACACTATCCAACAGAGGACGAAAAAATGCGCTCAAGAAAAAGTGATTTATAAGTGAATTGCTTTCATTCTTGCTTGCATGATGCTTGAGTAAAGGATGACTGTTACAAGGAAATAATTCTGGATAAAGTTTAGATAATTAGTATTTTGTTGTGCCATACAATTAGTGCTTGTACAAAATAAAGAACAAATAAAACTGAAAATGAAACTCTAATAAAGCTCTATAAATTTTATGCTAAATACACTAAATTTCTAATAGATTGTTTAACTTGCCGATATTATTTGCCAATGCCCAAAAATATAAATTTTTATTTGCATTCACATGGCATCATCTACAAAAGGAATCATTCCAATACCAATCCGGTCTACTGTAAAGAAGTCGAAACATAAATGTCGAATGGTATTAAAGTCGACGGTAAGAAAGTCGAAGCCATTGTAGTCGAATGAAGATGGTAAAAAAGCCGAAACCATTATGATCAAAAATATGAAGTATCAAAGTCGAAAACATTATGGTCGAATACAAACGGTAAAAACGTCGAACTTATTTCACCTTAGATTTTTCACTTAATATTACATGTCGTTTCTTTCTTTGATTTTCATCATGCTTTAAAAAGTGTTTGTAAAAGTATGTTTAATTTTAAAGCTACACATACAAATCAAATGGTCACATACATATTTTCTAAATAGTTTTAATAAAACGGGCTAAAATAACTTTAAACTTGATGCATTAACAATTTATGAAACCAAACCATCTATCGTTTTTCTTGTCTAAATACTCATGCATACATATTTCTACATATAAATGAATCAATTATGTTCAAATACGAGTTATAATGACAGACAATACTTTGTAACCTATCATCGTCGCTTTCATTGAATTGTATTTCTTTGTAGGAATCCGATGAACTTAGTTGTAGTAGATGAGTTCCAGTATAATATGATTTACTCTACATTATCAGCGGTCTTTAAAACACAACTTGTGTAGGCATCTTGAGACCAAAACGAGAATAAATTCGCTATTTGGTTTGGTTCATGGAATATGTAAGTAGCACCAGGTTAGTTATGAGAACAGTGACTTTGTGACTTTATCTGCCATTATTGCACAAAAGTCGTATTTATGCTAATGTAAAGGTAATATAGCAATGCATAATGAACTCAAAGAAAGATGGTGGTGTACCTTTTGTCAGAGTACACACTGTCACTGTGGAAGCTCTTCTTATGTATTCGCCCAAAAAAATTCGACTTCTTCTTGGTTCTGTTCGCCCAAAAAGGCTTTCGACAATTTTACCTACTTCAGTTTGACCAAAATAGGTTTCGAATTTTTTACCTATTCACCCATAATGGTTTCGCCTTTCTTACTGTCGACTTTAATACCATTCGACTTCTATGTTTCGACTTCTTTTACCGGACACCACCAATCCAACCTAACTTGTGGCTCTATTTCAATCCATAAACTATTAGAAATTGATCGAATCAATAACATGAACAATATTTTATACCATTTCTAATTAATTTACACTATTTAACTACACGGGCTGCTTTTAGAGTTAACAGTGTTTACTATGGAAATTTATTAAATATAATAAAATTATACTTGATCGACACTCCAAAATTGTCAAATTGAAATAAACTTACACTATTACATATTTCAGAATCCATAATTTTAGAAACATACTTTTCGATAAGCAAAAACAGTACCGAGTGTTAATCCAACTGTCCACAGAATAAGAACCCCAAAGCCAGGCCATACCAAGGGATGATTCCATTCCAACCCACGAACAATAATTGATCGAAGTGTTTTTATCGGTATAGTGACCGGTAGCAGGTTACCAAAATATTGCCAAGTTTTTGGTATCCTTTCAAATGGAAAGATAACTCCACCGTACAGCAAAAATATTGGAAGAAAAAACATCATAGCTGCCAAACCTCTGACCTCATCGCGAAAAATTACTCCATTAAATAAGCCTAGCAAAGTTTACACAAAACGCAAAAACACGATAAAATGTGTGGAAGGTGCTCCAGCATTAAATTAAATAAAAAATTTAATTGGGGTTACCAAAGGTAGTGGCATGAAGCCCAAGCATTATACAAAACACCAAATACAACCAAATGGACCCTTGAATGGCAATATGGAACTCAAATTGCAGCATGGCACTCCATATTAAAACCTGTGCAAAATTTATAACTCCAGTGACAATTACGTAGCTTATTATGAGCTCCCCAATTGTCAGACCCGCAACATAGGTTCGCCACAACGTGCCCTTTTTGTAGTCTGAAAAACAAAGTAGGTAGGCATGTACTGTTTTAAAATTACTTGCTTGAAAACTTATAGAATAGATCTATAATTTCACCTCCTTCAAACATTAAGCCTGCAAGACTGGCAAGCATACCACCCATGGAAATGCCCATGACTCCTGGTAAAACAACGCAAACAAAGTCGTCTTCATACGTTCCATATACAGGAGGACGGTACTATAACGCAAAACCAAATTACAACTGGATTGCAATTCGAAATTCTAAAGTCGTGCAAACAATGAAGAAGATTATTGTGATAAATTAAATTCCTGATTAACCTGAATTGGTAGCACCGCCTCCTTACCACCAAGATGACAAGTTTCAGCCAGTTGTCTTACATATTCCATAAATGATTCATATATGTGTTTTATTATTAGGTAGGCGGCAATATTTTCTAGAAAACATCATACCATTTATAGCCTTGGCTTTACTTTGAATTACACTTCTGAGCAAATTTTGGAGAAAAAGTTCTCACGAGAATAGTCCAAATGTACACCGATTTGGGTACCATCAATAGATTCTGCAAACGCGTAACGTCTAGCGGTAACAACGTCCAAGCTGCTCTGTGAGAAGTTTTCAGGAAATGTCAAGTAACCCCAAGCATTTCCTAATTGGACACTAGCTAAAGCCTCTTCTTCGGTATTGTACAAATCCTAAATTGTTGTTAACAAAACAGTTGTTAAATGCAGTATTTTTTAAAGCATAGATATGTTTTAATTGTTGTTCTTACAAGAACAAATAAGTCAGCAGTTTTAAGTTGGTTTAAATATTTACAACTTAGAGCAGACAAAAAACAAGAATTTGAACCGTGTATTGGCATGTCACATTCTAATGTCCAGTTAGCCAACTCATGGTTAACTATTCCAAAATGTAAATCTCTCATTGTTGAACCAAGTCCCAATACGGTAAGACTGCCTTGAAATGCGGGCATGAACAATATGAATATCAGGAACCTATATGAAGAATATGGCATTTTTTACAAACGGCTTACAAGATATGAAATAATAATCCTGTAGCATTTGTCTTACGCTGGAAATCTAAAAACCGTTAATGTCAGAACTGAGGTGTATCCATATATTCTCTCACAAGTAGTATTGCCACGGTTACGGTTTCAGTTGAAACCGAAAACCGGTTTCGGTTACAAAGAAAAAACCGTAACCGAAACCGAGTTCGGTTACGGTTTCGGTTAAAAACCGTAACCGAACCGAAATTCGGTTTCGGTTACCTTAGTCATCTATTCTTAAATTATCATTCATGTACGCAGACTCTATCCAAACTTGGAGCATGAATTCTTGTTCATAAATAATGAAAAAATAACATTTATCTTATTAAAACGCAAAAAAGGGTACTAAGCCAATTTATTAAATGGCAAGCCAAAAAAATTCATGCAAAAATTTATGTCCAGCGTGGGAATCGATCTTGGGACCTCAAGCCCAGAGGTCAACTCGCAAGCGGTTAAGCCACGGTGGCGAGCTTGAGCAACGAGGTCGAGGTGGAGTAGCTACTAACTAGCTGCTAGTTGCAAACAAAGAATGTGAGCCTGCACGTACGTACTTACGGTGCACGGCACATCAATCTTCATAAAGTAGTTTATGAGAGAAAACCGAATCATAACCGAAACCGGCGGTTTTTCAGTGTTCGGTTTTTAAATGTAACCGAACCGAAACCGAAACCGTAACCGAATTAAAAACCTAACCAAAACCGCCGGTTAACCGAAATAACCGAAACCGCGACAACCCTACTCACAAGATTTGGAAAGTTCGGTACGGTTTGTCCACTCAAATGGACCTTGACATGTTTCCATGGGTACTCTGTTTCTTATGATGTTGTCGCTAACTTCTTTATCAAAACCAACAACTTGATAGAATGTACCACGCATGTCTTCCTGTGATTCAATACCACTTTCTGTACTTTTCCCATTCCGATTGGAGTAATCAGATTATTTTCATTTACAGAAGCTGAATGATGTACTTGTATTACATTTGTTTTTGTGACTTCATCTTTTCTACAAAGTTGCTTAACTACATTTTCCAGCAATTCGCTATTATAAGTATGCATTAAGTTTAGTGGGGAGTCCTCCGCAATCAGTCGACCATTTCGCATAACTCCAATCTACAGGTTTAAATTAAAGAAAAACTTAATGCTTTACTTCTGTATTGACTACGCGTTATCTGCAAAGTGAGAAACAAATAATTATTAACCATACAGTACTTGACCGTCGAGTTTCTTCAATGTAGTGAGTGGTTAATAAAATGGATGTACCGACATTGTTTACAAGTTGTAACAAATAGTTCCAGATGCTGTTAATAAAAGACAATTATATGCAATAAAAACTTGATATATGAACATATAATATGCCCTAGACTAAAATTGCTTCAATTCTGAGACTATTACTTTTGTCGCAACAAAGGATCCAACCCTACAGTCTATTTGTTAAGAAATGTCAAATCATTTTAATAAAATCAAAATACATTATACAAACAACGTATAAATACAAGTTACCGGTTCGTCTAGAATAAGCAATTCTGGACTATGCACAAGTGAAATAGCCAACGATACTCGACGCCGTTGACCTCCACTAATTTAAATAAAAGTTTAAGAGAACCGATGCTGGTTATTAAAAGTGGTGCTACATTATAAAAGTTTTACCTTAAGTTTCTTATTAGGTTTGTGTTTTTGGGAAGCTCCAGCAAATCATTGAGCAGCACAATGCTTTTTTGAAGGTCCGATTTTTCCATGTTATACAACCTTCCATAAAACTGGATAACTTCTCGAACTGATAAATGATCGTACAACGCCAACTCCTTAAATATATTATTATTATTGATGCCATAATTAAGCATGAAACTATTAACATTTGAGTACATAGGTATATACATAGAACATGTAAAAATCTGTAAACAAAGATAAATGTAACCTGTGGCATGTAACCCAAGCGTCGGCCTGGGATGCCACTTTTTGTTGTGCCTGGCGTTTCCCCAAAGACCAAAACACTTCCAGAGTCCCATTTCTTTAGTCCAACAATGCAAGATAGTATAGTTGTTTTACCACATCCACTTGATCCAAGCAGTGCGTATCTGTATAAAACCACACACAAATTAAGATAAAATCCATGTTTCACAATAAAATTTGAAAGCTTTTATTAGCTTTTAATGTATTTGTACATCGTTCCTTTCTGAACACTCATTGATAAATTGTTCACAATAATTGTTGATCCGCTACCATAGCCCTTGCACAAATTTCTAATGCAGATGACATAATCTCCCTTTTCCTTGACTTGTACGCTTTGTATTGACTCCACAAGTGGACTTTCATCTATTTGAACGCACTGCATTTTGTCAACTTTTTACTAAGTTGGATTTCTGTTTTAATTGCTGTCGATTTTGAGTTAATCTATTTTCCCGGGAGATACTTTGTTTCCAATTTTCAAAAATCAACTGAAACATTTTTTGCAACAACTCACTATTTTTACTGATATAATAACTTAGAAAGACTGTTTTGTTTGAGTAGCATTTATGAGTTAAATAAATAGCCTTTAATGCCTTAAAATTATTTCTCATGTGCGCCTATTTTCATATTATGTTTATCTTTGATCTGACTTTCTCTACTAAGTTGCATTAAAATTTGCTTGAAATACTTGTCGTGAATATGTACCTGAATATATGCATTTGTGACCACAAAATATGATTTTAAATATCATGTAGTATTAATTAACAGGTTTTTTATCTGATTTTAATAATTTAGCAAAATGCTCTTTTGGTTTAGCCCATCAAGAGTACCTTTGTACTTCCACTTGTATTACCATTGTTTTTGTGTCCTTACTTATAATAGTGTGTAGTGAGTATAGTACATAAATGCTTTCATAAAGTCTGGAAAATGCACAAAGATATATGATTTTGCCTGTCTCTTCATGAGACATGGAGCACAATACAATATATTTTTATTTGATCAAGATTTCAAATCAGAAATGATACAACATGTATACATAGTGTATAAACTCTTTCAACTAGTATGAGAAATTGCACACGCCTAAATTTACCTTTTTTATGTGCTATCATTTCTTATCATCAGTATTAATACGTGTATAATTTCGTGCTTTGGAATTTTTAATTTTTACCTATTTGTCTAGACTTACTAAACCAGGCATAACACATTTATGCAAACTTAATTAAAATAAAAAAATACTGCGTGGATGTAAAAGACCAAACGGAGAAAATAAGTATAATAGTGACCTTTTCTCCGACTTGGTACATAAGTGCAATGACTTTGGGGTTTGCAAAATACTATCTCATCGATTTACTAGATATAAAACTAGATTTAAAATGCATACTGTCTCAAACCCACAGAATTCATCTATAGCAGATCCGAACATGCTTACCTTATCTATTAGACAATAAAATGCTACATTTTGTAACAGGTAATAAAACACAGTAACTCAGTTGAGGAAAATTTATATGTAAGCACAATTCCATATCTTATCAATCCAGTTACCTAGTTGCATGATGCAATTCAACTCGATGCAACCCAAGATACATCAGACAAAATAGTTCTCACAAAACCAGACATACTAACTTGCTAATGAAACGGCATAAAGAATGTATTACAAATGTTGCAAGGTAATAACAACATGAGAAATTTTTAGACATTTTTTGTATTTAATTTTCCCTGTCTATCACTGATAAAAAGGTAGAAATAATAGGTAAATGTTGTTTCTAATTTGCATGCAAGTCACTGGTGGTGAGCTGGTGTTATTCATTGCGCACGTCGGGTCTGTTTGGGATACGTCCGCCCGTCTGTTGCTCTTTTCTTAAGGAACTTTTGAAATTTGTTTTTGTAAATGGTAGCTGCAGGGCCAACACAGTATGACCTTGATCCAACAAGTAGTTCAAATTACACCAGTGGGTGCTCAAAATTAACAAATCTGTATAAATTTGGAAACTGGAGACGTTTTTAGTTTTGCTTCTTGGGATTAGATTTCTTTCACTTTGCTTAGTGCATCTACAACATTTGTGTCCACGTCGCTCCTCCGTAAACCAACTGAAGAGTCATACTCTATCCGTAGAATTTTTTTGATCAGTCTTCGACCTATATCTTCCACTTTATTCGTTAAAAATAACAGGCGGCTACTTTTGTCAAGATTTACATGATTTATTCTATTATCTGTACTTTCTTTGTAAAGAAAATTTGTTTTTCAAAGTAACTATACCTATTCTAACACCGAAGACTGGTTTGAAATTATTTAAACCCCTAAACGATATACCTATAACGATATAATCGCCATACTTTATCACACACAGGTGAAAGACCTTACAAATGTGTTTTCCATGAAAATTCTGAGAGCAGCATTAATGCACTGAACTTGCACATAGAAAGCATGTAGGGGAAAACCCTTTCAACTGGCTACGATCTCAAACGGCATAATTTTACTTGTTCATTGGACTCCTGGATATTATGTTTGTTTTGTGACAAGTCGTACAAATTGAAAGTTGGGCTGTGGTCACATCATCCTCACATATTAGAGAGACCTACTACAATCTTTGTGGCAAAAGGTTTATTTGTAGCAATTTACTATCAACCACACATACTCAAGAGATAGCGTACAAATGTACGGTTTGCCGCAAGACTTTTACTCAAGGCGCACGGTCAAGACTTTTCAAGCGTTCTTGGTTCGATGGGATTGTCTTATGGTTGTCAACCCAGTACCCTTCTCATATATTGGTTTAGTCATTAAAATTATATTGTTTGATTAGGAAACTACAGTCGACTTGTTTCTACTTTAAAATAGTATGTTTATTAAGTATAGGTTGTTAAATTCCAATTACGTTGTGTCTCATTTAACATAAACATTTCACAATCCTTACTGTAGATCCACAAGTATAAACTCAAGAGAAATACAAACGGAAGCTAACATGTTCATTATCCCATATACTATAAATACACTTCGAATGTTACCCATCAACTGTAGTCCTTTGACACTAGAAACTTTGCCAACATTTGTTGAAAGATTAAGTGCCGTTATCATGCTTCTGTAATTTTGCAACCAGATCCATCCTTTCTCCCACAACCGCTCAAAACCAAACTCTCGTAGTTTCCATAAAAATGAATTAATCTCTCGATGAAAAATAAAATCAACTGTCCAGCCGTTCCACACAGCTACATTACCACGTGACTATAGAATGTACTCATTAAATAATTTGTTTTAGATGGGGCGTCTATTTGTTTCTGACTAACTTCAGCAAACCTTCCTGGTGTAATTTCTACCGGTTTTAATAAAATCTTGTACCCACCTTTCTGTATGAGATTCCTTATAGAATCATACACAAATCTAGGTAACGGTTTTATTACTTCTGTGGTGAACACTGCTTCGTAGTAACAGCTTAGCACTATACATACTAATGCCACTAAAACGTAACCACGGCGATTTTGTTTTGTCCAAAGAAAGCTCTGTCGAAAAGCAAATCTCCATACAACAAACAAAGCGTTAAAATATGCTTTGAAACTAAACTTTGATGCAACAGTACCAGTGAAAAAATATGACAAAGCAATTAGATACCGTGTTGTTACGTCAAATAATGTAAACTTAGAAGATATAGTTAATAATTCATTTTCACAATACACCAGAAAATACTTTCTAGAAGCTCTAGAAAATACAGACGTGTAATCAGAACCTCTGTAAATCACATAAGTTATAAATTCCAGAAGCTGCGTTGACGTACTAGGAATCATTCCAATTGCGTACCATTCAATTGATAAATTGAGTTTCTGCTTTATGGTATACGCAGTGTGCACCAATGGTGTAGTAAAAGATTTTGTGTCATTTACTTTATTAGGCTGAGTTATAAGTATTGAACGACCAGACATAGCCGAAGTGATTTTTTGTCTCATTTTCTGTAACGTTAATTCAATAATACAAAAAGGTTTATTAATAGATAAAGAAGCATCAACGATTTTATTTTCTTGAATGCACAACTGACACAACTGAAAGATTTTAGCTTGTTTTGAAATAAGCACAACAATCATCTCACATCGGTCAGTAGTACTCAATAAATTTGAAATCTGAGGAGTTTTCATGTCAATATCTTTGAACTCCGTGAATATAAAATAAAACGTATTTCTACTGTGGCAGTGTTGGTCGAATAATGATACCTTATTCTCATAGAAGATTCCATCATTTTCAAACTCCCTTAATATTGCCGACTATGCGTAAACACGATTGTTCTGGTATGTGGATTTTTATTCAGACTGCATGAAATGTTTTGTGTGGAATTTTGATTTTTTAGTTCAACTTCACTTCCAAGATTCCAAGTATTGCTGTTTTGCCAATTGCTAAGGTCTGAGATGATATTTTTATAATCAGAGTACCTTTTCTGAATATCAGAGTTAGAGATGTACTTAGGACTAACTACGTGATTTCTGTATATAAATTGTACATTAGACACATCAAATTCTATGTGTAAACATTTTGTTTTAAATAGAGTAATAAGCAGTAATGGTAAAACACGTGTTCCATGCATTGTAATGTCACAAATTGTAAAAGGAATGCGTCGAAAGTTTCGTTAAAGCGTCTTTAAGGTTTACTAATTAATAATTTATTGTTTTAAATTATGTTTGTATATGTTGCTTGCCTCTTCCATTAAGTCCTGAAAGCAAACACTTGCTTAAAAGCTTAGGTAAAGTAACTACGCATACATTATTTACGTATTTTGATATGGCATGTAATTTCTCGTCCCTAGAAAACCTGCATTTTTATCCTTATTTTTTGTTGTTTTATCCAACCCCGGAAAAAAAGAATATTCATTTATCCCCAAATGATTTTCCAGGGATAAAGTATTATTTTCATTTCGGGATGAATAATTATTCCGAAAAGTCAGCATACTTCTATGGATATGCATATAGTCTTAATGTTTTCATTCTGCACTCAAAGCCATTGGTATATTTGGCTAGAAAATTTGCAGTCGGGCATCTGTTGAACACGCAACTGAAGGCAACCACAATGGATACAAGGTGATCTATCAATGACTGTAGGATTATTGAATTTTCTGCCGAATGAATAAATGCTCAATGGAAAATGGTCATAATTTCCGAAGAATTTTTTTTCTATACTAGAAGAAAAACGAAACTTATACATATATTCAAAACAGTGAAGTAGTTGAATTTACCACACAAAAAGAAAGTATTGCACTGGCAGGTTGTACAATAAAAAGAATTCTAATGGATTTGTGACCTTTCTCTCAAATGGCTTAACAGGAAACAGCAAATCTGTCCTTGGGTTAACTGCCGGGCAAAATAGAACTTTGAACACAATTTTACTGATTTTAGCGACACGTGATACACAGATATTTCAAAATTTTCCTATATCCCTTACCGCAATATTTCAGGCCAATTAGTTAACTTGGTGAAAAGTTATAGACATATGTGATGTAAAGGTCGGGTAAATAAGAATGATAAATTATTTATCTGGAAGTTTAGATGCAAGAGAGGACCAAGTCGTCTGAAGAAATGTACAAAGGCCTAAGTAAAATAGTAAGCTGAATGGTTGCTTGATTTACGTTGAATGATGGAATTTTAAGAAATTATTTTTAGGAATCGGAATAATCGTTTATCACTCAGAAAATCATCTTGGGATAAATGAATATTCTTTTTTTAGGCTTTGGATAAAAGAATGATTTTCTGGTAGACAAAAGTTGTTTTTATGACGCCTGACAAAAATTTTGCCTTTTGATATACATTACAATAATAACAATATGATTCGTGTGTTGTTTTAGAAAACCTCAATTTTTTACGTTGTCTAATAATCTTAATGCATTTCACAAGTATTTTAAATATTTGTAAATGTAAATAAATATTTGTACAAAGTAAAACAATTTGTAAAATGTAAATTGTAAAATTGTTGGAACTGTAACAATTGTAAAAACTTAGCGTTCTTTGTTTTAACTAGTGAGTTCTGAAGGCAACCATAATTTATGGTTAAAGCTGGACCGATAAAATATTTAATCAAGATGACCTCTCATTCCATTTTTTCAAACGCAAAATCAGTAGCATTAGAAAAACATGAATTTGATAAGCATTGTTTTGACTAGAATTAAAAATTGAACTATAATGTCTTGATACTTTTTCTGAGTTATTGAGTTTTGCAAAGTGAAATGCCTGACACCTTTCTGCTAAATTATCTAGAATACAAACAATCGTTTTTATTTTAAATTTTAAGTACTATATTGTCATACCTATGTTTTATATACACTAGAAAATGCGATTCGTTTGACCATTAAAGAAAAAGCTTTTGGGACACAATCTTATTACTTATTGAATACTTACTGTGTGGCTTAATGCACTTAAATTATTAACAGATATATGCCAATTGTGAAGCAAATGAAGTGTAAAACTTCTATGGCCATATGCGGACATATATGTGATGGGGAATTTAGTCATCATAACATAATATAATGTAGGGACATGGTTGTTTAAGCACACAATAAGAACTAAAATAACCAAAGAGATAAAACTGGCAACAGAATAACCATTTTCAGTTGTTTATGCATGCACCCATTTTGATAGGGAGATTATTAGATAAATTAAACCTGTAAGCAGGTATAATGCTGTGTTTGCTATATATAATGTTTTATAAATTTCAAAACTAAATCTATGTATTCCATTTTTCAGTCAATAATTGTACGATTTCTACGTACGGGAAAAACTTAACAACGTACGTTAATGAGGGTTTTATTCCATTATAACATATTACTTTGTAGACATCCAATAAATGAAACTTATATTACTAAATTTTCAAATTAGATGCTAAAAATCACACTGTGTATTTTGAATACATTATCCTGACTCTGCGTGCTGGGCCTATTGTTATAAATTAGCTAGTTGTTTAGCTTTTCCACTTAAGATGATTGGTATTATATTAATAATTAATTTTTAGTATACCCTTTCAACGCAATAAATATTAATAATTTGAACAAAATAGTTACTAGGTATACAGACAAACTGATTTATGTAACGCCTAACGCCTACGTGCAAAAAGTTAAAGCTGATATTAAGCTCATTAAGTAAAGTGATGCTGATGATATATTTTTAAAATGTTCAAGTCTTCAAAATTTATCAATTCCTTTTTTAGGAACAAATACAAATGAAACGTTTAGAACGTTGACTATAAAGTAATTGCGTACTCTATATTAAAGTCGAAACCTACTAAAGTCTTTTACGGAAGCTAATAAATTGATGGAACTACTTGGTATAATTTGCTCCTGCCTGTTCAATATAAAACTTAGCAGTAATCTAATATAACTATGAAAGCGCCATTTTTTTTCAATTATAATTTCAAATTTGTTTACAAGTTTAAGTTTTAATTGTGTTAGCTTGTAAGAATTGTTCAAAACGTACTACGCATAATAAAATTTTTTCTCAACTTTACGTCTATAGGTTTTGGAAGAAACATTAAAAATATACAACATTAACTGACGTAAAACTTACACGTTTCCTGCAATCTATTCGAATATACAATCATCTGTTGTAACTACTTTTGTGTATATAACTTATCAGTTGTAAAAAGAAATTACTTACATTTAGCATTAAAACCAACAAAAATGTTACTTTTAGTTTCGGTTTCAATTGGCACGCTTTATATTTTTAGTTTGCTGAATAACACTCAGTGTTTTAGTTTAGAAGTTAACTGGGACCGCTATTACCATGTAAACATTGTTGCTTGCAAGGTTTCTAAAGTTTGGAATTCAGTTCTGCAAGACGTTTATCCAAATAGTAACTTCAACCATTTATTAGACAATATTATACAAACAAATCAACAATTAAGGTTAGCTACTTGGATCATAAGGGAATCGCATCATTCGGTATACACAGTCAGGAACGCCTTTCTTGGACCAAATCTAACCGTATTACCATTAAGAAGCTACAAATCCGAAAAAGTGAAATGGCGAATATTTCCTAAATTTGGTAAAGAAAGCTTGAACATAGTGCTCGCTGAGGCACACCAACTTATGTCGGCTAATCAGGGATCATCAAGCACTGTCCCCGATTTCAATGAAATGTGGGGTAAATGGATTTCTTACATACATCACTACAACCGAATTACCATAATTAGAAGGAACACAATTTGGATAGGATTAACCTTGATCTCAAGCCCACGAATTAACTTGTTGCCACATCGAGATGCAATTTTGCAAACACCCTTTCTTACATTCTCTGTTCATCTGAAACCAAATCGAAAATATAAACTACACTTAAAACAAACTGGATGGGCTTGTTATTATTGCGAGTATGATTTTAACATGTACCAAACAATAAGCCCATTTAAAGGAAAACTAAATCAATCTCTGTTCAAAACATATACCAAACATCAAAGGTTTTACCGATGGCAGGTACGATTTTCGTACCTACAACGTCAGAATAGGCCATTGATAAACGTGTTCTACAATGAAGGAAAGTTTTTTGGTTTAGGTAATACCAAATTATTTTCCCTGTCTCGTGTTGGACTTTACAATCACAAATTTTCTTTCATATCTGACTCGGGAGGTACTTATGATCCCTTTCCAATTTCAATGGAAATCCTTGCAAATGCGTTGAACTACACCGTGGTTACCGGTGGTTTCATTACACCCAGATGGACTCACAACTATTTTCAAGCTGTGATTCAAGTTACTCCAGTAAGCAAAAAGTGGTTGGGTTTCGGTATTTTTCCAGAAATTGAAACATTGGGGCTTTGGGATACGGGTCAATTTTTATTTCGGTACTGCGAGAAATCTAGACATTACAAAGTTGAAAATATCCTGGTAATATTAGGCAAACCGTTTCCTGTGGGGATTTGGGTTAGCCTGTTTACTGCTCTGTCTCTAATATTTTGTTACTTCAGATTCGAAGCTAGTCACAGACCGATGAACGTGTCTAAACTGAATTCTGCGTTTGAAATTGTTCAAATGATATTTCAAAAGAATATTCATAAAATTGAGATGGTCAGAGTGATTTGCTTATTTGTATTCTTCTTTACCGAGTTTTTCTATCTGAGCTCTACTACCGAAGATATTATTGCTCCACCAAAAGCAGTCAAGATGAAAACACTAACACAACTTTTAAATCATGGGTATAAATTAATGCAAGTAAGTATGGGACCTCATATTACGGAACATATGTCTAATCAAGTTGCTGCAGAAAGAAGACATAATATTGTCGAAGATTTGAGGTTTCAACTTGGACAAGAAAAGTTTGAAAATTTACTGGAACTTAATTCAAATTCGGATGGCATTGTAAGCAAATACTGGTTAAACTACCTGTTTTATTACAATTTCACGTCGTCTGTGGAACTTGAAAACTTTGAAAGATTTCAAATGATTAACCAGAGAATGATTAAGTTGTTTCAACTGGACTCGCTGGATGGCATAAAATGGGCAGATAGCGTAGTGCTTAACGAAAACGAAACAAGGGCAGTTTCGTACTGTTATTCACTTAGGAAACGATATGGACATAGAATGAAGCTAACATCAGTATACGCAAAGGATTACGAATCAATTAACTTGGTTTTAACAAGAATTTTATATGATAGTGGATTACGCTATTTTTGGAATAAGATGATGCTCCATGTTTCGCAAAAGTATTCAGTAATGAATCAAAATACTGAAAGCAGAGTGACAACAGTAAAAAGTAAAGATGAAAGATTTATTGCGCTAAACAAGTTGGCTGCAATTGGAATGTCAATTTCTGCGCTGATATTCCTATTAGAAAAAAGACAACTACTAAATAAGAACTTTTACTGGCGATGCATAATAAGTGCTTGCAAACTAGTGTTAAATGTTATTCAAAATCTTGCAAGACATGTGTATTATTATCTGTATTCCTTGAAAATTACTAAAATAGAGATACTGACTTGACTGACTGAACACGTTCAGTCTAATCAATCAAGTATCAATCAATCAATGTTTTATTTACTAAATTTTTATGTACTTGAATCTAATAAACAAATATAAAGATTAGTTTAGCATGAGTGCAACTTTACTGGCTTTCTAGGTAAGCCGTTGAGTTAACTACAAATACTTGCTATTCCAGAAAAAAACCATTATAATGGATCATCTCACTGCAGGAATATTAATGAACCGTTATTGTACATCGTATATCTGATTAATATGTTGTTTCATTTGACTTCTTAAAGTGTTTTAGCACTATAATTCTCATAATGATCAATATTTAATAATTGACAAGGTACTCGGTACTTTATAAAACAGAATTTTTTATATGTGTTCAAAATAAAAACCTTTAATTGTCTTCTGGTATTACTCATAAATTATGAGTCATAATATAATATATAACGAAAGGGAAAACCCAATAATACACTCCTAATACCATCAGGAATATTGTACGGAATAATGAATTTTCCGGTAATTCCCCACCCTACAGCATGCATGCAAGCAATACGAGAAACTTAATAAAAATATGGTAACAAACCCTTTGTTGATTTTATAAGTTTTCCAACTCATTTGGCATGAAAAATCTTGGACTTTCCCTACAAAATGCATTTCCTTATGTAGTAGGAACGGAATTGCCCACAAACGACTTAAATGAGCCCTTTATGTCCCTATGAACCCAAAGCCTACATTCACTGCCATATATTCTTTTATGTATACATATTATCTTAACTCTTACTTCTTATAAAACTGTACGGTTCTCAAAATTTCCCAAAAGTGTTTCCCTGATTTATATCTATCTTCAAATGATTCAACTGTTAAAGCTACGTCCCTATATAAACACAACTTTGAACTTGACAAAATCATCAGTCTTGCTTTCAGTCAGCGACACTCATCCATCATCACCTCACTTTCTATCCGAGTTTTCAGTTATTAAGCTCAGGTTACCCCAAGTCGTACAACTTCACAACAATGGCTAGCCAAAAGAATTTGCTCACCGTTCTGTTCGTTGTTGCTGCTATCTGCATGCTTTATTGCCAGGCGTCAACAATTCCCACTATTCCATCAAATGGTAAGCAACATGTTTGTTTCAGATTCTAATTTTGCAGTGACAAGTTTAGAAAATAGGTATTATTCCATCTAATTTTGGAATATTTTTTTCTTTCAGCTAAACGAAGCCACAGACAAGGACGGTTTTACGGGACAGGCATTGCTCAGGCTAGTGCTGTGGCCACAGCAAACGCTGGTGCTACTGGATTGGGTTACGGGGGGTGGGGCGGTTACGGAGGCTACCCATACGGTTGGGGCAAGTAAACCGGAACAGAAGCCAAAAACAAGGGTGCTACATCGGACAACAAATCAATTTTACTAACAACTCTGTTTATAAACTTTTCTCATTTATTTATTAGCACAACTTTTCATTTCCAATTTTACAAGTTAATAAAAATGTCGTTACAAAATATTATTTTTAAGCATACTCAACTGAGCGTTGTCTCTTGCCTTATCGGGATATTGTCGTAGAATAATGTAGCTTGTGAAAGCGAGCATGAAAAATAAGAACAT